>OY829327.1:93320261-93753013 GCA_963691655.1 Toxonevra muliebris | reverse complement strand
TATTAAAAGGAATACCCGGAACTTTTTGCACAACAAAGAAATTTGAATCTTTTAGTATTATAGTATAAAAACACAATATTAAACTTATCATTTAATGCATTATTTGTTATTCTGAGTGTTCTGGTTAAAAAGATACAGCAACTTTCCTGCGTGCCAATTTTTCGTGAACCGCGCTTTATTATTGAAAGCTACTTCAAGCTTATGAAGTGATAGAGAATCTAATTTATTATAAACGAGTTCAGCATAAGAAATTATTGGTAGAATCAATTGTATTACTAATCTTTTTCTAGTGTCAAGAGGTAAAAACTCAAAGGTCATTCTTAGATTACGTAAGGTTAAGAAACCCTTTTTTACAACACTATTCACATGATCCATACAACTTAGAGATGAGTTCACATGGAAACCAAAATTAACAATCTTACTAACAAATTCCAATGCAGACGCACCAACATATAAAGAAGGGAAAACAACATTAAGTAAAGATTTTCTAGAGATTGGTAAAACATACGATTTACTTGAGTTCAAAGATAGGCCATTACAATTACTCCACTCATTAAGAGCTTTTAAGTCCGCGTTCATATCAAAGCATAAATCATCAATGAGCCCAATAGGAATGGACAGATACAATAGTATGTCGTCAGCGTAAGAGTGCACAGTAGAATGTTTGCAAACAGACAAAATGTTATTTATAAAAATACTAAAAAGAAGCGGACCTAAAATTTAACCTTGCGGGACACCAGATTTGGTATACGTGTAGCTGGAAAATTCACTGCCAACTTTAACCCTTTGCATTCTATCTGTTAAATAGCTGTTCATAAGTGCTACAGAGCTGTCATTGAGTCCATACAGAGATTTTAATTTTTCACATAGCGGCGAGTGGCTAACACAATCAAAAGCCTTGAAAAAGTCTAGTAAACACAGCAGAGTAACATCGTCATAGATATTCTTATGTCATCCATGATTTTTACCATTGCTGAAGAACAACTATGTCCAGGTCTAAAACCAGTTTGAAGCGGTGGCAATGGGTTATTTTTATGGAAATAAAGCGCGGTTCACGCAAAATTGGCACGCAGGAAAGTTGCTGTATCTTTTTAACCAGAACACTCAGAATAACAAATAATGCATTAAATGATAAGTTTAATATTGTGTTTTTATACTATAATATTAAAAGATTTAAATTTCTTTGTTGTGCAAAAAGATCCGGGTATTCCTTTTAATGGACCCCATCAACCTTTGAACATCCGCTCTGGATACTTTTGCGGCTATTTGGTTCCATTTTAGTAACATTGAATTCACATTTTTGACAATACCTGTATTTTTCTTCAAATTATATTTTGTAATAGCCCAGTATTTTTCGATCGGTCGAAGCTGGGGGCAATTGGGTGGATTCATATATATTTGGGCACTACATCTACATTATTTGTCTGATACCAATCCATGGTTTACTTAGAGTAGTGGCAACTGGCTAAATCTGGCCAAAACTTTACTGGCGAATGGTGGTGACGAACAAATGGCAATAGTCGTTTCGAAAGGCACTCTTTGATGTAAATATCAGACGTCATAGAAGAGGATGTCACAAATGCCCTGGATTTGAGACCACAGCTGCAAATAGCCTGCCACACCATTGCTTTCTTTGCAAATTTATCCATTTTTATGTACTTGCATTTTGAGGGTACATTACCACGATTCGTTGCCATATAAAATTTTTGACCTGGAAGCTGTTTAAGATCAAATTTTACGTATGATCCACAATAATACATCCATTGAATTTGGTCAAAACATTATAATAAAGAAGACGAGCACATTTTTTGGCCAGCAAATTCTGTTTGTCTGTTCTATTTGAATATTTTATAGCGCGATAGCACTTTAGCCCAGCTTTTATGCGTATTCGTCTAGCAGTACTTTTGCTGGTATTGAATTTTTTGTCACGATCGCTATCCGATAGTCCGGGATTGCTTTTGATGGACCTCAAGATCTTTGCCTTTAATTTTAGGTTGGTGGTTCCCGTTTTGTTTACAACTTTTTTAGCTCTTTCAACACTAAGAGTTTCTTTATATCGTTTTATAACTCTACATACCGTTCTTTTGGAGATATTTAACACTTTCGCAATCTTTGAACCAGACCACGACGGATTTTCAATAAATTTGTTCACAATAAATTTTCTATTTGCAGCTTCCATTGTGCACACAATCACCAACTTGCGATCAATTAATATGAAAAATTTATCAACTAACGGTAACGGTATTGTAAACAAATCCCAGTTGTTCTTATGACTAGGTGCGACGTGGTGACCACAATAAAGCGTGCCAATTTGGCGTGAACCGCGCTTTATGTGGATATTTGTTCAGCCATAATGTTTGTAACTATTTATTTATTTATTAATTTTTTTAATTATTTATGTTTGTGTGGTCTATAAAATGAAAGGGGGTTTTGTTTTTGGGTTTCAGTTAAATTGTTCATATGCTGGTTTAGCTTTAAAAGAATTTTAGTATTTTTAATTTAAAGTTTTAAACAGTTTTTATGACACAACCCAACTGCCAAATTGGGGCCGTTGTCAAATCAATGAAGTCATGCATAAACAATTTATTTATTTTCCATTATTTTTTAAAATTTTCACCTTTCTTGTTATGCCTCCGTAATAACTACTGCCAACATACCGCCGTAAACAACCTTTATTTGCCATTTCAATCATTTCGTTTGTATGAGAGCTGCCACGCCCACTTATCCAAAACCATCCGAATTCGGCGCGACTACCTACTCTCTACTTACTTGCCTTTACACACAAACTTTCATTTTCTTCCTTGCTATGGTTCGCCACATACGCCATTTTAAGCATTTCTTTTGTATCGGATGTGCAATACCCACTTGTTCAAAGCCGACCATATACAGGCGCGGATACAAGGGGGGGGGGGGGTATTTCCTAATCACCAATCGTCATAGCACGGTACTCCTGAGCAATATCATCGCATAGTAAATATTTTATCACTGACTTTCTGGAATGCAAAAAATATCGCTCTGCCATATTTTTGGACATTTAACAAGCGTTCGACAGAGTTTGACATCCAGGGCTATTGTACAAATTAAAAAATTTGTTTCCAGCTCCATTTTATTTGGTCTTAAAGTCCTATCTACATGAAAGATAATTCTATGTCGAAGTAAATGATGAAACATCAGCCATATGTCAAATAAAAGCCGGAATACCACAGGTCAATGTTCTGGGTCCTGCTCTGTATTAAATTTTTACTTGCGACTTTCCTGAAACTGATGGTGTTACTATTGCAACTTATCCAGGCGATACTGCCATTTTAGCGTCAAATTAATCTCCCACAGAAGCTGCAAATCTAATTCAGAAACAGTTCGACGACATTCAACAATGGTTACTTCGTTGGAAAGGAAAATAAAGGTGATAAGTCAAGTCAGCAAATATCTCGTTTTCATTAAGAAGAGGGGAATGTCCTCCGTAAAATCTGAATGGAATTACTATCCCCAAACGTAACACTGTTAAATATTTAGGACTACACCTTTATAAAAGATTAAATTGGAAAAAGCATATAAAAGCGAAGAGGCTACACCCTAACATAAAAACAAAACACATGTACTAGGTATTGGGTTCGAAATCAGAGCTGAAGTCTTGAGAACAAACTACTACTTTATAAAACGATATTGAAACCAGTTTGGAAATACGGAGTTCAATTGTGGGTATCACCAGTAATTTAAACTTAGAAATACTTCAACGCCATCAATCCAAAACATTGAGATTCTTCGCAAAACCACCCTGGTTTGTAACTAACAACGCATTGCACAAATACCTAAATATTCTAAATACCTAAATATTCTTTTGTATTCACTGTCTTTGTTTTTTGTTATCACATTTGCTAGTACATTAAGAGTAATGTAGGATATTTTTTTTTATTTTACCCCAGCTTCTATTTGCATATCTTAAGTTTTCACACGGCTATGCTTTCGAAATTAATGCCTACGTACGTAACGCTCCAGCCCGCGATTTGGCTCATATGGAGAAGTTTTATTTTTTATTCCCCCCCCCCCCCAAAAAAGGTTTCCTGTATCCGCCACTGCCATATATGACTTACTGCTTCAAGCATTTCCCTTGTATAGGAGATGCCACGCCCACAGATCCAAAAACGACCACATTTTTCCCAAAAACTATTAACAAAATAACGTCATCACACACAAACTTTCATTGTGACCCCTTGCTATTGCCCCTCACATATGCCGTTTCAGGCCTTCCTTTGTATCGGAGGTACCATGTCTACTAGTCTAAAAACGACTTTATACCACCCAATAACTACTACCAATATACCGCTTTAACGCCTAAACTTTAAGTGTATTCCTTGCTATGGTTCCCCATATATGCCATTTCAAGCATTTCGTTGGTATGGGGTATGCCACGCCTATTTCCCCAAAAACCGACCATATTCCGCTCAATAGCTACTATCAATATACTGATTAAGCACTCAAAGATTCATTGTCTTCCATGCTTTGGTTTCTCCAATATACCGTTTCAAGCATTTCGTTTATATGGGAGGTGTCACGCCCATTTTCTCCAACTCGTTCAATTTTTTCTTGTAGCATTTCACAAGCAACCAAAGTTTTTGTGCCAATTCTGGTCACTGTACCACACTTAATTTAAGAATTATGCCGTATTCAAAATCAAGGTTGCATGGGAGGTGTTACACCCACTAATCCAAGTCCACCCATATTTTTTCCATTGAATTCTATTATTAAATTATATTTTCATACCGAATCTCAGTACTGTATCATAAATAGTTCCTGAGATATCACATAATAAAAATTCAGGTTATATGGAAAGTGCCCCGCCCTCTTTTCTAATATCTCCCATATTTTTTCCATAGCATAGTTTTGTCAACTAACATACTTGTGCCAAATTTCAGTGCTCTGCTGTAAATGGTTCTAGAGATATACCCGAAAAAGCTTCGAGCTGTATGGGAGGTGTCACGCCTACTAGCCTACGCCTATTCATATTTTTCCACTAAATGCCATCGACAAATAATACTTTCTTGCCAAATCTTAGAGCAGTGCCGCAAAGGGTTCGTGAGATATTTCAAAAAGAAAATTCAGGTTGTATGGGAGGTGACATGCCCTCTTTTTCAATCCCGCCCACATTTTCCCTGTGTCATGGCATTGTCAACTTACACCCTTGCACCATATTTCAATACAGTATTATAAATGGTTGTAGAGTTATATCCAAAAAGGCATTCGAGTTGTATAGGAAGAAAAAAGAAGCTTTTGAGCTTTTTCGTATATAAAAGTAGACCGTAAAAAATTCTGAAAAAGAGGCAACAAAAACTCTCAAAGCGAGCACATAAAATTTTCACAATAGAAAAAACGTATGAAAATTGAAGTGAAAGCTCTAACAAATGCGCTGAATGCTGTCGATCGGTAGTCAGCAAGAAAATACACAGCGCCATCTCTTGGCAGGAATGGTAAACTAGCACAAGTATTCACAATAGGCTGCAGTATTTTTTTGGAGAGTAGCAGTGTGAAAAACCTAAAAATTCCTAACAAAAAGGTTTGTGTCGAAATTTTTTGTTCCCCCTTTTTCAGAATTTCCCATTGGATAAAACTCTGAGTATATTTCAAAAAAAAAGCTTACTGCTTAAGAACTTAAAGCTTACACTAGTGGTGGATAATTGCACTATGGTGGTATTTTTGCTACTCAACTATTGTGGTTCTTTTGTTTGCTATTTTTCATGTAGAACAGTTATAAAATTGTGGTGAATTTCCCAAATATTTAAAAATCTTCCTTTTCTTCTACTTTTGTGTATTTCACATGTAAATTATGAATACTGCAGTAGGATGTGATGTGAAAAATTAGAAATTCTGATGGTGACTTTTTTAATAATGAAGTGAAATTTGTTAACCGTAGTGCTTGGTTTTCACTATGTCATATTTCCTTTTCAAAGAGAGAGAAAGAGAGAATTTCCCATATAAAATTATCAACAAGTTGGCAAATTTGACATAGTAAAAACCAAGCATTAGATTGGTTTCAAAATGATTTAACTTCCGTTTAGAAGCTTCAATACTAATGCATGGTTTTCACTATGTCATATTCCCCGTCAAAAAGGGAGAAAGAGAGAATTTCCTATATGTTGACAAATTTGACTGAATTTGACATAGTGAAAACCAGGCATAAGGCATTAACTACATTATCAGTTTTACTGACAGATTGTATTGGCGTATTACAAAAATTTTGATTTCTCCGTTAGTATTTCATCAATATTTCTGTGGTCATAAGGCATAACAGCATACGTCTGTTTTTTTAATTTTACAGGAGAACACTTCAAAGATTCAAATGCTAATAGAAATCAATTTGAGTTGTGCTATTTTTTCTTTAATATCTCGTAAAATCACTGAACCGATATTCATAAAATTTTGATACAATATACAGGGTGACAATTGTAAAGTGACGGAAGTTTAATACTCTGCAGCAAAGCTTTGCCATTTACCGTTACTTTAATTTAAAAAGCAAATTCATTCATCATTGGCTTTGCTTTTAATTTCATTTGAATTTTTGTTATTACATTTTGAAATTTCCATAAAAATGGACAAGGAAAATATTCGTCGTGAAATTATGAAATTTCATTTTGCAAATTATAGTAGCCGTCAAATTGCAAAGGCTTTAAATTTGTCAAGTCGTACGGTAGACCGAGCTATTATTCGATATAATGAAACTGGGGGTTTTGGAGATAGAAACCGGAGAAAATTTTCAACAGTTGCCACTACTGGTTTAACAGAAAAAATTCGTAAACGAATCAAGCGAAATCCAAGGCGCTCAATGAGAAAAATCGCTAAGGAAGTGGGAGTAAACCGTGAAACAGTGCGAATCATTGCAAAATCAAAGCTTAATCTTAAGCAGTACAAGCTCCGAAAAGCTCAAGATCTGAGACAAAAAAAGAAAGATTTGCGGCTGCAAAGATGCAAGGCGTTGCTACGCTCCTCCGTGTTAAAAAATGTTGAAAATATCTTGTTTACAGATGAAAAAATTTTCACGGTTGAACAACATTTCAATGCGCAAAATGACCGAATGTGGCTAACATCATCATCGCAACAAAATAGGACTGTTGGCCGAGTTCAAAAGCCAGCTTCCGTTATGGTGTGGGCTGGAGTTTCCGCTAATGCCAGAACCCCTCTAATATTCGTTGAAGAGGGTGTTAAAATTGACCAGGTTGTTTATCGGAGCATTTTAAATGAACATGTTCTTCCCTGGGCCCAAGATACATTTGGAAATGAAAACTGGACTTTCCAGCAAGATTCTGCACCTTCCCACATGGCAAATTAACGCAAACATGGATAAAAGAAAATTTTTCTGGATTCATAACATCTCAAGAATGGCCACCATACTCCCCAGACTTGAATCCAATGGACTACTCTATTTGGAGTATTTTAGAGAGTAAGGCTTGTGCATCTCAACATCACACAGTCTGGAGTCGCTGACAAATTCATTAGAGAAAGCCTGGACTGAAATTGATCAGGAAGTCCTGCAGCGAACAGTCCTACGATTTCCGGATCGATTGAAGGCATGTGTGCAGTCTAAAGGAGGTTATATTGAATGAGGTGGGGTTCAAATGAATGCTTATATATTCAGCAATGTTAACACTTAATTGTACTTAATGGAAGTACGTCGTTTTGAAAATAACTGCTGAAATGTGTGCGTCACTTTACGATTGTCACCCTGTAAAATCGAAAATGAAGATTTCAATTATAATAATAACTCGAATTCGACAAAACTCGAGTTGTGTTGTTATGCCTTGTGACCACAGATTTATATTCACATCAGCATTTATATATACATCAACGAATACTGACATTAATATTTGTGTTAGAAAATATTGATATTGCAGCCATAACCTAAGGGAGATAAGTCCAGTTTTCCTCTCTGCGTGCTTGAATCACATTATTAGAAAAATACGTATAAATTACACTGTACAACAACCCTTTTTTCCGATGATGATTTTCTGAATGATCAATCCCTCTTGAGTCATAATTGTTTTTAAACGCCGGCTAAATTTATCAATTTGAGATCCGACAACTTTGATGTATGGGACAAAAGCTTAACATAATCGATTTCTTCAGCAACCCTCCTTTTTGTCTTTGTATCGTTATTTTCGGAGGGTTTTTTACAAATTTCTTTAATGCGGTTAATTTCACACTACATCGACAACAAATTTTCCTTACAAAAAAAAAAAAAAAAAAGGCGATGACCATTTATACCAAAAATCCGCGAAAAAACCAAAGTTGGTTTAAACAAATAATTATATGGGATATTGAAAGATTAAGGGATATTGAAAGATTAAGAACTACCACTAAGATCACTGATGAGGAATTGTGGCGGATTCCGAAACGGCCGTCTGATTTGCCCGTCTCTATATACATTGTTGTTGTGATGACTACATTTGTTCATTAACCTGTTTATATATAACTTCAAATAACGAAATTAACATGAACTTAAGTCATGACTTTGAAAATTAACCTCTAGATTTAATTTTCATAGTCTCCTAAAAAACTATCATAAACAAATAATGTCAACTATTCATAACGAACCACTTTGTCTCAGATGTGGAAGTTATAAAACTTCTCGCAAACGTGCCTTTCGACTTCGCATAAAAATCAAGCCAGATAATTTTTGCTATATAAATTCGGCATTATATTTATTCCAATTATGTATATGGAAAGAAGATTAACTTACGAGTAGTTTTATCACATATCAGTTGAAAAAATCAATTTAATTCATATTTTTATCGCGATATACATTCTTGCCTGATTAACTTATTTTCATATGAAAACAAATCCTTTCGATAAATTACTAATTTGATATGTTTTCATAAAAGATTTATTTCCCCCAAATCATACTACTTACTTTATTCAAGCATTCAAATTTATACCCCATTCCAAAAGTCATGCATAAATATGAAGCTGCTACGTGCAAACAACAAAATGTATACCCATGCCAAAACTCTGCCCATACGAATACTCATCTGGATATGTAACGCGAAGGGTGAGTTTTATCACCCAAAAGAAGGAGAGTGACCTTGAATACGCAAACGAAAAGCTTTTCGGTTAATTCTTTAGCCTGTCAAGAGCAGTTGGGGGTGACCTTGAATACGCACTGTTTCCGTAACATAAATATTGAGGTTAAAGGTAAATGACTACATGCATACAGCGTAAAAAGGAGAAAGTAGGCGTATCCCAAATTTCACATTGCATCATCATTGGCTCCTCGTCACAGCCAATCGGAAAGCTTGCAAAGAGCGAATATGTGTTCATGCTCACGAAAATATATGTAGGTCAAATAATAGGTGCTGAGTTGAATGACCGCATAAGTTTATAAATAGAACAATGACCTACCTCAAAAACCTATTAACCAACTAACATATATTTCATTTATGCGCGGTCATACGTTTCGTGCGCTTGCTCGACATTAAGGTAGTCCCAAGGATATAGGCGCATGTGCGAGCGCAAGACCTACCTCAAGGTCACATATTAATCACTCAGCCTGTGCAAATGGATTCCTGACCTACATCAGTTAGAATGTGCGAGTGCACATGTCCGAGTTCATGCGCTTTAAATATTGATAATCACACATATATATATCCGTCTGCTTCTTTCGTTGGGACTTGCGTACATGGTACAGACATATTCCGTCCTTGGGAAGCTGTAAAAATTTATAGACTTATGTTAACAGTTCTTAACATAATTATAATGTTAACTGTGACATTGACCGTGACCGAAATTCAGACCTACCTCAGTTACAAAACACTTGCGCATTTCTCGTTTTTTTTTTTTATTGAGGATTTGATTGAAGGTTGTTTCATTTTCATATAGTTCGGTGTGGGAATACATTTTATATAGGCATATAATAAAAGCTTTTTCCAATTGAAAGCTGGTATGGGGTATTTGTTTTTTTATTTTTTGTATGTACGTAGCATTAGGAAATGAGCTTTGGAATAAGGTTTGCATAGTGGTAAGGAATGAGGCAGAAATATTTCGAAATTTGGAATGGGGTATACACAACGGTTAGGAATGAGGCAACTTGTATTTGTAGGCAAAGTTTTAGCATGGGGTATGGAATTTAATGTTTGCACGTAGCAGTGGAGTATGAGGCAGTCTTTTATTAAGGATCCTAAATTGTACAAAATTTGTTTTGTAAGCAAAGTTTTGGATTTGAGAAATTTTATTGTTTGCACGTAGCAATGTGGTATGTGATAGCTTATTATGTTGACAGATTATTTTAGGATAGCAATAAAGTATTGGACAGCCACTTAATTAGGATTCAGTTGAATTTTTTATATGAGGTCAACATAGCTATAAGGAATATGGCAGCACTTATGTTTGCTTTATGCTTTGGCATTTAATAAATACTTTCGTCACATAACTTTTGGAAAGGGGTATACATTTGACTAGTCGGTAAGGTCGCAGAAACTGGGGCTATTTTTTTTGCTCAAGAAATCTCTTTATGAAAAAACAAATATCAAAAGAGAACCAAACTACTCGTTGGTGTTTGTTTTGTTATTTATGTATGCAGATAATTTGCTTGGCTGATGTTACACGGTCAATCGTTTGCTGTGAATATTTTCCGTTTTTGCTCCCTTTTCATCGTTTTGTTTGATGCCCTGTTACACCATCAATTTTTTGCTGTATGTTTTTTTTTGTACTACTTTTATCTGCAACTATGTTTATCTAGCTTAAAAGTATTTAATTGTATTTTGGAGTGAATGAAAATTCAACAATTTAAAATGGAAAATAATTATAATCACAATATGAGATAATGTTGGTGGAAATAGCAACAAATTATACACAAAATATTACATTTATGTATGAAAAACGCAGAAGAATAATCTTTAAAATTTGCGAACTATTAAAGCTTCGCCACTTTGTTACCTGGCCATGGAATTACAATGTTTTTATAAAAATTATTAAGTAATTTTTTAAACAGCAGTCTCACAACCAAACAAAAGCCAAACAGCGGCGCAAAGGGTGGCAAAGAAAAAAAAGTTAGTAAAAAGTGTAGCTTTTTCCATAAAATATTAGTATTTTCCAGTAAAATACTACAGTGTATCTTCGGCAACCCGGCACTTAAAATGTATTTGAAGTGATGTAGTTTTTTTTCCGGCAGCAAAAAAATTTTAAGTGAAATGTGTTCATCCTCTCTTTTGCTCAGTGTTCATTTTTCAAAGCAACAACAATTTCATTGTTTGACAGCAAAACATTGATCGTGTTAAATCGCCCTTAGATAATTCTTAGGCTGATGTTACATGGTCAATGTTTTGCTGTCAATGTTTTCTGTTTTTACTCTCTTTTCATCGTTTTATTTGATGCCCTGTTACACTATCAGTTTTTTGCTGAAAGTTATTTTTTAATACTTTTATCTGCAACTATGTTTTTCCAACTAAAAAGTATTTAATTGTACTTTGGAGTGAATGAAAATTCAACACTTAGAATGGAATTGGATGAAAATAATTATAAAGAAAATATGAGATAATGTTGGAGGAAATAGCAACAAATTATACACAAAATATTACATTTATGTATGAAAAACGCAGAAAAATAATCTTTGAAATTTACGAACTATTAAAATAAGCTCCGCCACTTTGTTTCTTGGCCATTGAATTATCATGTTTTTATAATAATTATTAAGTAATTTTTTAAGCAGCAATCATTTTCACAAACAAACAAAAACCAAACAACGCCAAGGGTGGCAAAGAAAAAAATGTGTTTATAAGTTAGTAAAATCTCTAGTATTTTTCAAGTATTACCATTTCCAATAAAATGCAACAGTGCATCTTCAACAACCCCATTTTATTTGAAGTGATGCAGGTTTTTTCGTCAGTAAAAAAGTTTGAAGTGAAATGTGTTCATTCTCTCTTTTGCTCAGTGTTCATTTTTCAAAACAACAACAATTTCATTGTTTGACAGCAAAACATTGATCGTGTAACATCGCCCTTTGAGATGTCGTTACTCATGTCTTTTCTCTCTCTCTCTCTCATTCATTAATTACTACCGCTTAAGCAATTAATTTTACAACGATGAATGCAATGCTTTGTTCAATGAGCGTATTTTAAAGAACTTCCGACGCTAATATGGCAATATGGCATGAGGATAAACGGCCACAATGCAGATGCAGTATCGAATTTATACAACAGAAATTTTTGTCGAAATTATTGATGTTGTTGAGCAGATTGAAATTGCTAAGTAAATTTATTATTTTGAAATCATACAACTTTGGTGTCTGAGGCAAAGTTGTTTCTCATCAACAACTAAAATATTTGCCATCATTTTTTTCCGCCGTTGCTAAATTTGTTATTTTACGATCCCAAAAGCTTGGCATTTGCGGCAAGGTTATTCGTTATAAAAATCAAAGTATTTTCGGTTTTTCACTAACCTTCAATCCATTCTCTGTACTCCTCTATTCAGGAGTTTAAGATATAAATATAAAAGAGTAACTTTGATTTTATTATTTTGGGAGTTTCTTAACTATAGCTTAAAATAATATTATCAACGTGCTAAAGGAATGATAAAAATATTGTAGTGATTCTGCGAAAAATGTAGCTTAACAACAAGTAATGGGGGTTCTAGAACATCAAAATTTCTTCATCTTCCTCGTTCTTGGAGAAATAACCTCACAAAACCAAATTTTATACTTTCCATATATGGTTATCTCGAAAACCTGACGTAATGAAGAAAAATGGTCTTCAGATTCGGTCACAGCTATTAAATTTCTTATAGACTAAAATTTCTCTATAAAACAAATGAAATTCATCAGCCATCATTCTTCATATCGCAACATGCCTACCGAGGTATTTAAAAGTACAATTTACTTGTACATGTGAAATACATAAACGTGGTAGAAAATAAACCTACCACAACTATATAACTATTCTACGTACAAGAAAAAGTGATTTCGAAGCTCAGAACCTTTTTCAAATATGCAAACCATTAAAAATTCAGCTATTTCATAAATGGTCTATTTTCATATTTAAAGCTTTATTAGCAAATGAAGCAGCTTCATGAAATGTTAATCGGTGAGTAGTAGAACTACCGAAATTATGCAATTATCCACAATTAGTGTATGTACATGAAAAAGCTATACCGATTCCTTTGCTTTTAAGCTCTTAAGCTGTAAGCTTCTTTTAAATGTACACAAAAATAAATCCTTTGGGAAATTCTGAAAAAAGGGGAACAAAAAGTTTTGTTAGTACTTTTTCTTATTGAAGCACAAAAATAGGTAATTTCTTAATCAGAACTTTTTTAAAGGTTTTCATAGGTTCTCGACACTGATACTCTCCAAAAAACTGCAAACAGTTATTGTGAATTGATTTTGACTGGAACTTTTTTGTGCTGACAAAAAGTTGTATTTTATAAAAAGTAATAGTAAGGTGAAAAGTTTTTTTAGACAATTTTTACCCATGTTCGGTTGCCATTGCGAGCCAAGAGATGGTGCCATATGGAAAAATTAATTAATTTTTCGTTTGAGCGGAGTAACGAGCCCAGGCATTCTTTGCAGTAGTCAAAGCATATACCAATTACTCCATGTTGACAACCTATTAAGCTCTAAGCTTTTCATATGTAATTATTAAAGAGGGCGTATTGAATTAAAAATAAAATGCTCATTCAGTAAAATATAATTTTCAATTTCGATTTGTCACCCCTTGAATCATTTTCAGTTTTTTCACGTATTTAAGTATCATTTTAACCAAATTCGGAAACAAAATACATCACTAAAACTTGGCTACTTTCCAGCTTGTTGGAAAGAATCCTATTTAATTCCACTTCACAAATGTGGTTCGAAAGCTGAAGTATCAAATTATCGGGGTATAGCAAAATTAAGTGCTATACCTAAAATTTTTGAAGCTATAATTACCCACCAACTAGACGTCCTCGATAGCCTAGTGGATAGTGCACTAGACTTTCATCTGGGAGGTTCGGGTTCGATTCCCGTCTTCGTCTGGTGGTTAATTTTCATTACTTTCTTATATTCACTATCAATATGAAGTGTATGAGAATTATATGATAGTGTACAAGTACACACATTGGTTGGTAATGGCAAAAAACCAAGCCGATAAAAAATTGCCACACCGCCGTTCGGAATCGCCGTTAAACTGTAGGTCCAACTATGTGGTATCACAATGGGCCGTTCAGGCCTAAGTGTGTCTCTTTTCTTTTCAGCCACTCCAACCTAACCTCACCTAGCGACCAACTAGCTTTCTCTGTTAAATCGGCTATTTCTTTAAACTGTAACAAACCTCCTAGAATTTTCAACTTCTGTGATAAAGGGGTTTTCTGAGGGGCTTCAAACGGACGTAATTTACATCGACTTTAGAAAAGCTTTTGACAAAGTGAATCATGAACTTTTAATTAATAAACTTGACCGAACTGGCTTTCCAAAAGTCCTTATTGACTGGATCAAATCCTATTTATGCAACCGAAGATAAAAGGTTATTTTCAGGGACGCAATTTCTCAGAATATTGAAGTTACCTCAGGAGTTCCCCAAGGTAGCCATCTGGAACCTATTCTCTTTTTACTCTTCATAAATGATCTTCAATCTACTATTCGATATTCTAAGATTTTGATGTTTGCGGATGACGTTAAGCTTTTCATTACACATTATTCACCGGCAATTCAAGATTTAATACAGTACGACTTAACTTCTCTTTCTAGCTGGTGTTCTGTAAACCTGATGACCTTAAACCTTGTAAGTTTATGGTTTTTTCGCGAAGGGAACCATTGACGCCAAACTACAGTATTGGTACTATGTCTCTAGCTAGAGTGTTTATTTGTATTGATCTTGGAGTAACTGTGGACCCAAAACTTCGTTTTAATTTGCATATAAATACTTGTATAAATAAGGCAAAAGGAGTTCTTGGTTTTATAAAGAGGTGGTCTAACGAATTCAATGATCCTTTTATAACTAAAACTTTAATTATTTCACTAGTTCGACCTATCTTGGAATATGCTTCAAATGTTTGGTGTCCACAATACAAATGTTACATAGATAAGGTAGAGTCTGTTCAAAAACAGTTTCTTTTGTTTTCTTTACGTAGTTTGAACTGGAATCCCTTGACAAATCTTCCTCCTTACAAAGATCGCTTAAAATTAATTGATTTGCCTTCACTTGAAAGTAGAAGAGTCATGTTGAACGTTTGTTTTACGGTTAAATTATTAAATGGATTGAACGTTTCTCCATTTCTATTAAGTGAAATAAGCATAAATGTTCCTAATCGCGTTTCCAGAAACTTCATACCTATCAAGTTAAGCATATGCAAAACAAATTATGCACTTTTTGATCCTGTTCGCTGTATGTGCAATGATTTTAATAACCTCTATATGTTAGTAGATTTTTGTACTCCTCTTTATATTATTAAAAAATCTGTTCTATCTCACTTAAATTAGTAATATATTTTTAATAAGCTGTTGATAAGCCAAATCTGTAGCTGTTTTCGACGATCTCACGGATGCTCCCCACGGTCGTACTGAGGGTCCGCTGGGATTCGTCGTGAAAAAAAAAATAAAATAAAATTTACTAGTAATAAAAACTGAAATAAAATTAGATTTTATAATCAATGTTCAGTCGAACTTGCCCATAGTGTATTCGGAAGGAACTAGAAAAGTAATTCTATGATTATAATTAAAATAATCAAAAATTTTCAATTTAATCATTTTTTATTACAATTCGTTGCCTAAGAATTGATTTGGCGTATAGGTATACGAATTTTTACACACATACTCCAAATCAATTCTCAGGCGACGAATTGTCGTTATCAACGTTAAATATGTTTTGTTTTTTTTTTTTACTGTACGAAGTTTCATTGATATGTGTAACATGAGAATTCAACTTACAGCTGCTAAAATTGCCCGTTGTAGAGGATACGTTATAAGGAGATTAAAACACATTAAAAGTAGATCGAAAACGCTTTGTTCATGATATTAATTCGTAATAGGAAAACCTTTGTTGTATAGAAGTTCGGCTGTACTTTATTTAATGCAACTCCTTCCGATTTAAAATTTTTGCAATTATTGTTGCTTGACATCATGCTTGAAAACTTGTACACTATTACAATTACAGGCATTGAAATTTTTTCAATACCATTTCCAT
Source organism: Toxonevra muliebris (assembly GCA_963691655.1). Lineage (NCBI taxonomy): Eukaryota > Metazoa > Arthropoda > Insecta > Diptera > Pallopteridae > Toxonevra > Toxonevra muliebris. The sequence continues at coordinate 93,736,880 of OY829327.1, read as the reverse complement.
TATTCCAATGGAAATGATAATGCTGAGTTCATATCCACTGCGATGAATTAGTAAAGAAATAAATTCATTACATTTATTCATTAGTTACAAATTCATTGCATGGAATTTGAAGTCAGCTTTGTCATTTCCATAGCAGTAATCATCAATGGTTGTGTTCAGAAAACGCCTCTGCTCCGCCACTGCTACCTGTGTGTCTTATGAACGCAAATTGATCACTTTATGATTAACAAAAATTATATTGAGCAGTCGTCATTTCATTGAGCGTATTATTTTTCTGATACTTCAGCTGAACATATTGCAGAGCAGAGGTCGTTTTCTGAACGCAAGCAATGTAATTCATTACTTTGCATACATACTTATGTATATACAAACATGACTGAAATATACCTACAATTTTAATTACATTTCAATAATCTTTTGATAGGTTATGTTTTATAATAAAAATAATTTTGTATTTAATTAGAAGCCCACATGCCGCTACCTTAATTTGCTAAAGCTCTAACATTAAATCTTTCAATATTGAGTTTTTGATGGACTATGATAAATCGTGCGCGTTTGAATTCCAGATTCTAGAAACGGCACTCCAAATATCAAAATATCTGTTGTTTCTCCTGTTGTTTCACGTCCCCCTCCGCCTTCTACTTTTTTTGAGAGCCTAGGGCTTCTACTAAGCATTTCCATCTGACTTTTTCTGCAAACATTTTCACGTTTTGTTATGTTGTATTTTTATCTGTTAGTTCTATATGTATGGAACGGCTCCAAGTGTTCTTTGGTAGTCCACGACATCTGCTTCTTTGTGGGTTCCATTCAAGGGCCATTCTTGTGATGCTGTAGGGTGCCTTTCTTAGGGAATGTCCTATCCATCTCCACTTTATTCTCTTTATTTGAATTAATATTGATTTTTCGTTTGCAAGGATCTAAAGGTCTTCATTTCTTATTAGATTTGACCAAAATATTCTGCATATGACCGCAGACATTTGTTAATGAAAACTTGTAGTTTTTGTGTGGCTTCGTTTGAAATTATCCAGATTTCACTTCCATATGTGAAGGTTGACTTTACACATGCGTTGAATAATCGGATTTTTGTTCCTCTGGAAATTTGCCGACTTCTCCATGTTGGCTGTAATCTTTCAAAAGCAGCTCTTGCTTTGTTGAGTCTATTGTTGACATCTTCATCTGCTCCACCGTCTATGGTCATCATGATCCTCTGATAGCAGAGTTTGTCCACGTAGTCAACAGGCTGGCTTTCAATTGTGACGTGCTAATTGCTGGCGTTGTTCTTCTTTTCCTGTAAAATTTGAGAAATGATTGTTAAGGCTTTAGCGAATTAAACGATATGTATGAGTTAAGAAAAAAATAATTTTTATTAGGAAAATTATATATAGTAAAAGTTCGGAGTGAAACACGGTGTGGAACCGGAGTTACACTTAAGACGTAGGAGCGGAGATACCCCAGAATTTGGATGCTCCTGCGCCCTGGTCCAAATCTTTCCTCCTCTTTTAAAATAAATTGAGTGCAAATAAAGAAGATGGAACTCTTCGTTGCGTTACGATTTTGGTAATCACTTACCACGTTACGTTTGAAGAATCAAATCTTAAGCTAGGCATCACACATTGAACTATTGTTGCGTATTCAAACCCTGGGCCAATTTTTAATAATTTCAAATATTAATATGTACATCGTCCCTATAGAAAATTATATCGCACCAACATAAACTCCATGCAGAAATTGTTAGGACTTACCCATGCTTAAAGCTTTTTAAAAAGCTGTTTTCATGAGCTTACGTGTGTAAATCATGATAGCTTCAAATACTCCCCTCAAGTATATGTAAAAGCTAAATATATTTCCCACAGGTGTATGAAGATGCTATCACCTCGCGGAAAGCTATAGAGTTATTCACGCTTAAAGCTTCTCAAACCTGAGCATTGAACCCGTAGGAAAAGAAGACACATATAACATTTTTTTAACCCATCTATTTAGTGTACGACCGAAGGTGATTTTTTGGCCGAAGCCGAACATCGGCCATTCATCTAACCTTCGGCCGAAGCCGAAGATCGAAGGATTTTTAAAATATAAAAAATCTGAAAGTAAATATTTTTTACCTATGTATTTGCAAACATATACAGAAAAATATAAATAGTAGATACTCCAAATAAAAAGCTGACCAGTAACACCAAATAACTGTTCACTGTCGAAGGAGCTGACAAATATTATTTATTTCAAGAATCATTTAAAAATTTGTTAACGTCAAAATATACAGTAAAATCGACTATATATCCAAAAAAAAAAAAAGTTGTCCGATGGCTGCCATGATTCTGCTTATCTAAAATCAAAGATTGAATCAGCGTATTAATCGATAGACCTGTAGCCGGAACCAGAACCCTTTAGTTTCCAAATTTTTGATTGATTTAAAAAAAATTGGAATTGATAAATTTTAATGTAAAAAGCATAAATCTGATCTCAAAACCCTAAAAAATTTAATGGGTGTGGTTTTATGAATAAAAATAATAAACTTTTTGTCAATTTTTTTAAATAACTAAATATTTTGTTTAAAAAATTTAAAATCCTTGCTACTCACAGCTAGTGTTTTTATCTGGTTAGTATGACGGGAAGTATTTTATTTATTTTTTTTATTTTTATCTCAAATTCAAACAAAATAATTAATTTTGCTGTTTTTGACAAATTTTGACTTTAACTGTCGCTAACATCATAGTAACACATAACTAATGAATTTTTTTAAAAGCTGAGGAAATTCCATAAACAATGTGATAAAATGTAGTAACAAAAAACTATTGAAAATTCAATTTTTGGGATTGTTAAGTTAAGTCATTAAAAGTTTGTATTTTTATCTATCTAGTTTTGAAAATAAGTATTTGATTTTTGTCATTTTTTTAACTATTTCAATTCAAATAAAACACATTGAGAGATATCACAATGATCCTGGTTCTGACGGAGTAGAACTAAAGATCCATTGCAGATACGATGAAAATTTATGCGCAATCAGTTTATTAGTTTTGGTTCATGGCAGCCATTTCGAAAAATGCTGTTTTGAGAAAAACTAGTTTTAAAGTTCAAATATGCATGACTACTGTATCAGGGCCTGTAACTTTCAGTCGACTGTGAATTTCAAAGGATCCCTTTACACATATATTCTAGAGCGACTTTCGTCAAAACATTTTTCAATTTTTTTGACTTCCTTGAAAGCAAAAAAAAAAGTGAAGCGCCGTGTCGGCTTCTCTAACAATTAACGCTTTTTTTTCAATACGCTTCAAGTCTTCCTTAAAAAGTAAAAAGGTTTGGCTTACTTCTGCTGCCTCTAATTGTATTAGCTCCAGCAGGTTGTTCGTTAAAAAAACACTGATTACTGTTTGTACGGTTGTAAATCTGTGGGTTACTTCAAAAGTAAAAATGGAACAAGTAAACGGAGAAAATATAAACAGAAATTGTAATGTAAATACTTTATATAAACACTTCATATTTATTTATTTATATAAATTTTTACTGCCAATCTATAGTAAAAATTATTATAAAATAAAATGCTTATAATCTTCGGCTTCGGCAAATACTTCGGCCACTTTTTGCCGAAGCCGAAGGTGCAATTTTAGGCCGAATAGCCGAAGAACCGAAGCCGAATAATCGGTCGGACAGTACTTCTGTTGGCACCACTTTTGTTTGTCACATTGCTACCACCACGGTCCAGCGACGGCATTTATTTAAATTTTCAATGAAAACACTACATATCATGTAAGAATATTTTACTTATTATTATTATTTTATTATGTCAAAATCTAGCACTACAAGAAACAAATCTTATTATAACAGTGCTTGAACTCATGGTAATACATTTTTTAGCTTAATCTAAAACTTAAAATTGTCTATTTCAGTAAACTATTCATTCGGATTAAAGTGATAAAAGTGATATAGATACAAGATTGTGAAAAATTAAAAAATTATAAAAACTAAAGGAATTTAAAAATTTAAACAAGAAAAAATGTATTACATTTGAACCCAAAACATTCAGATGAAATTACATATACATATATTTTTATTGCATTGCATGCAGTTTTATTTTACAGTCATAAGTCTTAATTTATTGCATTGTAGAAAAATAATTAAATAAATGTTTTTTGAATTGCACAGCGTTTCTTTCAGTTTAATGGGAATAGCGTCTTTCAGAAGTCAGGCAAGAGTGTTTAAATGGTATTAAATTACAATATTTGATCGGATAGACCGCGTGAATGAAAGCTAATTATGCAAATATGAGGGTTCCGATGTAAATACTAATTTATGCAGCAAAATAATTGTCCAGGATTTAAGATTATTTTCAAAAGTATTTGTTTAGGATATTGAGATATATGGTCTGAACGTCTTAAACCAAAAACGTATCTTGCTAAATTATTAAAAAGAACATTAAGCTTTTGCTTGCTTACACTGTCACAATTAGCATATATCTCACACCCATACAAAATGACAGGAAGGAGGAATGATTTAACAAGAAGAATTCTGATATGTTTAGGAGTAAAGTACTGAGTTATGTTTATATGATTGCTCCATGACAGTGTTGAATTAAATGTTATCCCTTAATTTCTTGCAGTATCCACATATTCAATATCACACTTATTGAAAATCAGATTAGACATAGAAACAGTATTTAATGTCTTTTTGGATATTATTGTATTAAGCACTTTGATTTTTTATGGTTCAAACAAAGACCATTTTTAGAAGCCCAGTCATCCAGAAATTCCGAAATCAAATTATTTGAGTAAATTGCTTGAGTTCTGTCAGTTAAGTATGAATGTATTAGTTTGCTTGCAGTCGGAGAAAAATTGAATAATTTAGTTAGTTTTGTTATTAAAATATCGTGGTTAACCGTGTCAAATGCTTTTGAATGGTCAAGCAAAACCAAAAAACTTGTTTCATTACGGTCTATAGCTTCTCGAATTTCCTCCGTTACATCGATCAATGCTGTTATAGAACTTCGCTTAGGTCGGAATCCTGATTGCCGATCCGTCAGTAAAGAATTTTCATTTAAGTATTTACTAATTTGTTTATGAAGGACCAATTCAATAGCCTTAGCCTTAGTAATAAAAGATAAAATTGCGATGGGGCGGTATTCGTCACCCGTTTTAGGTGTCGGGATGATTTTAGCTTTTTGCCAAGATTCTGGAAATAATGACTTAGTAAGAATAGTGTTAAAAATATGGGTTATTTATGGTAGTAGAACTGGTAGCAAAGCTTTTAAGAAAAGAGGATGAACTTCATCTACACCAACGGCATTCCATTTAATAGCTAACAAACATTTAAGGACATCACCCTGGTCTACACAAGAAAAACTAAATGAGATTTCGTCACCTATTGTACTTATTTGTTCAACATATACATATACAAGTACTTATTTGTACTTATATGTACATTTATTGAAAAAAATGTGCTTTTAATTTTTAAAAAATTTCACGTTTTGAAACAGCAATATCTAACAATATAAAGTGAAAATCTGTTTGTATGTCCTTATACTTTTTTTAGTATACCATTTAAAGTACAGTACTGCAGTTTACTGCGTCCTGCGTGCATGAATGCTGGCTGACAATACCATGCTACAGTAAAAATGTGGATAAGGTTTGAAAAAAGGGGTGTGGCACCTACCATATAATCTGAATATTTATTATGGGATATCTGAAACACCATTTTTTGTCTGGAAATATTATTTGCCGATACCGAGCTTATACTGGAGTTTCAGATCTGAATTTGTGTTCAAATGGGCGTGGCACCTCCCATGCAATCTTAATGCAATTTTTAGTATATCTCCGAAACCTCACATATAATTTGTGGTTTCTAACTTTCAATTACAATTCCAATGGTCGTTTGTGTAATGGTGTGTTTTAATTCAAAATTTTTGATTTCATTGTAAAATAAGTTTATATTTCAAAAAGAAAAGATGATAATAGTTATATGCATGTATACGTTACTAACGACTAAGTAAAGCAAAAATATCGAAAAAACTATGAGAAAATGCATACGGTCTGGCCAGACCGTAGTAGTACCAATATGACAAAAATTTTTAAATCACCAAAATCTAGCCCCCCTTATACCTCAGGACTCCGATTTTTTTATAAATCTATTTAGAAGTAGTCATTTAAGGATATCATGGATTTTGGAGAATGGAATTTGTTCTGCATTTCAGCATCAGCAACTGCATGGAAAACTAATACTTTGGTTTTTGAGTCTGGCAAAAATCAGAATTCTGCAGGCCTCCTTCATCAAACAGATTTCGTCACCAATCCCTGCATACACCTAAATAGTTCACCATAATATCCACCAATTCATACTTTATTAATGTTCGTTATAATAAATTTTTATTTATGTAATTTAATTGCTGTTGTATTTTTTTCAAAGAAATATTTATATAATATTAAAAGTTCATCTAAAAATGTAGTAGTAGATAAATTCTTAAATATTAAATAAATATAATTTGTTTTTTAAGTTACAAAATAAGAAAATGGTTTTATTAGTTAGTTATTATCAGAAGATATATATGTATGTAGTAATCAACAATGTGTGCTACCGAAAGTTAAAGAATATGAAATGTTCTTGGTATATGCACCACACATTGGAATAATCTGTAATTTTAAATTAAGAAATAAATAGTATGAGTCGAAAATTTGTATTGTTGAATGAATTGAAATTTAAATTAACGGAAATTCAAGAATTATTTAATAATAAATTACTACTGTGTGTATATTTGTAATTTTAAGCGCCGTTGATGACGTATATATGGATTATGATACTTTTGAGATGAGAAAGTAAATGCCAATATTTAATTTGACACGGCAGCGCCGGCGTTGTCGGCAGTTATATCGGTGGAGTTAGTGTTGATGGTGGCGGCTTCGGCAGTAATGATGGTGGTGGGCACAGCAGAAGCATCTACTACAGTTTCATTCTCTTTCGGCCCTACTGCTTCAGCTGCTTGAGTTTGAGAATCAGCAGAATTTTCTTCAAGCAACTCGTTTAATTTATCAGTTTCTGATTCTTCCACAACAGCAGCTGTTTCTGCCACTTCCTTAGTTGTTAGAATCTCTGTGATTTTAGCACATTCGTTGATAACAACATTTGCATTTGCTGCTATTTCAATATTATCCAGATTATTCGGCGAACTGGTAGAAACAGGTGAAGATTCTTTGACACTATTACTGCTAGAAGCTATTGTGGCTTGTGCTGCTACTGTTGCCGCAGCTGCTGCAGCTGCAGTTTTGTTTGCCTTTGATTTTTGTTTCTTCTTTTGACGTTTTTTAGCAGCATCTTCTTGTTGCTGTTGTTTGGCATTAGCTTCTGCCTCAGCACCTTTTAAATTTAAAAATTTCATTTGATCTTGCAAATTTGCAAGTGTTTGTTTTAATTCAGCACAATTTTTCGACATCATTTCCATTTTATCTTTATCAACTCCACTTCCTCCTGCTGCGGCACCAGTAGTGGTGATAATTGGTTTGGTGATTATTGGCTCTGGCTCTGGTGGCAATGCTGGCAGTGGTGGGCATTCAACATTATTTTCGCGAATAACTTTATAGAGATGTGTGCGTTCAGTTTGCAAGGCACGCAATAGCTTTTGTAGCTGTTCTACTTGTTTATTACAGCGTATGGCATGTTCATCGCGTTCTTTCTTTTCGGTAGCAAGTTCAATGAGTGTGGCGTTGCTTTTCTCCCATTTACGTTTCCATTCGAGTGATTCTTTTTCCAACTTCTTGGTGTTCTTGGACATCTATAAAAAAAGAGGTGTGAAAGAAAGAGTGAGAAGTTGAGTCTAGCAGTTATATTGTAGAGCTACTTACTTTATCCAACTCGACTTTGTAGGTGGCAAAGATATCGTTTGACTTTTGCAATGAACTCTGGAAATCATCGTATTTGGAAGTGTACAAATTCAATTGCTCTTTCAATGCTATCTCACGTTCAGTCAAATCGTGGAGTAGTTTTTGTGATTGCAGCAACTTTTCCAAGACAATTTGTTTTTCTCTGTAAAACATTTGAGAGAAAATTACGAGAGGAATAAATTTATATTCACAATTTAAACGTACTTGACCAATATCTCCTTTTCCATGGCCGCTTCCACTTGCACCTTATTGAGTTTAGCCTGATGCAATTGTGATTCCAGTTGCACTTGTTCATTCAATTTTTCTAGCTGTTGCTCACGCGTTTGATATTGTTCAGCTAAATACTTTAATCTAAACAAAATAGAAAGAAAGAAAATTTTAGTAGAAAATAATCTAAAAATAGCAGAAATTTAGTGAAGAACGCACATTGTTTTTCACTTCAACTAAAAATATTTACACCTGCCTCACAGTCGCTGCTGACATTTATTACCCAGCGCTCCCTCTTATTTCCCTCTTACCCACACATACTTACTTTTTGGTCATTTCAATATTATGATCACGCAATTTCATATTCTCTTCATTATTCTTGGATAACGATTGTGTTATCTCATTCAACGATCCTTGAAATTTTGTTTGACTCTCCTTACGGCGCTCTTCTTCTTCACGTATCTTTTGCATACTCTCATTTTTCACAGACTTGATAAGTTTCTGCTGCTCCCGGCATACTTCTTGCAGTTTATCGCTGTAAATGTTAAAGATAAAACAAACGTGTCATAATCTATAGCCTAGCCACACCTGTGCCTGCCTCCGTCCTCTCTTTGTACTTACCGCATCAATATATTTTTATTATACTCTCGCTGCAGATTCTCCTTTTCACGCAACACTGTCTCTAGCTGCTTTTCTTGCGTTTTCATATCCTGCCGTAGGCGCCGGCTGCTGCGCTCATTTTCCACGTGTTTGCGCAACAGTAACTGAAACTTGTCCTCTGGCGTGGCCGCTTCTTCGAGACTCTTGAGAACCTGCAAAACAAGTTTGAATTTTAAGCACCAAATTAGTTTTTCTTGACCTAAATTTTTGCAAAGAATTTGTTGGTTAGATTTTTCCGAAACGGTTCCTACCAGCTCTTCGGTTTTTTGATCCTTTTGCTTTTCATCTTTTGCCTCCTTTTTATTTTTTGCTGCCACTTTTTCCATTTTCGATTCTTTTACGCCGCGTGCTCACGCAGAAGTCTTTCTAATAAGATTTTATTTTCAGAAATTCGTATTGCAATTTCTACTATTTGCCGCAACTACTCACTTCTGCTTTGCGCTTTTTTGTTCGCTTTCCTGTAATTTCCCGTATTTGGTATAAAAGCGTTTTCAAAAATAAACATATAAATATATCTGTGTTCAATAGTAGCGTGGAGCGGTGTTTAGTAAAGAGAGAGTGAAAGGTTGCATTTTCATGTAAAATAACCAGATTATTGAATAGTCGATTTTACAACAGATATTTTTGACAGATTTTGATATTTTAGCACCATAAAAGCTGCTCACGCATAAAAACTACTAATGACTTTTCATAATTATATTTAGAATGATTCAAACTAAGGATATTCTCTTCATAAAAAGGCGTTCAGTTTGATGCTTTCTATCAACTTCATCAAACGACAGGAACAAATACATAAAATATTGATATCTTTTTAGTTCAAATTTTGGCTATTACTTAGATTCAATTCAACTTTCGTAATTCTTTATAAATATGTCCACAGATTTAAATCCTAGTATATTAACATAATTTTGCCAACGTTAACCCTTCGATGGGCACCTCTTTAGGAGGGGCTGACATAACCTCCTGGGCCTAATTAGGCCCACCTGAATAAAACGATAGTTATGGCCTATTACAGCATGTTATGTAGGGTCTTTTTCACTAAATATTCTGCTATAGTTTGGTAAAAATAAGCACCTTTTTAGAAAGCCTAATAAGAAAAAAATTAATTTTTTAAAATCGATCCGAATTACCAACATGTGTTTCAAATTGCAAATTACAAGCAAATAAGGTGTTTGCATAATTACAAAATTTAGGAAAACTGTTTAGTTTTAATTAATGAAAGTTTTTTGGTTGCGTTTTGGATATAATAGGTGATGTTTGGAGGTAATTTGGATCGACCCTTTGTTTAGAGAGTTTTTGTGGAATTTGAGTTCAAAGTTTAAATAAACTGGAAAATTTTTTTTTAATTTTAGTTTAAAATTTTGCATTTTAAAATCCAAAAATTTTTTTTTTATTGAAATATTAATTGAAATTAATAGTGTTTCATAGTGTTATACCAATTTTGGAACTAAGAAGTAATTTTTAGTTAAATTCAATATGAAAAATATTTTAAAGAACCAGTTTGTGTTAAGTGATTTCAATTTTTGACTATGTCAACATACTTATAAATTTTAATTCAGAAATTGTTTAGAATGATTCAAAGAGATGATTTTTTATCAGATCATGGACTAGCGGATCACAATTTTATTACTTTAGCTTAATATGATATTCGAAGATATTGGATTTTTGCGAAAATGCCACGCCCACTTTGTATTTTTTTATATATTTTTTTATATATATATATTTTCCTTAAGCTCCAAAATTCCCTTTTGCGTCTAAATAAACCTCAAATTCAAAATAATTTTCTATAAATTTTACAAATACACAAAATAAACACTTGGGCCTATTTAGGCCCAAGAGTTAACTTTAGAAGTTGAGACAATAAAAAAAAACCTATTCCGATTGAAACAAATTTTGTTTTTTGTGCTCAGAAAACATTGGCGCAAGAAGTCATGGAGTTTCAGATCGATTCGTCAAGAAACAAAAAAGATATACGTCTTTAAACTCAAAATGTGCCTAATCAGGTACCCATCCTAGGGTTAAAATAGCCAACTATAAAATTTAAAATGGCTTTAATCATTTTCAGATAAATATAAAAATTATAAAAAGAAGCGTTTTTCAGACTGAGGAACCAAAGTAATAATCTCTGCAGTTTTGGATGCTTAATAATATAATGATTAAGAAAGTATGAGCGTTTTAAATTTTATGTAATTTTAATAATATGTAATATGGCTTTATAACGAAAAAACAAAAAGAAAAGAGAAAAGTAAAGAGTTGAATTAAAAAACTTTATTTTTATATGACAAAGCAATATATAAATAATTTTAACTCATATGTAAATTATTCGCATCCCACTTTGGTCCACTTTTCGCTTTCCACCCACAACCACTCTGCCATACCATCATCTTGAGCAGCTTTGGATACCTCTTTAAAAGTGCAATCACTGAAATACTTTCCTGATACATGTGCCAAATCAGGATCTAAAGCAGCATATAAGGTTGTTTGAGCACCATTTTGTGTAGTTTTTATAAATGGCCATAAGAGTGGTTTGAAAATAAGACTGTAAATGAGAGGTTTGGAAAATAAACTTATACTAAATTACATAGACTGGAATCCTTACTCTGATAAGAAGTTATTGAATATACGTATATGTCGAAAAATCTCAGTATCTACAACGCCGGGATGTAGCGCATTCACGGTAATACCGCTACCTAGAAATTTGAAATTTAAAATATTATTAAAAAGGTTCAACATTTATTCAAATGTTCAATTAACCTGCTAAACGTTTTGCTAACTCTCTAGTGAAAAGTATATTTGCCAATTTACTTTGTGTATATGCAGAACCCTCGCCATATGATTGCTCACTATTTAAATCCAAGACATTTATTTTACCCATTATATGTGCTTTACTGGAAACTACGACGATACGACTAGGCGCTGATTTCTAATAGTAAAAATTTGATATTATTGAAACATCGAATATCAGCTGAAATTGACTGTCGGCCCAAATTAGAGTATCACAATTTGCTGTGTTCTTATTTAGATTCAATAGAAAGTGGTTTTCCGAATATTTTTATCTTACTTTCATTATATCCAGCAGTAAATTTGTTAATAGAAAATGCCCCATATGATTTACGCCCAATTGCATTTCAAAACCTTCATTGGTTAGGGAATATGGGCAACTTAATACGCCCGCATTATTTATGAGAATATGCAATTGAGTCTGCTGACTTTTGAACCTTTGAAAAACGATAGTTTCTTATACATAATATATAGTAAATTAAGTGAGGACTGTATATAAGCTTACGTTTTCACAAAATTCCTTGTTGACACCAATGATGATAAATCACATTCAATACAATGAATATTCTTGTTCTTGGTTTCCAATACAATTGCCCTGCGTGCCTGTAAAAGATTTCGCAATAGATGTATTCACGATCTGGTGCAAATGGTCTTGCATCGCTGTAAATGCAATATATTTTTCCAATATTTTTGTAACAATGCAATTCCATTTGCACCAGATCGTAAATACATCTAATATAGTATAAGTAAATACTTGAAGGTATTTTGGGCCAGGTCTCGAGATTATTAAAGTATTTAATCGAAATTAAAAACATTTTCCGAACTTTCACATCCAGGCAAACAAGTTTATCGCTTAACTTTACACCTACCTCTTCCGCTTTTTTCATATTCCGACATGCCATATAAATAATAGCACCACGTTTTGCTAATTCTCGTACAGTTTCTCTACCGATTCCAGTATTTGACTAAAAGATTGAAAAATATTACGAGTATTTGTTTATCCTACTTCAAAATCATCACTTATTTATCACTTACTCCAGTAACAATGACCACTTTTTTATGAGCATTTACATCTTTTGTAAATTTACCACCTTGCATGAAATACCTATTGGGAGAACCTTTAAGATTTTAACTTTCAATAGATAAAAATTTAACATGTACTTGATTAAATGCGCTATTCCAAAGGTTAGACCAATCAAATTGATACTAAATATAACGGGATTTTTTAAAAATTCTATAATATCCAGCATCTTTGTGCAATCTTATTGAACCAAGAACAAGTAGCAAGAGCAAGATGTAAACTGAGCAACAAGTGTTTGAAGTTTCTTTTATAATATTAATTTAATCTCGCTATATTTTTAAAAATAACAAGAAAAAGTTTAAGTTTAAAAATAGGTTTATCTAATTATAAACTGCGGTAAAACCGGAACATTGGAATCTGTCGTATCAACTTGAAAGCTTTTGTAAAAACATAAATGCTGAAACTTGAAATGTTAACCCTCTCAGGAGAATGTATACTTCTCGTGGTAGGAAAAAATCGAGATGTTGATTTTCGTGTTTAAGAGCCCCCAAATAGTAAAAAAAACTATTCACGAATTTTTACCTGCCCAGGTTAAGGCGTACAAAAATGTACAAAAAAACGGTGAGGGAGCTTTAAAATCCTCTGACTTGCACAAAATGTGTCTCTATTGAGCGTGGAAGGTTCTATCTACATAAGAAATTTGTTTTTTATACACCTTTTTATTATTTAGTATTTTTAATAATTTTTTTGAAATTGACGACGCAAAAAAAAAAAAAGAAAAGAGAGCAAAAAAAAAAAAAAAAAATGTGAGGTTGTTCCATAAAAGTCACAATAGTTTCGACGGTAATGTTTCAATTGTAACAAAATAAATTTCAAACGATAGAGAAAAAACAACAAAGACGTCAATACCAAAATGGTTTGGTTGGCATTTAAGTAGAAGTCAGGAAAAATCAATTCAATTTCATGTACATATATGTGAACGAAAATCCTGAGAGGGTTAATACTTATTGGTACTCTCTAAAATGCTCTGAAATGACTAAATTAATTACTCAGCTCAAGGAATATTAGAGGTATAGCTCCTTTTCCACATTGTATCACAGTGGACTAAGTGTGCAATCGCAGACATCCATTTTCACGTAACCTAATGCCTGATTTTCACTATGTCAAATTCAATCAAATTTTCCAGCATGTTGGCAAATTTCATATGGAAAATTCTGTCTTTTTCTCTCCTTGACGGCAAATATGACATAGTAAAAACCAAGCATAACATTTCTCCCTTTCAGAGTAATAAGCAGTTATCAATTGCCTCCTTTGAAGTGCACAATGGAATATCATAAGTGCAACTGGGTACGCGTAAAATTTTTGGATTGCAATAATAAGCATGTCATTATTAGGCACTAGTTATATATTTTCCAGTAAATCTTATGGCTCAAACTTTCTGCTAGTACTTAATAATTAAAAAGAAATATTAAGATCGTGGGTTTTTTTATTTAGTTTTTATTATTATCGTAATGCGTAAACAGTTATACATGGTACAAGTTAATATTTTTTTTATTTTATTTTTCCATAATTATTTTATTATTATTTATTTAATATTAATAATATTTTTTAAATATAATAATAATAATAATGCGCAACTGTAAATTACAAATATTAAACGCTGATATATGTATGTATATATGCCTGTTTGTATGAATGTATGCGTGTATGTACGTGTTAATTTATTATTATTTTAATAACTGAAATAAAAAAAATAAACAAAAACTGCCGCTGCATACCTGCTACATACCTACATTACCCTATATATATATCAGTAGTAATTTTAAATAAATATTAAATGTTAGGAATTTTTTAATGTTAATAAACGCTAACAATGTTTTAGATTATTTATTCGACTGCATACATATTTATTGTATATTTGATATAATTTTTGGATATACTTGTAATGCTTAAGATATGCATGTTTCTAATATAATATTGTACTTTCTATAAAAAAACAACATTGTTTTGTATATTATTAGATAATTTAAAACAAAAAAGAATTAAACTATTGTTGTACTTTATATAATAAAATAATGTTTCATAATTTTTTTCAACATATTATTTTGTTTTCATGTTTTTTTTTTACTTTACTTTACTTTACAACAAATCAACAACAATAAAAATTAAAACTTATGCAACAAAAAAATGCATTCATTTATAATACAAAGTAATTGTTAAATAACAGCGACTCCGCAGGTAGTGCGGAGCAGTGTGTGTAAAGTTATGGGGCAGTTGATTGGGAGCCCTTTCATTTATTGTATTTTACGTTTTATTAATATTTTTCTTTACGCATTTTATTTTTATTTTTTCATGTTTTTATTTGTATACTTAAAACACTTTATTGCTGTATTGATGTGTGTTTGTTTGTTTGTTTGTATATGTGTCTGTGTATGACAATTATATTTTTAATAATTATTACGCAAAAATTTAAACAATTTTTATCACATGTTAAAATTTTGATTATTGTTTGGTCAATTATAATATGTACAAAGTGTAAAAGAGAGTAAGAGTTAGAGGGATAAAGAGTATGGAATAGAGAGTGTGTAATTGAGTGTTTGTGTGTGTGTGTGTATTTGTATGAGATTAGGGAATTTTATGAGAGATAAGGGAATTTTGTATAGTAATAAGTTGGATACACTCATGAGAAATTATCTTAAATTTAATATAAATTTTAATAATATTGGTCTACTGAAGAAAACACTAATTAATTATTATTGTTAACTTTAACGATTTTCCCAAAAAAAATCATCATTACTTCTTAAACATTTTCATCTTCAAATTCATTCATTATCAACTTCAATTTCGTTACATTTCATTTTTAATTCCTTGTAAAAGGGCATAGAGTAGTAATATGTATGCATGTTTGTATATTTGTAGTAGTAGTAATAGTGTCGAGCTTTAAAATATTCAAAAGTCTTAAGAAAGAGAAAGAGAGAGAGTTGAATATTTTTTGTTGTTGTTTATTTTCTTATTTATTTGTGTTATTAATATTGATGTTTTTAGAGTAGAGTAGAGTTGCGTTGATGTAAATGTAAGTCATTTATAGTTGAGAGTGAAAGTGATGAGAGAGTTAGTTAAGTATGCGTGTAGTGTAAGTTATACGAAAGAGAGATTATCCTAATCAGACAAACTTTTTACCTGTAAGAGAGTAGTGAACAAGTCCAATAGTTGATCAAAAAATTACACATGAGGTTTTTTTTTAGATATTTTTAGTAGATTCGATATGTTAAGTATGTGGTATTGGTATTGTATGTAAAAGTTTATAAGAATTTACGAGTATACACAGAATTTAAATGTACATAAATAGATAGTAGTACATATACATATATAGGTATATAGAATATATATTATATTTTTTGTTTACTTGGGATAGATAGACACAACCCTGATACTTAAATTTATACCCAGTGCGCTGTAAACTAGATATTTTGTAGTCATTATAGTTAGAGATTAGAACATTTCAAAATAGGAAAAAAATTGCACGATAAGCACTCAATTTAACACTTGTTGTTATTTATTTACTTTCATCAAGTTCAAATTTTTTTTTAAAAATTTGTATGTTTGAGGAAAAGAACAATGAGAAAACATGAAGAAATTGCTTAATTAATTTTTTGGTGACATTGAAAATTCTGTTTCTTTGAAGAACTACAACCACTCATGTTATCCACAAGATAATCAGAGAGAGAGAGATTTACTTTTGTTGTATTAAGAACTAAACTGATCACTGCTAGAATGATTCGGTTCTGCCTTAGCAAAATTTCTAGAGAGCAGCTGAACTGATACAATTCCCACAATTCTCAAGAGGCAATAACTAACTGCAGAGAATTACATTCTTCACTTTCAAATTTTCGGATTCAGCTTAAAACAAACTGTAGATTCTATGATATATAGTTTCTACAACGCACTGTACATAAATTTATCAAAATCTTAAAGTTGCACACATATTTTTATATAAAGTTAAATTCTTAATTTATTCGAGTTACCTGGGGTGGGGAAGGGCGGTTAGAGAGAAGGGGGTAGGAAGGAAATTTTCTTTTCTTTACTGCCAATTTGCATAGTCTCACGACTATGGTGAAAATACACGTAAACTACGTAATAAAGTTGCCAACACATTCGCCAAACATTCAGCCTGCAATGCAAGTTGCCCGGCACCTAACGGCCCAATCTGTACGCCAACTAATTCTCGAAAACTTGACGCTACATCATGCACTTTCAGCACGATATTACGTGTTTGTAGCGGTGATGATGTGTGGCGCGTCATATCCTCCGTAAGCTCTGTAATGCGACGTATGGCAGTCAGACATGATGTCAAATGTTCGGGTAGCGTTGACAAAGTCATATCAGACATCGCTACTACCAAGAATTTGGAAGCGGTCACCAGCATAAGCGTCTGTTCAGTTAGTTCGTTGCGTGCACGTTGAAATTTATCTTCATCGATACTGGCACCACCACCGGCTGCTTGTGCTGCTGAGCACTGGGCGGCAACTTGATCGAGCTTTACCAGCATTCCAGCCATGGCGACGTCAGTTTTGGCTAGTAGTGCTTCACCATCGATAATGTGCCCATTTTTAATGAAAATCCTATCACCATAGATATGTGGTGGTTTCATGGTATTGTAGTGTTGCTGCTGTTGAGCAGCCATTATGCTGCCTCCACCGTTGCCGATGTTGTACACTTTTCGTGACATTTGTGGTGAACAGAGTAGTGAAAGTTGTGGTCGCTTTTCAATTGGAGGATTCTGAAGGCAGACCGGTGGACAGTCGCTATTTGAACGATAGTGACCGTTGGTGGAATGCGGGGAACTTTGAGGGTGGTGGTGTTGTTGTGGATATTGATGTTGGTGACTGTGATGGCTGTTGATATTTGTGGTGTTGGTTGTGGAGTTGTTGGTCGACACCATTGCCGTTGGGACGATGAATGGTCGTGGAGGAGTTGGTGGTGGAGTAGACAAAGTTGTGGTTGTCGATGTTGTGCCATTGGTAAAGGAGGACAATGGTACAGGTGGTGTGCTGCGCAATATGGGACGACTTGCAATTGGTGGCAAAGGTGGTTTTTTGGGTGCTAGACTCACCGTTGGTGAAGTGCAGCGCTCCGCTGCGTTATTGGCGGCTTGGTTGGTGGTGGGACTCAAACGTGGCGGTAACACGGGCGGTCGTTGCTCTTTTTGCTGTTGTGTTGAGCAATCCGGATATGGAGAATTACGTCCCACTGGAAAATGTCCAGCAGCATTCCCTGCCATTGCGATTTGCTTTTTTGGCGAAATGCGTTGCAGCAGTTCGGCACTCTTTGGTGGACGCACAGGTGGTGATTTATCAGTAGTTTGAGTACGTGGTGGTAATTTTAAATTAGGTGAAGGTGTTCCGCTTACATCAACGGTATCCGTTACGTCTTCTTTCTTTGATTTGGGGCAGCAAGAGAATTTCCCTTTACGTTCTACGGTGGCATATTCAATGACATGCTGGCCACTAACCGTTGACGGTTCGGCCACAGCCGCAGGCTTTTTCACAATATTATTTTCTAACTGTTTCTCTACAATTCCCATCTTACGATTGAAGAACTCCCGTTTGGCGGTAACCGAATTGCTATAGAGACACTCAGTTTGCTCCGCGACTGGCTCATCACATCGGAATTTTTCTATTTCATCGAGGTTTGGTGGTGGTGGTATGATGAAAGACATTATCTCTTCGGGTGTCAATTCTTTGGCGGGTGTTGCTTTCAGCGTTGGTGACCCCACCACAACCTTAGCCAGAAATCTATCTAAGTCACCGCCATCCATAACGCTAACGATTGACTTTTTGGAGGAACCATCGCCGAAACCATGCGGAGCTGCATTCAGAAGAGACAGTGCATCCAACTCATCGGGAGTACGTGGCGGTGGTATGGCACGCAAATCAATTAAATCTGAGTCGGTCTCAATGAAGGTGTCTTCTCGGATTTCGAAACCATATATTTCAGATAGTTTCTTCGCTGCCATATCAGTGTCCTGATTTGTATTGTCTACATTGCTAATCTCCTTCAATTGCTTAAGATACTCTTTTAAATTATAATCTTTAGTTTCGGGTCCTAAATTTGTGCTATCTGGACTGTGCAAACCAAAACTGCTGCGATATGCTAAATTCTGCTGCCGATTTGGCGTAGTACGTGCCTCACCTGCATATAAAATTGATGGGCGTCGCGCTGTAGGTGAATTCGTCGGCGAATTCACTGACTCGGAATCACTTTCACTCTGTGAGTAGTCGGTGCCTAATGCTTGTAAATTACTTAGTAACTGACCGAACCCATTGAATTTACGCTCTGGGCGTGGACTAGATGTTGCACTCAAACTGGGCATATGCATACGAAGCTCTTGATGACTACCGCCAATCGAGTTCAATCCTTTAGTTATGCCACTTAAATCTTGATTTATTGCTTCGGCCAACAGTACCAAAGAATCGCTGTGCTTGAGCGCTCCCGGTTGCGGCGTATCTTCGGTTGAAGAAACCTTACTACTATTCAAGCTATCGCAATCGCTATCGAACTCTATAACGCCACTCATTGTGGAGGTGTTATTCACAGTACCGCCACTAGTTGCAGCAGGATTACCATAATTTTGCCAGGAGTTCATGCCACCACCATAGAAACTACTATTATTGCTGCCATTTCTGCGTTGCGTGCCATAATCTTGTACTTGTTCACCTTGCTCATTCAAATATTGCTCCGAATTTTCGACCATCCTTTGCATTTCATGCACTCGCCGTAGAACTTCTTCATTTTTGGCTTCAATGAAAGCGCTATTGTTAGAGGTATTTGTACGCTCACAATAATTGCTGCCACCACCGCTGCTATCACTCATTCCCGAATCTTTGGCTTCTTCTAGCAACTCCGTGGCCATTACACTGTGTATATCCAAATCCATTGCGGCCGTACTAATGAATGGTAACTTTTTGGGCTTATGATTGCTGTTAGCCACATTTGCAGAATTCATATTGCGATCGCATTGCATCGCTTCTGTGGAAGCGTCAAGCATTGGTTGCAGCATTATAGCTGTTTGTTCGTTTGATCCCATTTGTAGAGGTTTATGCTTCATCGGATGATATGGTGGCGACATTAAGAAGTTGATGCTATGTGCACGGTTATGGAAAGGATAGAGATAACTCCAAGCAGCAGGTAACACTGTGTGTTGTGCCAAATACGAGGGTGCATTATCTTCATCGAACTGTTCACGCTCACGATCGACCAGCAGTTCTTTGCCTAGAAAACAGTTTCAAAAATTAAATGTTATAAAATGTTATTAAATCAGGCATTCGTGTAAAAATACCTGTCAGCAGTCGATAGTAACCGGCCAGTACTAATGAGAATTCACAAGCATCTCGGTCCTCCATAGAAAATTTTACTACACGATCGCCGTTCATGAAAATTCCCACACTGCATGTGACATCGTCTTCACGATTCACCAGAATATGACTGAAATCTTCAATGGACGATATGGGTTGGGGCTAGAAAGAGAGATACTCGTTTATTTACCTTACAAATTTTTTGATACTTGTTGTGTCGATACTCACCACAGAATTTCTAACATTCGATATTTGACTTAAGCCAAAACGTGGACTCACTAATAGCACACGTTCGACTCCTTCTCTTTGGTTTGTGCTGAAACATTTGGCGCCGTAACTTGGTAAACTGGCAATTATATCCAAATAATGTAATTTGGCCTAGAATTTTTTAGTAAAAAATTTTTGATTAAGTAAGGGTTTTGGTGTGGGAAACACTAGAAGTTTTACCTGAAGTTGTGTTAAAACTTTGGTTGAGGAACCTGTCATCTCGGCATTCAATTTTAAAAAATGTGATATTAAACGTCGCAGTTCTTTGCGTTTCATGCCCTCAAAAAGTGATATGGGTACGAACCGTTCCAAGCCGAATTCGCGTCTAAAATTTGAGGAATAAAGTTGATTATTTGTTTAATTTGCAATTTACAATTAAGATTATCGCGTTTGAGGCGCAATATGTTCTTTGTTATTTATACAGATTTTCAGGAACAAAAATCGTGGAGTTCATTGAGACTGTTCTGATTTTTACCAAGAAACTGGATCGTGAAGAAAGTCTTCGGTATTGGAAGGTCTTGCCATTGTTTATTATCATTTCGTGACTTTTCATGCTTATACATGCTTTCCCTATAAAACATTTATGGTCTTATTTTTGGGACAGTTTTATTAAACAGTGAGTTTAGGTCTGACTTCGTAGTTCCGATTATTTTAAGAATCATATTTAGGATTCCTTTCGATATGTACATAAAAGGACTAAGGTGCTTGACTTTTTACTTACTCTACGACTTTGACAGTTAGTTTCGCCGGCGAAACGTTATTCGCCAAAGAATGTTGATGCATATGCAGCGCAGCCAAACGTAAAGCGACCTCTGGTTGAAGCTCAGGAGCAAAACGTTCTTGCGTAACATCATTACAACATTGCATATATAAATAATCTAAAGCATTCAAATCTCTTTGAGCTAATTCCGCAGCGGAAATTGGTACAAAAGTGACACGAAAGAGACAGCGTAGTTTGTGGGCACCAGGACGTGCAGCAATCTAAAAAAAGAAAAGATTAGATTTATAACGGGATGCTGATAAGTTTTAAGTTATACCCGCGCTAATGATTCTTCAGGATCTAGTAATGTTAATTTATTTCGTTTCAGACTCTTCACATGCTCTAATACAAGACTAAAGATTTCACCGCTTGTTAAGCATAACTTATCCAATAAAGAAGTTACGACATCCTGCAAATAAAAAACGAATATAGGTGAGTCAAACTGGGGGTTTTTATGAAATTTTTGGATATTTGTACCTGTACAGTTGTTGTAGCATCATATTTAAATGATTTTGTTTGACCGTTCTCAAGAAATACTTTGAGCACATTTGCCATTGGCGGCACACAAATATCACCCAAAGAAAATGCTGATGCCTTTAAAAGTTTGATAATTGAATAAAAGTAATAAACCAAACCAAAAAAAAAAAAAAAAAGAGAAAAGTTAATATTAATGTGTTCACATTTAATATCTTTTTATTTGAATTTGCATTTATATTTGTGCGTTTTTTAATTACCGGAAATAATGGTGCTCCATTAACGCATACACTCTCAGCGAAACGTACACGACTTGGACGCGTACGTAATTTCGCACGTTTACCCGCTGAAAGTAGCGTCGATTTACGACCTGGTGCTAAATTATGTGCTGGCTGGCACACAAGCAATGTCACTTGAGATTCACAGGTACGTACTAACTGTATGACATGATCACGCGGTGCTTCTTTAACATCTTCACCGTTGACTGCGAGTATTTGATCGCCTGGTTGAAGCTAAAATAGTTAAATTTATGTAAATGTATCATCATGTGATGATATGTGGGTGAGTAATGTCTTTGTGTGATTTATACCTTATTCATACTTGGTCCACCATCGGTTACGAAACGCACTATCACAGGTCGCTCACTGCCGGCTACAAAACCAAAACCCAATGTAGGGCTACGCTGTAATGTTATAGGGCGTGGATCAGGGGGATTATCATCCCATCGTACACTTTCAGGCGCTTCATATGTGGATGTTTTATTTAGATGACTATGAAAAAATATTCAATTTCATGTAATTATAAAGGAATGCGGAGATTTAGATTCTGAAAGAAGCAAAAACCAGTGAAGGCATTGCAATGCAATTTGTAGAACTGAATTAGAATTTAGTCAAAAAAGATTTAACAAATGGTCGGAAGTGGTCAAATTAGCATTTTTGCACTTTTGGCTTATAGCACGACTAGATTCGAATTCAGCGCCGAAAATTACATGCTTGATGACTAGTCTGGCTCTTGTGTCTGAGAAACGCAGGTCTGTATAATTATATAAAACGGTTTAATATGTATCTTTTAGTTATTTGAACCCAACTGTTCTCTTTAATTTAGTTTTATGTAATTTCCAAAGGTATTTAATCAAACATATTTTGAATGCCGGCTTACTTTATAAAATATGAGCGTCCTTTTGAATCGATGGCTCTCTCCCAACCATATGGCAACTCTTCGTGTTTACTCCAATCTTCACTTGATGGTAACCATCCTGCAGTTTGGGTTAGGTGACTGAAAATGAGGTAAAGATTTTCAATAAGTTTAGAGTAAAAAAGTTTGGATCAGAAAGCAGAGAAGATAATCACACAATTTTGGTAAACCAAGAATGGCTGTGTTTTTATCCGAATCTTATGGAAACTAATACAAAGATTTATTTTTCTGGGGAGGAAAGAAGTTCGAAGCCTAATGGCAGTAATTATAGATGTTCATGCTGTTGGCGCAATTTCCTCAAGGATCGGATTTCTACCAACTAACTTCTGTTGGAGCTGCGAAAATTAAGATGAAGTTGAGAGCATTGTCTGTGAATACTTCATTCTTGAGATCTGTCGCCTACATTTCTAAAGAGACTGTTTGGAGATCAACAGACCTGATAAAGTTCAAAATTACTGGATGGTTCAAGATGGCTATAAGAGAACAAAATTTGCGTAAGATTTTACGAATAGGAACGTCGTTATGGACCAATTCTTTGGTCCTCGTGAACTTTTGGACTTTCTAAGCATTTCCTTTTTACCTAATCCAAAGTATTATATCTTGCGATAGGCAAAACAGCTATTTAATGAAACTGGAACTAAGGAACGTCTTCGGTAGAAAAGCTTCGGGTAGATTTGAAACTATTGTCAAATTTGAAGTTTAACTAAGTTAGGAGAGTGTTCCTCCTTCGGGATGGACTGCCATCGGCTTTGAGGATTCTTTAAAAATGCTGGCATAGATGAAATTCACTAGAATGCTTAAAAAATATTGTCAAATGGGACTGGAGTACCTGATGGTGACAAACTATTAAAGCAGTTTTAAATACTTCATGTTAAGCAGACAGCAGTTTAGGAACTTGCCTTTGAATAAGCTAAGTACTACTTAACTATACTTTTAAATATTTTTAAGCAATTAATTGTAAAAGTAATTCAAAAGTATTCATTAGGAAAAACAAAATTTAATTGCAAAAATTGAATAACATTTATTCTAATAAACTTGGGGCACTAAGAAATACTTTAATCTTAATTACATTTACAGCTCATTGAATGAATTCCATTCCAGAGCAATTGATGTAAATGAATTTTTAAATTATTTTGTTCCTCTTTTACATATTTTGTACGAGCATGAACCCGTATATTCTGTTTTTTTCTTTGTTTTGTACAATATTTTACCTCATGTGCGCCATAATCAGTTTCTAAATGCAATTGACAGCTTTTAATTGAGATGAAAATGGATGGATTCAATGAAGTGAACAATATTAGATTAAGGCCGTACAATTTTCGCTATTGTGATAATTAATTCAATTTTCAGTTAGCCTCCTTCAATACAAAATCAGACATTCACATACATTCAGTCATTCATTCTTCCAGTCTTATATTGCAGCAGTACAGTAGAACAACAATAAAATGTGATAGTATCTGCCAAGTACAATATACTATACTAGCATAGAATAGAAAAAGAGAATGTGCAGTAAAGTGAAAAATTATTTAATAAAATTTTGCATAATTACTTTATGTGATACAAGTAAGCAAGCAAAAACATAGCAAGCATGCCAATCTAAGAACTCAAACGAGCTAGAGTAGCGCATGTGGCCTGACTGGCGTGTGCTAAGCTGCATGACAGCCTGACTGCCATCACTGATATAAAATGCATGTATGCACGAGCAGAAGCAGGCCACTTCAAGCGACACGAGTTGCACTCAAGTGCAAGAATTTTCGCTTTAGTTGAAAGATTTTTGCTTTTCTTTAATATCCTCTCGATTACATCGTAATGTAGTATGTTGACGTTGACACAATACACCCACACATGCATCCATACATACACCCGCACATGTACCCATATATGCCCCATACATTTACACACACATAAATAATACATGCATCCACATATGCCTCACACACATAAATACCACATTACTTTATAATTCCTCATACTCACTTGCAATAATATAAACGTCCATCTTTGCCCACATGCACTGTCCAACCTTCTTTAAGTTTATATTGTATTGTCTCCAAGTGTCGATCAATTTCTTCCCAATTTCCTGCATTGCCCAAAACTTGAGCGGCAGTAGTTGGAGCATCTGTCGCCAGTGTTGTTGTTGTATTGCCACCACCCAAAAATTGTGGATATGTTGATGAAATGTGGTCGGTACAGCTAGTTCCGGTTTCGCTGTGACTTCCGGGTGATGATGATGACAGTAGTGTTGCTCTTGTTGCCGCCACTGCTGTTTGTGCTTGATGCTGCTGTAATGTTGTTCCTCCTGTTGCTGTTGCTGGTTGTGCTGAATATGTTGTATATCCATTTTCCGTTTTATTTGTAGAAGAATTTATGTTGATGCTGTTGCTCAATTGTGGTGATGATGTTCTTGTCAAAAATTGTGGCTTTTGTGTTGTCTGCAGTGGATGTACATCGCTATTTGAACGCCCCGAAGGCAGTAACATCATTGAAAAGCATTCGCTGTATGGAAAACAAAAAAAAGAGGCATAGAAAAAAGAGATGAGTACAAAAAATTTAAATGAATATTCATATATAGTAATTTTGTAACGCTTCCTCAGGAAGCTCTTCTAAGCAAAACTACGAACCACTCCTACCGTACAGTAGTCGAATTTTTGGCATGCACATTTTACAAATTTCTGTTTATTTTATATGAACACAACTTAAGTGATAAACAAAATGTTTCTGTGCTTTCAAATATTTCATTGCATTATGTATTCTTTATATGTATAGATAAATCCTCTGCTCGTTACAGATTATGACATTTTAATTCACATTTTATCTATATAGCTAAAATTAATTTACCCTTTCATACTGCAAACGTTTATGTGATGCACTCAAAATGCTTCAAGTTGAACTAGTTTAACCCTAAATGGTTTTCAAAACATTTAAACAATTTTTGATGAAGAATTCGTAACCACACCCATTTCGCCTGATTCAAGAGATAATGCTCATGTAACTAGTTATTTTACTAAAACATTATCCTCATCAGTGCCTTTTAACTCCTATCAGAGTATAGGGCCTCTTTAAAGTGCCTACAGAGTGTTCAGTTACTCAGTACTTTCACTTCGAACCATGATTTTCCAGCGTGTACTATGTCTTTTAAAAAACTGCATTTCCACTTAATCTTTGGGCGTATCTGCTTTTTACAACATTGTTGGTTCCATGGCATATCAAGCCATGATCTTACTTAAGAAAATCTATCCTATAACCACAAGAGATATTAATTTTGTCAAAAGAAATAAACTAATGGGAGAACTATAAAAACACTAAACTGCTGGGGGGATATCACAAGAGACCTTAGATGACTGCTGTGATCTGGGAATTTAATTCCCACCTCTTTTATAATCTAACCTAATCTAATCTAGTCATGATCTTTATACAACGGTCAGTTCGTTTTTTGCTAGTAGAACAGCTTTGTTGTGTGGAATTTCACCAATTTAAATAGGTTCAAATGTAAAATTTCACAGCATAAATGTTTTATCGAGATGGATTTCGCCCATTTTACTTGTGGTTTTGCCAGGTTTGAGTTACTTTCGTTTGTTTTTGGAAATACTTTCATCCAGAGAATAACTATATCGAGTGAAACGTCCCACATAATATTGGTACATTTACAAGGCTCGGGCGAAACGTCGCTCGTTTTGCCTGCTCTTTCACTCTCATTTTTTGGTTTGAAATCTCACTAGTTTTAATGAAGATTTTATCAGGTTTGAGCGAATCATCGTCTGTTCTACCAATGCTTTGAACAGTAAAATATAAATATCGGTTTAGTCGATACTTTCAAAGGTATATGTTTTTAACAGTTACAATCGCCGGTACCGTCGATACTTTCAAAAGTAGAACATCTTAATTGTAATTTCGTCTATTCCACTGGTATTTTTACTGATAAAGTATTAAACCTCGTCAATTTTACCAACTCTTTCATTATATCTTCATTGTGGGGAATTTCACAAGGTTCGAACAACTTATCTTTTATTCTACCAATATCAAATTCAATAGTATAATAGAACTATCATGTGAAACCTGGTCCGTTCCATCCTTGCCTCGACCATTGCGCTGATTCTTTGATCAGTAAAACATCGTTATCGGGCGGAATTATTTATAGCTAGGCAAAATTTGATAGTCAGCTGGGATTCGGTAGGGGGAAGTGGCGCTACATGATATTTTCTGGCGGATTATCTGTTGTCGTTGAATTATCTGTCATTGAATAACCACTCAAAACAACCAAAGAAGAAAAATACGTTTAAAGAACTAAATTCGGTATTCATGATAAATCCGTAAGCATTAGCTCTCTTAATTGAGAGAAATCTTAGCTGGAAGAGAAAATCCTTGGCCGAAACTTTCAACATTGGAACACTTTGTAGAAACTTGCTTGCTTCGCCTATATTCGACGTTATGATAGAACTAAAAAACTTCTGACCAGTAATACTATCGTAAGTTGACGAATCAAGTCTCAACAAAATTATAGAAAATTAATTTCAACTTGCCAAATACTCCGAATATCTTTCAATGATATAACCTAAGGTAAGCGCATATACGTAAGAAATTGAACATTGCTTGCGTTCAGAGAACGACTTCTGCTCAGCAGCATGTTGAAGCTGAATTCTGATACAGAATAATAATAGTACGCTCAATGAAATGGCGACTGCTCAATATAATTGTTGTTGATCATAAAGGGATCAATTTGCGTTCATGAGACACACAGGTAGCAATGGCGGAGCAGAGTCGTTTTCTGAGCGTAACCATTGACATTGAATAACATAAGTTCTATTAATCACGGAGCATTAAAATTAATAAATATTTTTATGCTTTACAATCAGTTTCAAACTTTTTACCGCTGCCTGTGTCACACAAATTTACAAAAGCTGTGTTTCTATTATTAAACTTTTATAATATGTGTAGTCTCACTAAGCTCTTTAAAGGATAATTTAAAATATCAAATATTTATTTTTGAAAGCACAGAGAAAAATGAGCGGTATTTATATAAAGAAAGAAAAATAAAAAGGAAAAAATAAAAAGAATAAAATAAAATAAGTCAGAAATGCCAGTAGCATTCCATACATACTCATACTGCATACAATGGCACAAAAAAACCAAGACAAGGCATGGCAACTCTTCTTCCAAGCTCATACACAAACACACATGAGAACAACATAACGTTACTAACACCAAAAATCGACACAAATAAAACTGGCTGACCGTAGACTAACGTTACTTATTCCTCCATTTATTACATATGACGACGACTACGAATTCGACTTCAACTACTAGTAGTACACAACACACATGTGTCTTAAACAGAAATAGCAAGAAGCTATGTTGGATCAATGTGGAAACACCAGTGTGCATAGTTAGAAGCATATTCCACAAAAGCAGCCAGCATACAATTTCCTTTTGTGTTCATCCCGTTCGACGACGATGATAGCAAAGTAAGCAACTACATACGAGTAGTAAATGCGTTTGATATTGTTAGCGTTAGCGACATCATCGTTTTAGTCGTTGTTGTTGTTGTTATTGTCATCATTCTATTGCTGCTTTTATTTTTCCAATCTTCGATGACCATTGAAAAATACCATGCATGATGCATTTTTACTCCTCAGAGCCACCGAATGACAAAGCGACAACCGAGCAAGCGAACAAACCAAGCGAGTAAAATTACTTGCGAATTTTTTTACTATGTGTTTCCCAGCGAGAAAAAAATGTGTAAAACAGAATACTTCGAAGAGAAGTCTATTCGGTATTCATTCATGCTAATTTAATGAAGTAATACGGTATCAAGTTTAAGTACGGACCTAAAGATAGAAACCATTTTGAGGCTTAATGCTGACCACTGTCTCACTAGATAAACTAGAAAGTGAATGAATTATCAAGGTCTGGTAGTTCATTTTCCTTCACAAACAAAAACTAATAAATCTAAGTCGCTTAACCGAAATAAAACTAGTCTCAGAATTTATTTTAGATAATGCTAGAACCCTATGCAAGGTGCCCTTCGAAAACTTTCAACAAAATTTGAAAAACTAAGCGAGTTGTTTTTAGAGAATCTGAGAGAAAAACAAGGATTGACAAAGCTCTTCTGTTCATAAATCAAACGAAAATGAGTTTAAACACTTGCTCAATATAAAACTAGTTTTAGTACACTTTTTAGGTAATGAGGAGCCCTTCCACTATTTTTTTTTTTTTCAATGTGAAAACACTTTCTTGGGGTCTTTTTTTATTGATACCAATGTTCAGACAAATTTGTTGTGATAACGTCAGTTATAAAAAACGAGTGAGGACAAAAACTAAGACTACATAACTACTAAAGAGAAGTAATAAATAAAATTAGTACCCAATACTTCAACCCGAAAATAAGTTCAACGGTACCTTGCCGACGACGGTGATATCGGTCCAAAACTGCCACAATATTGGCGCTAGACTGTGGGCTGTTCAACCCATTTCATTACAGTTCTAAAATAAATTGGATATCACGCCAGTATCGGTTCAGTTTATCGGCAGGCGGCCTATCTAATCCATGTTAATTAATATTGTACCAAAATTGGTACTGTAAATTGCTGTATTTTATTTCAAACTTCTGCTATTTTTGAATGAATTCCAGAATGTATAAGTTTAGGAAATAGTTACATAGTTTTTTGGGTGGTTTTGCTTCTATATATTGTACATTAAATACACACTCAGAGTAATACATCTGCACATACAGCATCAATAAACGAGAAATTTGCAACAACTATGCAAGCAACAGCAACAACAATTACGACAACAACAAAAAAGAAGCATGGTCAAGTTCTTTTTTTTTTGTGCATTTCTTTTTCCCTCTCCCTCTCTCTGATGCTCCTGCCTTGCTACATATACTTTTGCTTCATAAGAGCTTCAGAAAATCGCACAACTAGAACACTTCAAAACTGTTTACTATGTTTCAAATATAGAGTACGAAGAGTGTGTGTGTGTGCGTGTGTACTGTATATATGTAGTTGTGGATGTTTTGTTATTTTTGTAGTTGTAGTTGTAGTGATACAAATATACATAGTTGCATTAAAGTGCGATACATTATAACTTTACACTCAAGAAATAGTTAGCGTGAACGCATAATTACCATGCATTATGTAAACAGCTTTGGAAAACCTTCAGTTTTTATTCTTTGTATCAAAACCGTGGTTTTCTAGACGCAGTCGGAAGCAATTCGCTTTTGGAGGAAGTCGAAATTTTGTGACGAATGGCGAATACTTATGTGCTCATTTAACCGCAAGATGAGCTTGCAAGTATTTGATTTCACTTTGATTTAATTCTGCCTGTAGTAGTGGGTATCTATAATAAGGACTCTAGCTTTCGATTCGGTATCGCCTAGGCGGAAGCTTGTCTGTTTTGAATGAATTTAAATAGGAGTTTATCTCGGAACTCTTTGCATAAAATGCCTATCGTTTAGTATTCTACCATCAACTCAATACGTAAGACGAATTGCACAACAATTTGGAATAATCACAAAAATTCGTCGCAACAGTTATGAAGCTACATCAACATATACAAAAAAGATCACATTTTGGAATATGATGAGAGTCAACTTTAGAACTGTCTCATTTAAAATTAATAGTTATTTCGGAAAAAGAATTAAAATTACTGGTTTTTGGCTTATGAAAATAGTGAATAATAACAATATTCATTTGAGGATCAAAACTAAATATATGTATAAATCGGAATTAAGTTTAGGGGATTTCAGTTAAGATGGATCAAATTTCAAGACCGAATAGTAAGATTTTTGGTATAAAGCCTTAGCAAAGATATAAGTATGTATGATTGTGGGGGATTGGCTTTCCTCTTCATCCTTGCATCATTAAGTATGAATGCCTGAGGTTTCTAGGTTAGCAGCAGTCCGCATGAGGTGGGACACTGTCTGGCAGACTTTAACCTTTTAAGAGACATTGTATTGGCAGAGCCTCAAGCTTGAATATCAAAAATATAGTAATCGGAAAACTACAGAGATTAAATGAGGTTTGCTTCTCTCTTTACTCTTTCATCGACCCTAGTTACATCAGTTTAAAATTAAATTATTACTGCCAAATTTATCGGTGCTATCTTTTGGAAATATGATGTGCTTCTGATGATAGTTTTATTGGAACAGCTATTGTTTTCATCAACAAAGAAAAGAAGAAAAAATTCTTTTAAGACTACGAAAGTCTAACCTTTGAGGCAAACATTGTCCATGTTGATATAATCGTGTATAGCTGTAAAACGTAATTTCTGTAGTTCTGGATTATTTATTTTAGAACTGGTACTGTAAGGTGTATATAGACTCAAAATCGGTGACTGTTCCTAAAGAACCAGTCACATGTCTAGTAGTGCATTCTAAAAACATTAAATTGGTCAGTTCAGACAGTAACGATTCCTTTTCCTTTCAACTTCTACTAATACCTTTTCAACAAGTTTAAAATGTTTTTCCATTATTTTTTGCTTATTTTTTTGTTTTTTGTGTTTTTTGTGAGAAGATGTGAAATGGATATTGTAAAATATTTGTAACACTGTGCATGGCACCTCTTCCGAATGATTTGTGTCAACAGAAAATGTTTGAAAAGAGTTTATACAATTGAAGAAAATTGTATATATATGTAGAACTATGCGGCTGTGTCGGATGCACGGACAGATAGACATAAACCGAGTTGGAGTGGTGCGAAGTACGACAAGTATGTGACAAAAATGGCAAAAATTAAAAAAAAAGAAGACAAACAGACAAGAGAAAAAAAAACACAAATAAAATAAATCAACAGAAATAGAGAAATACAACAAATCGCCCCAAATACTGGAACAATGAAGTGTATTGACATTTGAGAAATAACTAGTAATACATAAAACATAGTAATAGCACACATACTATACAGATATATAGATGGAAAAATAGATAGATAGATAGATGGATAGTATTAACAATAATAGTAGCAACAAAAGAGTTCTCAAAGAATTAATAATAAATAAATTTTTTTTTCGTTGAATTCTTTGTTAAAAACTTTTGTAGTAATTACAAATAAACAAACAACAAACAAAAATCTGTAGTTGTTTTTCTATGAGTAAATACGTGTACTTATGTTTTGTGTGTGAACTACTTTGATTCTCGATGTGTCTCGGTCTATCTTGGTCTCTAATAAATTGAAAGAGAAATTTTTGATTTAAATTCATAAGAAAGCACAAACATAAATCGTGCAAATAAAACAAAAATAAAACGAAAATTTATTTTAATTTTATCCTGCTGCATTTCAATTGAGTTGAGCTTGGCTGGGCTCCCTCTTTTTTGTTTATTTTGTTAACTGCCAATATTTCATTATTCAATTCAATTACTTTGTTTTATATGTATATGCATAGTAGTGCGTACAGTGCCTCTAAAGCCAATATTGCTAATCAAAACTACGTGATATTTTAACAGTCTTTCGTACAACTTCTATAGTTTTTTAGATGTAGTCTTTCAAGATGTAAATTATGGACAACAATGACAATGACATTGACCCTTGCTGCCCCCTTCCTCCTCTATTACATTCATGACGAATTCAATAGGTTAGGTTAGGCTGTCCGTCAGGACAAACTTAGGCCAAATAGGGCTCATTGTGGTACCATATGGGTGTTTCATCCACCCCCTTTAGAACCTGAAAATTAGTCGAACTATAGGTCATTTGATCCTAAGTCGGATAAGTCATCTAGGAAATGTTGACCAACTTTTGCAATAGTCGTTTGAGAGCGCACCTAATCTCGAGGCGTGTACGCCTACAAGACAGTGGCCAGTTATTACTGCCACAGCTTTATATATTTGTCTTCCACCGAGAGATAGTAGCTTCCTAGAGCGTTTGGGGGGGACGAATCCAATACAACTGTTAAATATTTTTGAGTTTAGAAATACTTTTAATGTTGAAATTGTGGTCCCTTTGCGAAAAAAGTTACCGCTGTAGGACCCACATACACTAACGATTTCTAGCAATTTTCATTTCAAGCTCTTGAGTTTTTGAACCTAAGAGAAAAATCTGCACAAGAAAGAACAAATATTTAGAAGAGAATTTTCAAATGAGAGCTTTTGAACTCAAAAAATATTAGAAATGCAATGGCCAAAGGTAATCAGGAGGCATGCGGAGATAATTTGAGATAGTCAGAGACACTTTGAGGTAAAACAAAGAATTTAATGGTAATAAAACGGAATCAGGTATTCAGAGGTAGTAGGAAGTAGTAAGAATAATTTAGGGATAATAAGAAGCTATCTATACCGGTTAGGCAATTCAAGGTTGTCAGAGATAGTTAACTTCAAGCAGTGGCGGTTCTAGGATATGGAGGGGTACTGATTTTACTAAATTAAAAGAAAAATATCAGACTCACTATCGACCAAAAACCCAGGTCTAGACCAAAAACTAGTGCAAAAATTTTATCAAATACAGGTCAAAAACTAAGATAACTGGAACAAAACTAAGATCAAAATTCAAACTAAATTCGGGTAGAAATTTAGGTGGAAATTTCTACCAAATTTCAAACTAAAATTCAAATAATTTTTTCAGATCGAAGAAAAGAACCAAATTCTGATCAAAAATCTAGATCAAAATGAGACCAAATTCAGATCAAAATCTTGATTATGAGTTTTCGAATGAACTTATATTATATTTTGAGAAAACAATTTGAAGGAAGTTTTAATTTCCTTTGAAAACAAATTTTGATGAAACAATTTGATACATCTTTATTTTTTGAGTCTGATAAATATTTACATAAAAAAATTTTAACTTAAATTAAACAAAAACTAGACCAAAATTCCAGACGAATTCACACCAAATTTAAAAACAAAATTCAGACCGATTTCATACCAAAATTCAGAACAAAAGAGTATAAAAATCAAGTCAATTCAGACGAAAATATTGATCACAACTTAAGCTAAGAGTTAGATTAAAACTGAAGCTACAAAGACGACAAATACAAATTAAAAGCAAATCAAAATTTAGACCAGAAATCAGATCAAACGCTGGTCTTCAAACGCTGGAAATCAAATCAAAATTTAGACCAAGCATGGATTAAAACTCAAAACAAATTTATATTAAAATTCAAACTAAAATAAAATAAAATTCTGACTTACAATTAAACCAGAATTCAGATCAAAAACGGACAAAAACGGAAAAATTAAACCAATATCAGAGTAAAATTCAGTACAAAATTCAATCCAAAAACTAGACCATTATCAAGCTTTCTAAAAGTAAGACATTTATAAGCTGGCGTTGAAATTGTAAATTTAATGTATAATTTAATGTATAATTGTTCTATTCATTTTAAGACACTTTGACTAATACTATAAATTATAAGATATTTTTTAATCTTGCTGTATTAGGATGTTGTAAAAATAAAATAAAATAAATAATGTAGTTTGAATGTATTTAATAACCAGTTGCACTGTAACGTGCACTCTATTGGCACGCTTCGCATGGCGGCTAACTAGAATTGATTCAAATATCCGACCCCATTTTATATTTATATTAAATTATTATTATTAAAATAAAATATAAAATAATATTTTAATTCCTAAGTATATGCTTTTAACTGCTGATGGCTTTTTTTTTGGAAAAATCTAAATATTTTTGATTTCTCAAAAATGACTGTTTACTATAAGATTGTTGGCTTCAAGGCTTCAGCCCCTATAGCCCCCCCCCCCCCATCCCCCCTTTTGGATACGCTACTGACTTCAAGAAGAGATAGTGTAATGTATTCAGAAACAATGATAGATGTTCAAAAGCATTATGAATTTGATGAAGTCTGAGGCAATAACTGGCAACTGATGATCTTTGTAAATGAAAGCCAGAAACAGTTAGATGGCAAAAGATAGTCAAGGGTAAGTAGAGCCTATGCTTATTGGGCATTTTGATATTCAAAAGCAAAAAGAAACATTTGCAGGTTACATTGCAGTTTGAGACAATAGGCGACAATCAGGGATAGAAAGATAAAGAACGGTTAGAAGCTGTAAGATACAGTATGTGGTCGCTGGAGACAGTTAAAGACAATGAAATTTGAATGTTAAAGAAATTTAAAGTCACTATATAAAAATTCGATTGGATAAAAATTCAACATAGTTGAAGTTCTCTTTTCAGTTTTTTACCAAAAATAATGCAATTTTTTCCACTGTCATCATCAATTTCCTAATACCAAAAGTTGTAGTAACAAATTGAAATGAAAACATTTGCATACATAACTAACTATCTATCTAAGTATCTTTGTATTTGCAAATACGTACGTTCGCATATATTTTAGAAGAAAGTCAAATAAATATTTTTCATTTTGTGCTATGGGCTCCTTAAAAAACAATTTTATGCATAAAAGTATAGTAAACTTTTTCTTACTTATGTATTTATGTATAAAAAACCAAAACCAAAAAAAGAAAACAACCAAATGAAAAAGTCATTTCATATTTTATTTGGTGCGGTTGAACGTGATTTTCAAAATGTCACGCACATAAACAACGTGTTTGGACTTGGAAATACAAAATATATACATACAAATGTACAGAGCACACTTACATACATACATTTACACTTGGTAAGTGAAAAGAGTGAATTGTGCACTTCATTCACTCAGTCATTCATGCAAATTACTATGGCAACTACCAAGACTACTATGGGTGCAAAAAGCAAATACAACCAAATAATAAATTGCTATGGAGTTTATAAATTTAGCTACCAAATCGATAAAATGAAGGGAGAAACGAACACCTACTATACACCTACTATACAACAACAACAACAATGTACTGCGAACACACGTTTCACAAACGCACATACACACTCATAGACATAGACAGAGAGTGTATTTGTTAAAAGAAATTTTTTCTTTTTTTAAGTATTCAAAATCGAATTTTTCGTTGTGTCCAAAATGCAAAAGTTTAGGACGGATTAGGCAGAAAAACATATTTGCGACATACTTTGCACCCTATAAATGCACGTTGGACAAGTAAGATTGATAGTCACATTGATATTCTTAACTTCTTACTCAATGAACTTGCTCAACTTACAATAACGAAAAGTCTCTCAAGGTCTTCTTTCCTAACAAGGATGCCAGAAAGCGCAGCAAATACAATAAATAATTTAACCTAATTTTACACCGACGGGTGCATTAAAAATTTAAATATATTTCATTTCCTTTCTCCCAAATACTGATTGGCCAAAAGTTCTAGCAATTAGGAAAGCATGTAGAATCATAGGTAAAAACAAGATTTCTTTCGGAAAATATCGTATACGGAGTTGTCTCTCGTTTCACTAAAAGGGGTTTAGAAGAATATTTGAGAATATTCCTTGCGTCTATTTGAACATAAGTGGAATATCATACCCATACACAGAGTAGCCGTCTTATCATTTTATTATCTTGCAAGAAACTATGACTCATTCACCAAAAACCCAACAAACAAACTGCAAACAGTACAAGTCACTGGTCTCATGATTCCAAATTAGGCATTCCTTTTATTGATTACTGCCGAATATGCTACGAAAGCAGCGAGAAGAAATTTTTTATAGTAAATTCGGAAATTGAACAAAGGCTTATAATCTGTGACTTGCGGCGTGAATAGAGGATGTCCTCTTTCCACTGCTGTGGTGTCTGCTGGTTGACTCTCTGCATGTTTCCCTAAATGAGTCGGGTATCAATACACAGGCCTATGCCGATGACGTTGCTTGCTTACTCACGGGCCAATCGGTCGGGTATGTTTGTAAGAAGGCTTAAACTGTTCTGAATATGATTGACTCTTGGTGTTGCTCAAACCGGGTATCGATTAACCCTCTTAAAACTGGTGTTATTCTTTTCACCAGGAAAATTGATGGTCTGGTTTTATCAGTACTCAGAAGAATCGCTATTCAGCTATCCCAAGAAGTGAAATATCTAGGAGTCATTCTAGATACCAAACTTCTATGGCATTCTCATGTTGAGCTAAAGGTTTCCAAGACACTGGCAGCTTTTTGTCAATGTAAGGCTGTTTTTGGCAAAATATGGGATCTATCACCTCACAAAGTCTTATGGCTTTATAAAGCCATGATCAGACCCATCATAACCTATGCATCCATAGTCTGGTGGTGTAGATTTAATGTTGACAGCATTAAGAAAGCTCTTGCCAGACTTCAAAGGACTGTGGCCATTTGTGGTACGGGAGCTTTTTCTACAACACCTGGCTCATGCATTGCTCAACTTACCACCCCTTCATATTTTTGCTAAAGGAGAGGCTGTCAAAGCCATCTGTAGGCTTAAACGCAATGGGTATTGGTATGACACCTACTGGGATATTGCTGACATTGTTGAAGATACTGATATGGATCTAACAGTTCTATCAATGCTTTCCGATACAATGCCAGCAAATCCAGTTTTAAAACAGCGCTACACAATACAAATTCCAGAGGCCCAAACTTGGTTTTTGCCGGGACCTGGGCCGGGAGTTAATTGTAAGCGTTTTTTCACTGACGGGTCCAGAACAGAATTCGGTTCGGGTTCTTAGGTCTTTATTGAAAATGATGGAGTGCATCTTCACTTCTCTCTTGGGTTGTATGCTTCTGTTTTTCAAGCAGAAATTTTTGCAATCGTCAAGGCAATGGACCATGTTATTGATAATGGTTGGAGAGAAAGAAATATCTGTGTATTTAGTGACAGTCAGACTGCGTTTAAATCCTTGCTTAATCCTCTAACCACGTCTAAACTGGTTATGCATTGTAAATCCAGGCTTGACTGTGTTGGAAAACACAATAGCCTGCTGTTGATATGGGTTCCTGGACACTCAGGAATTTCAGGAAATGAATATGCTGACCTTCTGGCCAGGAAGGGTTCAGAAACTGGTTTCCTGGGCCCAGAACCTGTACTCTCTTTGCCATCTACGGCCATCAAGACCACCATTAATGAGTGGGTCGACTGGACCCATAATCGTAAATGGGAGAAACTGAGGGGCTTTAAAGACCATGTTACCTGTTATCCCGAAGCGTCTAATAGACTTTCTGTTATCACTTAATAGAAAGAGCTGTAGGCAGCTGGTGGGATTATATACAATTCACTTCTCTTGGACCAAACGTTTGCATATGTTTGGCCTGGGAGCTAGTACCTTCTGTGTTTCCTATGGTTTGAAGGAAGAATGTGAAGAGACGGCAGACAACTTTCTTAGTGTCTGCCCCGCTTTCTGCCAGATCAGAGCATGTTTGGCATTGGAGTGTTGGGAGACGAACACCTAAACTCTTTAACACGGCAGGATCTGCTAAGATTTATTAATAAATCTGGTAGATTTAAAGAATAGCAATGAGGAACACAGGATATAATACAATGGACGTAAAACTT
The DNA here is from genome assembly GCA_963691655.1 of Toxonevra muliebris. Lineage (NCBI taxonomy): Eukaryota > Metazoa > Arthropoda > Insecta > Diptera > Pallopteridae > Toxonevra > Toxonevra muliebris. The sequence goes on along the minus strand of OY829327.1, from coordinate 93,698,972 downwards.
GTCTGAGTGCTGTATTCTTGAATACTTCTTTTGCTGTTCCAAAAAAAAAAGGCAACAAACTCCAGTGGCATTTGAGATACGAAGAAGATATTGCAGTTGGATCGACCATGATTTGCAAATGGTGACATTTCAAGGACTGCTATTGGCTGGAAGTCAGCGAATATATAGAGCCGACTCTTAAAAAGCGAAATTTGATTTATCAATCTAAGCTGGAATTTTTATGTGTTTAAGCAAATATAACTTAACCCAACATATTTATGTAATTGATATCTGCATAAATAATTGCCCAGGATATATGGTATTTATGGAAAAGTGCTGGGAGGATTAGGCTAAAATAAAACGAAAGCGATATCCTACAAATACATTGGGATGTGTGTAGGGTATGTTGTATTCGTGTATGTACGTACATATACTAATCGCATAAGCAGTTATTCAAATTGACATTTAGTTTAAAAAACTCATACTTACGCATACTTACATACTTATGCCAAAAAAACTGTTTGGCCAAATCAAATGCTAATGCGATTGATTGAATGTATACATATGTATGTGTGAAAATTTCACTGTATGCGTGAGGAAATGCTGATGGACACAAATGGTGATGTGACAAAAAAATTATACATGAAAAAAGAAAGAAAAATGAAAAATATGTCTCCAATGCATACGTACACGTCTACATATATATGTTTAATATATGTAAATATAATAATATTTGAACTGAATTTTAAATTTAGGGTAATCGACCTAACCTTTTCACTGTAACTATGGAGATATGTGTATACGTACATATTTAAAAAAACGTTTTCAACCTTATCATCATCGACATGATATATATAAGAATGTATAGATATGCATTATGTACGTGTGTGTGTGTGTTTTTGAGTGGGCGTGTGCATGTATGTTTACCACACACAATTTGTATACATGTACTACTCAAACATACCGACAAATATTTCTTACATTTTGGTTACATACTCGTTTACTTGTACTAATGACACTTCATCAGTCAAATAGATTAGTGTATGGATTATCCTGAAACCTAATTAAAGCTAACAAATCGCATATTTTTATGAGAATATATTGATATATTGTGTAGTTATAATTAAATTTACAAACAGGAAAGTGAGAGAGAGTTAATGAATTTCTTGTTCGCATGAGCTGAACCTACATTATTCTATATTGCTATGCAAAATGTAGTAAAAAAGTACAAAAATCTTAAGAAGAGCCCGTGGAAGTTAGAATATTTTTTTTGGTATATCCACGTCATGCGGCAGGACCAAGGTAAAAGTGAAAATTTGTTGCAATGCATAAAGAATATCACAGCGTCGCAGGGTACAAGCGAAGGTTAGAGAAATAATTATACCCACATACGTCATCAAGACAATTGGAAGCCTGACTAAACCTAGTGTTTTTTTTTTGACTAGAATCAGAGTGTAAAATTTAAAAAATTGAAGTAAAATAGTTTTTCTCTCTCTCTCTCTCTCTTTCTTTATCTCTCTTTCTCTTTCTCTACTTTGTACAATCACGTAGGAGGTGAAGAGGCTTGAAAGGATATTTAGACAGACCTCCTTTTATAATAACATTTTGAAACTGATGCAATCTTCCAGTAATAAAAAATTTCTAATCCTTAAGAATATCTAATAATTATTATAATTGAAAATAAGACAAGATTTCTATTCTTTCATGTTACGATGACAAATGTTTTTAATTACACTAATTATACCTATGGCATGTTATTATTTACTTTAATAGAATTTTATATATTTTTAGCATAACTAATAATGCTTAAAATAATAACTTAATTATTTTCTTAACAACGATGATGATAATTCGTGTTAAAATGTCTTATGAAAACAAACAAATCATTAAACATGAAAATTAACATAAATACAAAAACCTCACACTCACTCACAATCACGCTCGCAAAAGAAAACAAAGAAACCCAGTAAGAAAAAATTTATAAATTATGCGCAAGCAAAAAACTGAAAAACATTTTTAAATACTGCTAACAGTACTTCAGAAAATTTCAGATTCCTCCAAATGTACTTAAAAGAATTTCATTTGTACTTTAGAAATTAGAATTTTTAATTAATAGTTAAAATGTTTTTTTTTAAGTAGGTGCACATAAATTTCACTGAAGTATCTTTGGAAAAATCTAAAACTAATATCGTTTTCTTTTCTTGCCAAAGTTTTGCATTTTTTCCCCGTCGTGCGAGGGCATCCATTTCTTAATGTTGCCCTTAACCTTGTCAAAACGTTGCCTTTTTTGTGCAAGAAAATAACATAGAAATGCTACCCTGTCAGAATCAGCTAATTTGCAGGGCAACATTCTCACTCCGTCATTTAATTGAGTGTAAAAGTGTTACATGAAATGAAATTGTATTTAATAGATTAGTAGAATACTTCGAAATTATTTTAATTTTAAATATTCTGAAATCAGTTATAAATTTCCTGAAATATTGAACAAGGTGTAAAATAAATGAGCAATTTTTTTCAAAAATTTCATTTTGTAATCATTTGCATTGTTGAACTTTGGTTTCTGTGGCTCTTAACCTACAAAACGTTGAATACAAGTCAGTGGTAAACATTTCAGTATTAAATTTTCAGAGTTTGGAAAAATTGGATTAGAAAACCAAGAAAAAAAACGCCATTCAACCCATATCTGAATCACAAAATTCTGTAATATTCCACGAACTCTTAACACTTTTATGATACAGGCTAAATAACGTATATTTGTTTAAACATTCATATGTGATGTTGAAATTCAGTCTGTGTGAGTTGTGAATATCCAAAAAAAGAAACCAAATTCTAGCTCTTAAGGATGTAGTCTGGTATTCCGGCCTAATTTTCAATTATTTTTTATTATAACAAAATAAAATACAATATTTTTATATGTTATTATTGACATCATTAACTGTACAAAAAAAATGTTTGGAGTTTATTTTACTATATTTTATTAGTGTTTTTTACGCCCAAAGTGGACACCTAAAAAAAAAGGTGTGTCGCTGGCCCGAGTGATTGCGGCACTTGAAGTCATCTGAAACAAAAAATTTAAATGAAATACTATTTTGTATGCTTGTCATTCTAGTAGCTTGTAGATTTAAACATTTTCATTAAAAAATAACAAAATGGGCAGACTTCCAAAAAAATTTCAAAAATCGCCCCTTTTTTTGTTGAAAATTGGGATAAAAAATAAGAAATAATGATTAGAAATAAACAATTCTACTACTTGCGAGAGCCATTGGTGTGTAGAATAACCTGTTAAAATTTCAGTCCAATCGGCTTTATAGAATTTCTAAAAAACCCTCGGGCCGATCAAAAAAACGTTGTTTCGAGCAAAACGCTTTTAAAGTTTTAACAACACATACAGTTTACCCAACAGACGCTCACGTCTGTGCGCTATAACTTCATTAATATTTTGAATTTTAGTATGAAATTTTTACAGTATACTTTCAATATATTGTACTTTTGAAATATATAATAAAACAAAATCGAGTTTTTGAAATTCGAACACCAGACTACATCCTTAAACAACTTTGGTAAGCAGGACCAAAAAAAACACAACTTTCATAGACTTCATAGCATTTTTGCATATTCCAGTAATCGTAAATTTGAAACTCGGTGAGTGTGAATTTTTACCCCATGCTTATAAATTTAAATTTTTTTTTGTATTCAAGGAACCAATTTGAAATCAAAGGTTTATAGTTTATGCTGGTGGCTCACCACAAATTCCTGAATTTATTATAAATTAGATATGTGGTGAAAAAGTTAAAGCTTGCATTTGTGGAGTCTATTAGAAATTGGAGTTTCCTCAAGTTTAGTTGGAGGTAAAACTATTGTGAGTCGTACAACTCCAACGTCGTCATCCATAGGTTTTTTTGCCTCAACTCTGCTTAAACTTTGCTGTTGAGTATTTATGACTTTAATCTTCCTTTACTGGGTTATACCCAAAACAACAACACAAACCTAACTATCTCCTGGGAAATATAACAAATGCAAATATGCACAAATACAAATACACAAAAGCGGTATATAATGCACACCTGTTTGTAATACCCGTTCATGTTCTTCTATCATGTTTGATTGTGTGCCTACGAAGGTGTGTGTGTGTGTGTTTTCATGTCTGTATAATTCTTATATAGTTGGTTGTTGTTTTTCTAACATTTTCCATTTTTAATGTCCTTACTTAAATGGCGCAAATAAACTCCTTGACACAATTAGCGGCATATTTTCACATACGCGAACGAAACATGTCTTCTCATAATAAAAACAACAACAAATATGGTAGTAGTGTGCAGTATTAGCAATGGAAATAGCAGTAGAAATTGAAGTAGAAACAGTAGTAGGTGGAACAATGGGGGGCCGGGGGAGGAGAGACAGCAAAAGAGCGGAAGGTGAGATTTGAATAAGGGCATGTCGCGCTAATGTGCCAATGTTTGAACGTTTTTTTTTTTTTGCTACACAAAGAAACGCACACATATGAGTATATAACACCCACACGTCTTAGCTAAAAATACATACATATATAAAACCAACATAACAATAAAATTGAATGAATTTTAAAAACGTATGTATATACACACACACTCAAATATGTGCACGCTTAAAATAATAACAGCTATAGCAAATTGAAGAACGAAAAAAATTCTATAAAAATGAAACAAAATGCCAGATCATGCCAGACCATGCTCTCTATGTAGCCCAGACTCTATGCTGAATACCACAGCTCGTACTTATAGTCGACGTTGTCGTATATGTACCTACCTACTAAAGTTTTAAGTTAAGCCAATCATTTTGTCGTCCTTCATTAAATGCTTAACAATAAAATACCCCCAAGGAAAAAGGAACGGATAAAGGAGCAAACGAATTGAGCTGAAAGTAGAACGTAGAGTAGAGTAGCGCCGACGACAGCAGCAGCAATCAGTAGTAGCAGCCAGTAAGCAATGCAAAGTAACCGTATTCCTGCTGCCATAAACTTAAATTGCTGCTACTGTTGGTTGTTGCTGGTTGCTGCTGGCTTCTGCTTGCTCTTGCTGCTACTGCTGCTTTATATTGATTTTCGAATTTAACGGTTTTATGGTTTGTTGGCTACAGAATTCAGTCATGTCAATTGAAAGATTGTGTGTGCTGGGACATACACATAGACACAAGCATAAATGCACAGACTTTCACACATACACTCACATACATTTACTACGACTTAAGTTGGTATGCGATGAATGCTCTGCTAGCTCGCTCGCTTGTCGCATAATGGTTTTTATAGTTAAATCAGAAAAAAAAATTTATGTCATTGTATATGTAAAAAGAAATTTAAAATATTTTTTTATGATGGATTAGATTGAAAGAATCAACGTACATATTACGTATGCATAAAAGGATTCATCATTCTCTGTTAAGTTGTTGTAAATGCTTAAAGTGATACATAGTTATAGACATTCATACAGACATATACATAAACGACCAACTGCGTATTATCCTGACAATGTTTTCGATGAGTTATAAAAGTGGGTTTTAAAGTAATGCGACAAGCTATAAACTTTTTCTTTTACTTAGTATGTAGTAGGATGTGGTTTTTTCTTTTTTCGTTTGTTCTTTTCAGAACTGTGAACATAAAAAGGAAAGCTTGGAAAAAAAAACTGAAGAAATCAACGAGTTAATGTAATACATAAGCGATACTTAAAGTTTCCATCTTTTTCTTCTATTGTAGTACTATATATTACGAGTATATAATGTTTATGTGGCTTATGACGAATCTGGGAGGGGAGACTTACTTCAAAAGCTTTTCCCCTGCTGCGGCTTGCATTGAATTATCAATTTATCAACATGTCAACCTATAATCCTAAGGAACCCGTTCCATTTCATTGGTATAATGATGTAATGGGCAATTTTATTTAAAGGAATTTTTTGAGAAATTTATGTTCTTGTTTTAAATAGCTAAAATATCTTAGTTAACACTTGGGGGTCTTCAATTAATTTGCGTACCTTGGCATTCGCCATTAACACTATTAGTAATCCCATTTTTCATTGCTTTTTATTACATGTTGAGTGCTAGTATTGTATTCCACAGTGGAATAATGCAGATTATGAAACTGAGAAAAGCTTGGTCAAGATAGTCATCGGTACTGTTGTGGCATAATAATGGTAGTTGTAATATCAACCTTCCCTCAAACCCGTGTCACTAATGATGCAATCGAGAGTCTTGAAAATGGGTTAAAATGTTCGCAGTAATGGGATGCTACCTCACAAGGACCGCCTTCCTGATTTTCGAGATCTATTCAAATTTTTGGAGCGTCTTCTGGCGATCGTTTTTGATTATTTACATACGCTGATTAAGAATCCATGGGCGACCGATTTGGCTTAAAATTTTCGGACAATCATTTTACTGAAAAACGAATACTAGGGTTCTTCACTTAAAAATAATTTAAAGAAAACTCGAAAAATTCTTCTTAAGCTAACTTCTCTTTCAGATAATATAGGGTATGTTAAAGAAAAAATTATTTAGGTATGTTCACGAAAAAAATATTTATGAGGCAAAAATGACACAGTGATATTATATATCATATGCTCTTATTGTAATGAAACTAAAAACATTGAGGCCAACTTCTCGAATTCAGGTTATAAACTGAAAATACTCAAAATTACTCAGAAATGTCTAATAACACAGTCCAAAATCCTGAAACGGCATGTTGTATAGACCATTTTTGTAAAATGAACTTATAGTCCAGCAAGTCTCAGTTTTTTTTACAGTGGGTCAAAGTTTTCATTTTTTGGTCGAAGAGAGCTGAATACTAAGTGCAAAAAGTGATATAAATTGATTACTGAAAAAAATCTTATCGGCAAAGTTGTATTGTAGGATTTTTACGAGGATCATTTCTGTAGAACATTTCAACCCTTTAGCTCCTCTTTTTATTGGTCAATTCGTCACCGTTTTTGATGGAAACCTGAAAAGTCCTTTCAAAAGAGACATTTTAGGATTGATGTATTCCACAAAAATATTTGCCAGAAAACTTTATTAGGGGTCACCAAAAACATAAAAATCATATACATAACAGTTAACGCTTAATAAAAGGAAATATGGTAGCCGCTTACCCAGAGAAACAAAATGTACTATAATGTGAATTCAGTATTATGAATAATTAAGATAACTAGAGCTTTAATTTTGACTATCAAGGAAACGTCCTCAGGTGTTCGGTGCCGATTTTTTTGGATTTTCATAAATGAAGGGGCCGGAAATCTAAGAGACACGTAGGTATGTTCGGTTATGCAGTACTGCTACCATACTGCAAAATTTGTTGAAGCAAAAATGTTAAAAATTCGATTTTTGTCTGCTTATCAAACATTTACCAGCAAGGGACTGGCGCCGCTGATGCTTGACTAGCCGCCAGATATTTTTATCGTGTTTGCTTTTGCAAATGCTGCAGTACTGCGTAAACGAACATACCCATATTTTTTTTTATCGACGGAAAAACTAAAGGATTGTTTATGTTTTATTTATGGAAATTTGACACTTCATCAAAAGCGATGGAAAATACGTAGTACAATTGAGGAATCATATTTTTCATCTAAAGTTTTCATACCAAAAATTATACGTACAACTTGAGAAAGTAAGCCATTGACCTGGTATAAAAGTGATGACAGAATACTGATATTTTCTATGCCCATGACTTGGATTGAACCGGCTGATCACATACCAGGCGCGTGCTAGTTATGCGTAAATTACAAATTTGGTAGAGGTAAAAAGCTATTTAATTTTATCAGCCGTTAACCGTTATATATATGACTTTTATACCTTTGGTGACCCCTAAAAAAAAACTGAGACATGCTGGACTATAAGTTAATTTTACAAAAATGTTCTATACAATATGCACTTTCAGGATTATAGGGTAGCTATTCTGTTGCAATGGTGTTGGACTGTGTAATTTAAAGAAAAACCCGCACTGGTCTTTTCTCGATTTGGCTAAGAAAAAAAAATCACGTATCCTTATCGTATGTAGATTCGATAAGCCAAACTCTTTCGGCCTGAAATCGTACACATTCAGAAAAATTACGCATTTGTTGATAGACGAACCCGTGCTGGATTTTTATTTGTTAAAGCTACAGGTCGCCAGTTTTAAACTGTATACTGAGTGTAACTAAGTTTTATTTACATATGTAAATAAAACTCAATTTGGCTCATCGCCAGATGGCTCAACCTCGGCTCAAGCGGGGTTTGAAGTTCTCTAATGCAATAAAGTCCATCCAGCAATATTTCAAGCAAAAGGTGTTCAAAATCATGTTACAAAAAAGTAGACAAATTTTTTTCTATCATTTATTGCAAACTTGAATATATAAATAATATATAATAAAAATTCTGTGAATTTTTTCTTTATGTGAAAAAAAATTTATCGAAAATGCAAAAATTTTTTCGTGAACATACTTTATGTAAGTAGAGATCTCAAAGCAAAGTTATTTGTCTGCCAATCTCTCTACCAATCTAACTGTCTATCTAACTACATACAAGTAAATACATAAAAGCACTGAAATGAGCCTAAAATCTAATTTGAAACACTCACATAATCATCAAATCAAATTTGTATTAACAATAACGACTTGAATAAGTAAAAAACAAAGACGAAAGACCAAAAAACAAAAAAACTTGCACATTGACTCCCTTAAGTTGAGAAGATGAAGATGAAAATGTGTCCCCAAACAACTATTAAGTATTTTTTTTTTTTGTATATAATAACTTTTTTTCTGCACAACAAACTTTTTTTTTTTGAAGTAATAGTCGTAGGCAGTAGTACCTAAGTAAAATAAAATAGAAAAAGAAAGAAAAAAGTTTTATGAAATTCTATTACAGCAAGAGACTAGAGAGCAACTACGAAATTTTTGTTATATTCCTTTAATGTGAAAAAGAAAAGAATTTATTAACAAATTTGTAAGGAACTTGAGAGATTAAGCAGAGAAAAGGAGCACGAAGAACGAGAAAGGAATTAAAGCAAAAGTATGTGACAGTATTTGAAATTTGCATGTCATAAAAAAAAGAAATATTGCGACACACACTAAAAAGAATAAAAGAAAGAAATGAAAAAAAAAAAATGCAAAAAATAGAAAATAAAAAATAAAATGAGAAGAAAATTGTAAAATTAAACAAAAATGTAAAAATGAAAAGTGAAAGAAAATATGCAGTAGGTACTCATGGCAGTAGAAGTAGGAGGCAGCAAAATATTCTTTTAATTGCAACCAACAACTCTCATAAATGTCACTTTTGCTTCTATTATTCAACATGTTGAATTAATTGCATTTTTTCTTGTTTTTTTTTTTGTTTGTTTGTTTGCTTGTTTGTTGGCGCTTCCGTTGCTTCAACTCTACCGCTACCTACCTACTTTTGCTTTGGTAGATGCTTATGCAACGCCTTTTTTCTACTTTACCTTTATAATACTGTGTTGACTTAATACCCTACTTTCGAGTCAACATGAATTACACATACACGTACCTACGTATTTATGTACATACGTATGCACATACCTCAGCTACAAAATAATGAAATGCGCGCGTTTCTGTATATTTTTTTTTATCTTTACCCATGACAAAAAAAAAAAAAAATAAATTAAAATACTGTATAAAATGTAGCTAAGAAAAAAAAAACAATGAAACAACTACATACTCTACTACTACTACGCCAAATTCACTGAAGCAAAACGTTACACATTTTTGCAGTCAGTCGCAAGAGTCAGTAGCAGCAGCCAGCACATTAATAAAAATAATAATAATAATAATATGAACTAAGTAAATGACTAAATAAATAAAATAGACTATGAACTGTGAGTTGATGAGAAGCTGAGCATGTTAGCTACGAGAGCTAGCAACTAAAGCTAACAACAAGAGCTAGCTACAAGCGCCAGCACATGCTCCCCATCTACGCCAGCACATGCTACCCACAGTAGTTGTTAAAGCACAAATTTGCAGCTTCTCTCTCAAACAGTCAGTCATAGAAGTTCAACTTCAACTTCAGTTTCAGTTAATCTATTTATTTTGTCTTTTTTTTTTTTGTTTGATTAATTTGAATAACAAATTCACATTGAATTGAATACAAAACAAATTTTTTTTTACATATTTCTTGTTCAAGTTTAAATTTGCTTTTTTTTCGTGAAAATTCAATGCGAACAAATAAATTTTGTTGTTGTTGCTGGTGGTGCTGAGAAAATGTGCGCACCATAAAAAGAACACCACTTCCGGTGTCAATTTTCAGTGACAGCGTAAAAGATTTTTTTCTTAAAATACTGTGTGCTTGTTAGGTACAAAATGTAACTAAAGTCTGGTGCAAGAAGATGGAGCAGAAGATGGCATACAGTAAACCCTCGTAAGAGAAATGATTGCAATTGCATAAAATAATAGAAATCTTAGCATAAAGAGCTCAACAGAAGTCGAAAAATTTCAAAAACGAATTTTAGAAGTTTGAAAGAAGTTCAGAGAGAGAGGAGAGGGGTAGTGTAAAGAGGTAAAAAAAGATTCAAGAAACTTTTGATAAAAATTTGATAAAGACTTTAGTATATGTTGCCAATCAGAAGCTTTAAAGGAGGTCTAATAGGTCGAAAGTAGTGTAGTGGGGTCAAAAGAAGTTTAGGGGGCTAAAATGAAAACAAAGAAACTCAAAAAGCTTAAAAATTATTGAAAACTGACGGAATGTGTTGCCACTGAGAAGCTTTAAAAGAATTCAGGACACTCAAAAGAAATTTTGGGCTCTTAATAGTAGTTCAAAGAGTTTAAAAGAAGTTCAAGCAGCTAAAAAGAAATAGAGAGAGCTAAAAATTCGTTGAAGACATGAAAATTTGTTACCATTGAGAAATTGTAAAGTTCTGGGTGCTCAAAAGTTTTGTACAACTTCAAAAGGCGTTCAAGGTAGTTCAGGAAACTTTAAATTTAGTATGCACTGCTAATGAAAACGCCAAAATAGGTTTAGGTTAATAATATTTAAAAAAACTAAAAACGAGATCAAGAAATCAAATTTTGCTGAAAAATTTCAGTATGTGTTGCTAATAAAAAGTAAAAATTAGTTATGGGAACATAAAAGTAGGTTAGTGGCTGAAAAGAAGTTCAAGGTTACGAAGAGGTTCAAGGAGCTGAACAATGTTTCGGGGAACTCAAAACTAACTAAAAACTTCCAATATACATACATATGTTGATAATGAAGAGCTTTAAAGGAGTTCTAGGAGGTAAAAAGTAGTTTAAAGAGCTAAAAGAGAGGAGCCCAAGAAGCTCAAAAACCACTGAATAATATAAAGAAGTTCAACTTCAATTCAATTCAATTCAATTTATTAAATAAATAATAGTACAACAGCATACATATTTTCCAGTACAAAATAACAATAAAATAACAAAAAATAAAAAAAATAAAAAAAAAATTTATAAAATAAATAAATAGGCGATAAAAAATTGCTATTATATTAAATAAGTTCAAGAGCGCCAGAAGAAGTAGTAAAGTTCAAACTCTACTGAAGTCTTAAAGAATGTCTTACCACTGAAAAGCCCTAAAGGAGTCTAAAACAGTTCCAGGACTTCAGCCATTTCAAAATTCATTGAAAATCATTTAGCCAGCGCTAATTAGAAACAAGTGGAAAATCAGTTTTAGGAGCTCTAGAGGAGTTTAGAAGACTTAAAAATAATTCAAAAAGGTTTAAATGAAATTCAGGGGTTCACAAGTAGCTAACGAAGCTTAAAAGTTTTTAAAGAACCGAAAAGCTTAGAGCTTGTATTTATTCACGTTGTGGGTGTAAAATTTGTATACGAATGAAAGGAACCTAAAACTGTACACCATACCCGGTGCAATCAAGAAAAAAATATATTTTAAATTGGTTGAAAACTTCAACTCAGAGGAACTACTGCATAATTCTAAATTCTATTTGGAATCTTCAAAGCATAGCCAAAGTTTTTGGAGAGGTAATGTTCTGATTCTACTCAGGATAAGTGAAGATGGAATTGTGCACATTAACTCGTTTAGTTATTTGCGATAAGATTTACTTACTATTTTGTTTGTATTTTCTCAAGGTCTCAGGTCTATTTTATATGAATATGCTGCTATAAATTTTCGACCTATAGACTAACTAACAGACCACAGAATTAAAAGAAAACAATGATAGCTTATTGTTTTTGATTATTTTAACTTCTTCTACTTCAATCCCAATATACTCTGCTAACCAGAATGCATTTAAAAGTGCACCAATTTCTTTTGAAATTCAGTGAGGTTTACTGTAAACATCTCATCAGAGTAACTATATATAACATCTAAATAGACATTTATTGCATTGCATAGATATAAATATATACTATATATATATAACAAAAACAACAAAGAGTATTATGCAGGTGGAAGTTGTCTTGCGAAAGAGTTGAAGGTTGGTTATTATTATTGTTGAAGTGTTTCTTCGTCTATTGTCAGAAAGAAATTCAAACAAATTAAATTAAAAAAAAATGCTTGATATAGACGAAACCACACACAAACTATGTTTCAGTTGAAATATTATATTGAAGAAGCTATAAGGAAAAAACACACACACCATAACCATAATCATAATAATAGTAGTCGAAAAAAAGTCTCATCGCCCACTGCAAACGCCAACTACTTAGAAGAATTTAAGTACCTACGTAGTATCTCGTGTAGCGCCATACTGTTATTAGTAAGTTTTTTTCTCTGCGCTTTTTGGTTTTTATTGTTATATAAATTTTGGCGGCATATATTGTGGCGACTAAGCCGTGCCTTTTCTTTTTACAACCCAGTATAGAATGATATGATAAATTTTACTTACAGATAATAATTGAGAAGAAGTACTTATATAGAAAAAATTGCTGTGCTCTGTCACATTTGGGACAGCCGAACAACTTCATAGAATTAGCAGTTATGACAGACTTCAAGCATTGGGACGATGACAGATTTTAAGTATGTTCAACAAACAAAATAAATATGATTAAATGACGGCCTTCTAGCTTGATAATAGATCTACATGCAAAACTCCAAGTGGATGCGCATTGCGTTTCTCAAGCAACTTTGGATTCTGGGAAATCTAAGCCTGCTAGTCTGATGAAAATGTGTGTTTCTGAAATTTTTCAGAAACATATAAGTAATTAAGACTCTCGAAAGAGTGGCAATCTGTTTCTTAAAAGACCATAATGCTAGGGTTTTGAAAAATTCTGGCCAATCGACGTGTGAAAATGGAAATAATTTGTTTTAAGAAAATATGTATTTTTAAAATTTCAACAAATTATTCGCTCTCGGGGGAGAGTAAATTTGTTTTTGTTAAAAGGTCAAAGCTCTACGGTTATGGTAAATCTTTTCCTGTCGGTGCGGGGAAGAGGGGAAGCTTCGGAAAAACCTATACTTAATAGAGTAGATATTTGAATATTTTATGAATCTACTTTCTTTTCAAGGGTCAAGAACAGAAGGCTTTGAAAAATATTGGTCCATCGGTGAGTGGTGCTGGAAACATTTTGCCTTAGGAAAACCAATGCTATTTTTTTTAATATTTTATGAATTTACTGTAAGTTTTTGGCTTTCAATCTTTGTATTCATGTAATGTCGTATATATCGGGTAGAAACACGGAAATGGTTAATATCTAATCAATAATAAATTTTACAAAACAGCTTCTGTATACAATATTTACGGTGTTTTTTAATAATTTTTTAAAATACATAAGATTATTAAAAATAAGTATTAATTTTATTTAAATTTTATATTTGTTTTATATGGCATGCGTGCCAATTAGTAATTCTTTATTCATTTAGTTACTTAAAACATGTTTTCCAAAATTGATTTAATTTGAAAGCAAGCCAACAAACACTTCACTCTATGTAGGTAGGCATCTTTAGTTATTGACTTTGAAGCAAACCAACACGACACAGCAACAAGTATTTTTTTTATGCTCGTATGTTTTTCAACAAAAGATCAAGATCAAAACGATTTCAATGGAATTCACCAAAAAAATGAAATGAAATTAAATAAAAAATATTCTGGTTAAATAAATATGAATATGTAGAGACAAATATACTTCAAAGATATTGCGTTACTTTAGATACCAACATTAGAGATATAAATACTTGGATATGTACTTTGTTAATGGGTAGGTACCGCTATACAATAGAGATACAAAGTGATATTTCAAATATTTATTAAAATTTTTTAGTTACGAGAAAAATCAAACTTAAAAAGCGAATGACAACAAGCAGCTAAAGATAGATAGATAACATTTGCGTTGTGTGAAAAGATATGTCGATTTATAAGATTCATTTACACATACACATAAGCATAATGCTAGTATCTATAATAGTATCTATTATAGTATCTACTACGAGTAAGCATCGGATCTATTCATATTCAATGCTTCAATATTTGTTGTTGTTTTTTCGTGTTTTTGTTATCTATGATTGGCACGTGATGAATACAACAGATGGTCGTGAGACTGAAGAGGAGACAACACAAAATTAATTTAAATCACATTTTTTTGGGGAAGGCAACAAAAACTGCTCCAAAATAAAATATAAAAAAAAAGAAGAAAATTTTAGTCTATGCTGCGCGGCATGGAAATGATTTTTCTTTAGAAAAATAAAACAACAACCAACAACTAAATAAAAATAATATTTATAGAAGAGTCGATATCTAAAATTAACTGTATACACAACCACAACAGCGTGAAAAAACTGTGTGTTTTGGACGTTCTCCTGCCACTCTGCAAAGAATAGACACACTCTAAAAAAAAAAACACATAGAGGCGGCAGCAGCAGTCAAGTCAAGGCAAGTCATGTCATTGCATAAAGGCAACGCCTTTTAGTAGGGCCGCTTTAAAGCATATGGGCATGGTAGTCGCCTCTCAATTTCTCTGTTTAGGTAGGTACGGAGTATCCATAGGTATGCATATTAAAAATATCACAATTAAAAAAAAAAAAAGAAGAATAAATAAATTAAAAAGAAATACTATAATCTACCATAGATGATACCCCACATGCCACAACCAGAAACAGTTAACCGTAGACTTTGCATACAGTCTGCGTATGTGCCCCAATGTACTCCATAAATGTTGCTTGCTGCTCGTTGCTGCTTCTCATCATTCTCGTTTGTTTGCTTAAAGTAACTAGCTGGCTAGAGATAGATAAATGAAATCTGCTCTGCTTTGTGCTGCTCGGCATATTCAATTAAATCGATATTTTGCGGTTGGGCTCATTTGAAAGATTCATTCAATTTTGAAATATTGACTAATTTACACTTATTAACAACAGCAAAAAAAAAAAAAAAATACATATATAAAACTGTTGTGTACATTTGTACAAAATAAACAATTTGTGAAAATTTTTGAAATTCTTTTACGTACAAACATACATATGCACATAAGAAAGTATGAAGGTGTGTGTATGTGTGTTGATTTCAGAATACGTGTTCATACCGCTGCTGTTCTTGCTTTGGTAACCGCTCGCAAGGAGCGTTTCGAAGTAAAATTGAAGCACTAGAACGGTAGCAAATGAATTTTGTGCAGCGGATCTTGAAACTGCCAACTCCTGCAGTACTGTGGGCTCGTGTACACAATTATAGAACCATCCTCTAGATAAAATCAAATTCGAGGGTAGTACTCTGTTCGCTACTCAAACCTGATTCAGTGCAAAACTGATTGTCTTCAAGGCAGGATCTAAATGCCAGATAGTCGATGGCAGCTACATTGATCATATGACCTGCTGCTTTCCAATTCGGTTCTTTCACAAAGCATTTTGCTCAAAAAGTCATTGACCCCTTCAAATTGGAGAGATTCATTCTTTCAATGTACTTGCCGCTGTCTTGCGCCATTGTTAAGCACGCCTTACGATCTAAGAAAGGTTGACAAGGATTTGTAGAGGCGGTAGTGCTGTCTAATAATGAATGCAACTATTGGGTTCTTTCACAAAACATTTTGTTGTTTTGCATGAATTATCGCCAGATTATTTATACCATCTCTGAAGCCTATTTAAGGAATGCACAGCTTCTATTTTTTGGAGACTTTATTAAGCTTTACCGTATATGTACGATCTCCAAAAAGCAGTCAGTGCTATCTAAGGCCTGTAGTACAGACTAGTTACCACTGCATAATCCTATAATAGTGGATGCCTATATTGCATGGGATTCAGACTTTGAATATTAAATCTTAATTTTTCCATAGTCATGACTAAATTCATATCTTTAGTTTCCGTCGTCATTTTTCCTGTAGGGAAATATTTTATGGAGCTGCATATATCATTGTAAACTGCTTTTACTCTCTTTCTCTCTCTCTCTCTCTCTCTGCAGATCATAGCGTGCGGCTTTGTGTAGAGAGCTTTTTAGTTTCAGGCAATTAGTCAGTAATAAGTTGCTAAAATAAGAGAGTGAGAGAAAGAGAATCTTTTTTCGAGGAAAATTATTCCCATATCTCTCATTGAAGTTATTTTATTCTGTTTGTAAGCGAGTAGGGGAAGATGACAGAGGAATAATATAATTCTATCCGCATCTTCCATTTCGCTTACAAACTCCTCAAATTACTATCAAGAAGTGGCAAGCAACCAGCTTCAGAAAGGGAGCAATCTAAAATCGATGTAAGGCATAAATATTCATATAATTTTTCTCTCACAACTGAATTTTTCGTTTTTAGCACAGAAATCAAACTTCATCATATAAACCAAGACTTCTATTGTCCTTTCTAATCTATTACCGCTCGCTCACTTCGGCGGCAATCAAATGAATAGCAATTGGTAACTTTTTAACATAGATAAAGCTTCTGTGTGTAAATACGTCTAATCTTTAATGAATTCTGGTACCCTAGAGTCTATCAGCCTATATATTGTAGGTATCGGCATTAGAAACGTCCCTGTTTGCTGTTAATGCTCTGTCGCTTTGGGTGTTTTTGTTTCGTTATTGATGATAGCTACATTTTTTTTTTTTTGTTTTTGCTGTTGCTTTCCGTTTCTACTATGTATGCAACAAATATGCCGCCACACATACATAAATACGGATATATGCACGTAAAAAGATAACGCAGCACATTTCAATTTCTATCCCATGAACATTGGATCTCTCCTTCTTCCACTTGGTGGGTATTTACTACATACATAGTTTGGGGAATTGGGGTACCTACATACATACATATATTCAGATGTAGATATTGGTGCTTTGACGTTCAGGGTTGCATTAACTTTTTCATTGTTGTTTTTGCTGTACTTTTACATATTTGATATATATTGGAAAAACGTGACTTTTCATAAGTTTTGTTCTATGAACCACAAATGCTGTTCAATGTTCATTTTTTATATTTTTACTTTTTTTCTCATTTCATATTTTGTATTTTGTTTCTTCCGTTTGACGCAGGAAGTAATTATTTTATGCTTAAGGGTTTCCCTTTAGTATTTTTTGTTTTTTTTTTCGACTACTACTACTCTGCTGCGCGTTCGTTCGTCGCTGATAAATTAAAATGTCTTCAAAGTGTGCAAAATGTTGTTTTTTATTATTTTTGTTTTTTTTTTTTTTAATTGCTACTGGCATGAGAAGAACGTGGTGTATTATTTTTTTTTTAGATTTATTGTAAAAATTTTGAAGTGTATGTTTTAAAATGTATTCAAAGATAAAACAAGAAACAACTGCTTCAAGTGCTTCTGAAGTTGTTGGAAACTTTTGTGCTTGCTACTGTTGGAATCAAGTGTTCATATAGAATTGGAGATTTTTACATTTTCAAACGTGAGTTTGAGTTGAGTAACTATTGGTGATGGAAGCTGGAAGAAGGGAAGAATATGACAATGAAAACTTCAGTTTCAATGTTCTTTTTTTTTTAATAGAAACAATTCATCTGGTGACAGTAGTCAACTGAAAGCGGCTTCTGAAGAGGGCGAGGTATATTTCGAGATATTAAATGAAGTGACAAAAAATTTATTGCTTTTTACTCATTCTTGTAAGAAGCAAGGGAGAATAATGAAATAAAATTTACACTGTCAGTGTATGAGGATATGGTATTTCAACCAAAAATTATTCATTTTATATACAAGAAAGTAAGCTTCTGATGGTTCCATGATCAGTTCTCTAACTCACTCATTGATTTAAATCTCATATTATATCACCTGCTAGATAGGGATAGTTAGAATATTCCAGAGGAATTTCAAGTCTGAAGAATAATACAACTAACATAGGATCCTGAAATTGATGAAGAGGAATTGGTGTTTCGTTTTTTCCTTTTATATCTGCTACTAAATATAACAAGAAACATTTCCAAATCCAGTTGCTTTACTAAATTAGTTTAATTATTGAGCACCCAAATCCAATTACTTTCACTATATGACTCTCATTGACCAATGATATTGGCCATTTGATTGTTGTTTTATTAAAAGCTTATCACTGAAGTTTTTACGGAGGTTTGTGCTACTTTGTGAGTGAAGCCGTGTGTAACGTGGTCAGCCATGCCGGTAGGATTGAAGATGAGAACTGAAGCTAAGAATAACTCATACGATTAATTACTATTAACTCTTTATATTCAGTGTATATTCCATAGCCTCATTGACTATGTGCATAGTTAAGCCCAAAAGCTAAAGAGAGAATATTCTTATGCATCTCTGCTTCTGAATTGTAATTGACTGCTTTCCAATTAAGCTCATAAGAATAAAATTCTCACTATATGAGCTTAATAGGTTAGGCTGGAGTGGCTGTCGAGAGACACACTTAGGCCTGAACGACCCATTGTGATACCACATAGTTGGACCTACAGTTTAACGCCGATTCCGAACGGCGGTGTGGCAATTTTTTATCCGCTTGGTGGTTTTGCATTACCAACCAATCTGTGTACTTGTACACTATCTTATAATTCTCATACACTTCATATTGATAGTGAATATAAGAAAGTAATGAAAATTAACCACCAGACGAAGACGGGAATCGAACCCGAACCTCCCAGATGAAAGTCTAGTGCACTACCCACTAGACTATCGAGGTCGTCATATGAGCTTAATAAATGTTAACTGATTTGAATCGAATTATAACTGACTAATCTTCTGTTTGAGAATACAACTCTTATTTGATTCGCTCATTGTTCTTTTCCTCTGTTTACTTTTGCTTTTATTACTTAGTCACCATTAAAAAATATTGGCCTAAAAGAAGCCTCTATGAGATTTGATATCAAATGCAGAATATATCTGTATTGACCAATTGGCGCTGTTAGTTTCTGTTAAGCTTTGATTACAAAGAGAGAGAGAGAGAGAGAGAGAGAGAGAGAGAGAGAGTAGAATTGCCTTCTGAGGCAAAGTCTCAACAAAATAAAATCAGTTCATGAAAGTGATGATATTGTAAAAAGTGAATTTACTGTGCAATATATTTCTATAATTTGAGCTACCAATTTTCCAACTGTACCTAAAATTAACTTAAGAGATTTCAATGTGCCCCTGATGTAGTTAGCTATAGAAAGATATAAACTCACAAGCTGAGATTATTTGTAATATGAGATCTTAATGCAAAAAGCAAAAGCAAAAAAAAAAACACCGAGAAAAGTTATTAAAAATAAAGTTAATAATAAATAATAATAATAAAAATAAACATAAGTAAATCTGCTTACATTTTCAATTCTTGAACATAACCGCAAACAATTTACGCTTAATCCAACTTTGAGTGATTGGCAAAATGCAAACGATGACGACAACGACGAGGAGTGCGACTACGTCAATGACGGTGTTGAAGATGATGATGATGATGATGATGACAACGACAATGCTGATTATGATGTTGTTGGTGATGATTATGATATTGGTGGTGATGATGGTGACAATTATAAAATTGTATGCGCCGCATACAACTGAAGTGTTTTAAAGATATGTATGTGGGCGTGGTGCATCATAAATGTATACGAATGACGAATGAAGAGGAGAACTAACTGTTTGCTTGCGGTTATGCTAGAATGTGTGCATGTATGTATGTGTGTGGGAATGTTAAGGTATGCGTGTGCTTGGCGCATATGGCAACAAATTTACTAAAAATTTTATACATTCAAATCAAAACACCGTCGAAACGAAATGAATGAAGCAAACATGTATAAATGTTGTTAATAAAAGCAGAAGAGAATTGAAGTATGTATAGAGAAATCGAAGAAGTGTACACTGTGGCTGTCACAGAGATAGAAGTAGAAGAAGAAGAAGCCGTAGCAGAAATGTTCTTAATACGCAACTGGTAGGTAAGTGATTTGTTAGCAAAAAACAAAAATAAATACAAACACACGCGGGGGTTAATACCATATATAAATAACTTAATATGTAAAGCTACATATAGGGACCTACCTAATAAATATATAAGAGTATACATATGTAAGTATAAGCGTGTGTGTGTGTGTGTGAGCGTATATTTATAAATAAAGTAAGGCGACAGTAAGCTTAATTTAATTATTTTGTTGTTGTTGATATTTTGCGTATTTTTTCTAGTTTTTGCTTAAAACTTTAACGATTTAACGCAAACATTACGCGCAAATTAATGTTAGTACATACATACATATACCCAAAGGCATTAAAAAAGTTAAGAGGGCGAAAGAGAGAGTGAGAAAGAGGTTCAGGAAGCGAAAATAAAATTCAACCAACAAATATACCTATGTATGTGTGTTTATGGAGAAACTACTGAAGATCGACCGACGACCCTACCCTGACACAACAGAAATAACAACAACAATGTATGTTGTAGAGTGCCAAACAAAGCATATACAGATATATGTATGTACATACATGCAAACAAACGTCAATAATATAGAAAGACACCTACATACTTACATCCTATATATACATATGTATAAGAGAGGGTTAAGTAGAGTAGACCACTACGTAACGGTGTTCGGGGAGGCGGGATTTTTTTTTTTGTATAGCGGTAGAATGAGTGAGTGAAGAATTTGTCGTTTGTTTTTGTAAATTTTTTGTAAAATGGAGAGGCAAGCTGCCAAATGAGACTTATAACATGTCAAAGCTAAAACAAAAAAAAAAACAAAAAAATGCTGGAAAAACAACAACAATAACAAAATACTGATAAAATAAAAAAGTATTAAAAGAAACAAAAAAATAATTAAAGAAAAATGCGCTTACTTAATTTTCAGTTGAAGCGCGGTTAGTTATTTGTTTTTTTTTTTTTATGCACATATGTATATATATATTTGTTGTTGTTGCCATTCATTAGTTACAATATTCATGCAAAGTTAGCTACATACCAAGTACTCATACAGGCAAGTATGCGATGACGTTAGCTGTGACAGCGACTGCATTGAAAGCAGCGAGAGTCAACGGCAACGGCGACGCCAACGCCGGACGTTAACGTCTATTATGAGTGTTTGTATGTAGTGAGCGTGAGTATCTTAAAGATTTATTCGTATAGCGCGCTTATGACAAGTAATTTTGTTGTTGCTGTTGTTGTTGTTGTTTTTGCGCACATCTTTCCTTCCTCTTGTTCGCAGTTTCTTTTCTTAATTTTATCTCTCGTTTATTGCTGGTTTTTTATTTTTTGTTAATATTTATTCATTCAAATTTTATTTTGTTGCTGTATCTTTTTTATTTATTCTTTAATTCGTAATTTTTTATTTTTTGTTTACTTGGTTTACTTGTACTTAACGTCAGCTTTGATGATGCCAACTAAACCAACGACAACAACAACAACGTCGTGCTGCTGCAGTCTCAGCAATACAAATTTTACATTTAATAATAGAATAATACTCGATTTTATCCCCTCTTTTAAAAGAAAATACGACATCATTCTACTAAGTATACAACGGAGTAGCTACGAGTATTATTTATTTAGGCTCATAGGCAAACATATGCAAAAAAAAAAAACAAAAAGAAAAGAAAATTACAAATTAATCCATGCCCAGTAGGAAATTATTGGCATTGATGACCAATCATGTTACTAGTGACTGGGTTAAAAAAGACTTGATAAAGTACAGGAGATTTGGGAAACTTTTTATAAACCTCAACACTAATGGAAAGCAAGCATTTAAATGGATTTGTATAGCTATTTTCGTAGTTACAAACAGCATACTCCATTTTAACGATTTCTAATTTGGCTTCAAATTGGTTAAAATACTTCGTTGTATCTTATTAATTAAATAGGCTATTGAAATTTTTTCCGTAGTTATTTTTAATTAAAATTGTCAGGAAAGCTTTGATTTCGTTTTTAAATGCTCTCATTTATACCAGGAAAAAATCACACATAGTGGAGTATCACACTTAGAAGAAGGTTTCTCCCTCGTAGAAGAAGATTACAAATAGAAATTTATTGCCGTTTGTACTGTCTATCCAGGTTGAATTGCACACATGTGCTAAGTGCATGAATTTCAGCTTGGAAGATGCTAGGATACTTCCCCATCGGCTCAGAGTGTTTGATTCTTGGCCCAAATACCCCTGCCCCAGTTCCATCCTCGGTACGTGACCCATCTGTATACCACTTAATCGTGTGTTCTTTGAGTGTTTAGTTATTTTCTACACCCTCCCATTCGTTTTTACTACTAAGTTTTGCAACGAAGTGTTTCTCAAAACTATACTGTTTGTCCATTCTGTCCTGGGGACAGTCCAAGAGATAGTTGTCTTTCGTCGGGTAATCTCGGTTTCCAAGCCCTATAGATCTCCTCGTCAACCTTTTATTTCTTGTTCCTCTTACGATTGCTGCATTGGAGGCACTCTCTATCACGAGGTGTAATGGAGTGAGCTCCAATAGTACCTCTAGTGCAGCAGTCGGACATGTTCTCATCGCTCCTGTTATACAGATACATGCCAACCTTTGAACTTTCCCTAATTTAGCTTTCGCTGTTTTTAGTTGAGTTCTCCTTGCCCACGCTACTGCTCCATATGTAATGATTGGCCTTACCATCATTGTGTACATCCAGCGCAGTACACTTGGTTTACATCCCCAAGTTTTCCCTGCTAGCCTTCTGCATACCATTAGAGCGCGAGTGGCTTTACTTGTCACTGCCTCAACATGCTCTTTCCATGTGAGTTTACTATCTAATACTAAGCCCAGATACTTTACCTCTTGCTTTTGTTCAATAACCTCCCCAGCTAGTGATATCGGTTTCCAGCGCGGGAGTGATCTTTTCCTGGTAAATGGAACTATGTGCCAAGTAAGATGGAAATCACTTTGAATTCTTTGCTAACACTACATGAGAATTTTATTGATATAGTCGTTATTATAGTATAGTCCGATTTGAATGATTCTTGCATTAAATACTCAAAAAGTTACTGTAATAACTAGAGCTAAATTTAACATTAAGATTTCGTTTTAATGAGAGGTGAGCGTGTTTATTCCTCTATTTCGTTTGTTTCTTCCCAAAAGTATTAAAATCGTATAAAATTTGGTTAAAGTATCTTGAATACTTACCTCGATAATGCTTTTTTAAAATTTTATTTGTATTGGATGTGGGTGTGATAATCAACAGATTTTGCACATTTAAAAAAAAAAAAAAAAATACTTTGAAATTATAAGCAATATGTGTATAAAGTATTAATGTAGATTGAGTTATTTTTGTTGCTGCAGAAAGCATTGATAATCCCTGACCTATTCTGGCTTATTGAACGATTAGAATAACCGTTAAGGTGAATACTTACAGATGCACTCAAATATGTAAATACATGCATATTCACATACTTAACAATATTTGTACATACATACATACATATATGTGCCTATGCAAATTAAATAAATTATGGAATTTATTCTATTACCTTAAAACCAAACCCACTTCACCCTTTTCCTGCCTGACGCCCACACAATTTGCAATGCAAAATATTCTCGTAAAACAGATATAGGTACACAGATATTTTAAAAAAAATTACAAAGAAAAAGATAAGAAGTTTAGAAATTGTCGCCACAATTGGTCATAGTGAAGACACCAAAGTCGCCGCATCACCAAATCTCGCTAGCGCGGCGTATTTGAATTAATAAATAATAATATTCTACATATGCGGTGAGAAGTTAGAGACTGGAATTTCAATAAAATAAATAAATACAAATGTATGTATGTTTGTACGACGTAACACACCCAATTCCCACCCCCACCATTCAACCTCTTTATCTTTATTTAAATATTTGCATGCCCAGTAGTTTAGAAATTTGCTATTATTTTTTATTGTTGTTGTCGTTGATGCCGTAATTCTTTAATTATTTTCATTCATTGTACGAAATTGATGCGGCTGCTGCCGCTGCTGTTGTAGACTGCTACGTCGATAATCAAACAACAACAAGCAAATAATGCTAGAGTAAACTTTAATCCAACAACAGTAACTCCAAAAGAAGGAACAACAACAAACAATAACTACGACAAAAAGTAATGAGAAATGCGACAACAAAAAAAAATTGCATAATTATTATTACGTTGTTGTTTTTTCGCTTATGTTGTTTTTATATTTATATGTATGTATATATGTATATAAAATATTTTGTATTCCATTTGGGTATAGGTGTATATACTCGTACCTCTCCTGCACCTCCTTTTTTTTGCTATATTTTGTTTTTGCTGCTGTGCTTTTGTTGTTGTTTTTTGTCTCACAATCGGTAGCACAATATACAGCCAAAGTGCAATGCAACGATTTATGCACACACGAAAACTCACATGCAGTTACACACTCTCAAAAATTTTGTAGGTACTCTTTTCTTTTTGTTGTTGTTGCAATATACTTACAATATATATATATATATATAGATATATATATTTATATATATGTATGTGAAGGAGTAAATGGAGGGTGTGTGTATCCTCCTCTCCATATATCCCCACAACTTCAATTAATATTTATATTCACACAAACAAAACAACAGAATAAAAAAATAATAGACGAACGTACAATTATGAACGACTCTGGAGCGTCGATACGAATGTAGAAAACTTATTCGAATCACGGCATATACTCAAGAAAGAAATAAACGTTGCCGCCGCGTTGCACGCACAAATAAATAAATCTTTACTTATTATTTATTATTATTCTTACTTATACTTAATACAGCAACTCGTATTATTTTATTATGATTTTCTTTAAATTCTTTTTATGATGTTATGTATTGTAAATTATCCAACGCCATTTCAAGCGCTCATGTCTGCACCAAATCACTCTCGCGTATCGACTGGCAGCGGTGTTGTCTGCTGCTGCTGTTGCCTGTTGTCGGCTAGCGGTTGAGCGCAGAGTATAGCAAATTTCGTTTCGGTATTTATTGTTTGTTTGTTTCTCTGTTGCTTGTTGACTGGCTCCAAAGAATGCCCCATACCCGCCCCCTTGCCCTTTTCGCAAACCAAAAAAACCAAAAATGTTGTCATAATGCGGAGAGCGGATGCTCTCTATTTCTATATATCTTTCTCTCTTGCTCTGTAGAATGTATCTTATTTATGTACAGATATAATATTTCAAACTGGCAATACTTTTTTGAACTTTTTGGGTTTGTTTATATCATCTTATCATTGAAAGCTTAAAAGTTTAGTTAGGGTTGAATAAAATAGCACATTTATTACCTACTGAAAATATATTAGAAAAACTAAATGGAAGTCGTGAAGTGCGAGTGCGACTGAATTTTAAACATCCTACACATTTTCTATTGATAATATCTTCTTCTGGTTATTTTCCGGTTCTAATGATTTTTGTTTTGCATAGAATATTTTATTTAGAGAAATACGAGTGCCTCGTAGGTCTATTTAAAATTGAATAAAGTCGACTGTATTTTTATACAAAATTACTATAGGATACAAGTCATTGACATCACTGCTACCACCACAACACAATATTTTAGTAATAATACAATAGTTTATCATATGCTTAAATGAAATCTTTAGCTTTTTCTTTATATTAAATCATTTTCAGTTTATAAGTATTCCACTAAAGTTCATATGCTGTCCTTATTATTTTACACACACAATGTAAGCAGTATTTGAAATGTTTAATTACTATTAATTATTATAAATAACTATGAGTTCAAATATGAAAATATATTTTGTTTTTCGTTTAACTTTGTTTTAAGCAAGCAATAAAAATGTTATTGTATTATAAAAGTAAATATTTTTTTATTTAGGTAGCTTTGAAAGTTAAATTACTCACTGTCCTTATTATCTTTCACATCACTGTATATATATAACTATTTATGTGATATCGAAGTCCTTCTTTTTATTAAAAAAAAAAAATGTAAAAAAAAATTTATTTCAAATATTAAAAGACAAAAAAGTGTGTTAAGTTTATTATGCGCCATTCTTGCAATCTTTCTCGCCACACCAATCCCAAAGGCAGCCATCTAATTTGGTGCAGCCAAATGTTCCAGGATGATCGACGCAGTAATCTTTTAAATTGATAAAGCTACAAGCACCATGTGGGCAAGTATAATGATAGCAGTGGGGGGAACACGACTCCCGACGACCATGGGCACAACCAGAGCAATCAACGGTATCTGAAAGTTAAAAATTAAAAAAAAATAAATAAATAAATATATGAATAAGAAACTAAATTTAACAAATTATACACTAACTTGAGTTATCACAATCTTGCGTAATGCACGCTTCTAGCGGAGGATTTGGTGGCATTAATAATGTTGGTGGATTATAAACGATCTCTGATATTTTTAGATAAATCCTGGGATGTGTACAAATCACGGGATCGTCGCAATGTTTATATTTACGATTGAAGCATATCCATTTCTTGCCATATTGTTTGCAAATACGTGGTGTTATGATAGTGCAACAGTTGGTGCCATTGGTGGTATGTGTTGGTTTAGGGTTAAGTTTCGGTGTTGGTGCTATTGTTGTTGTTGTTGGTCTGGGAGTGTTGCGTCGCGTTGTTGCTATAATTGTATCGGGTGGTAGAGTCGTTGGCGCTGAAGTTACTGGTGCTGGTGTCTGATTATTATTAATATTTTCTTTTATTATTATGCCTGGTTTATGGTGGGCTTCATTGATGAAAATATTTTCAATTTCAAGTATAGTCGTCACATAGCCTGGCTTCTGACAGCGTCGTCCTCGCCATACGCTACCCTCAGGACATGCTGGCTGTAGACAGCGTCCCGCATGATATTCACCTTGAGAGCATATTAATTTACGGCATTGCTTGTCGGTGAAAACTGAACCGGGCGGGCAGCGAGTAAGTTCTGCTGGCGGTGGCGGAGGTGGAGTTGATGGTGCTGGTGGTGGTGGAGTTGGTGGTAGTGAAGCTGGTGGTGGAGGTGTTGGTGGAATTTGCGGTTCTGGTTGAGGCTGTGGCGTTGCAACTGCATTGCATGGCGGTGGAGGTATCGGTGTTACGATTTGTTGGCAAGAATTGTTTATGTAATAGTAACCTATAAGTTGAAAGTATATAAACTTATAAATGGGAACTCGTTATCCATGAGCCAAAAACGAAAAACCTAAAAACGCATTGCCTATTGATAAGTTTTGCGTTCTCAGTTATTCTCTATGCATGATAAATTTTTCATTAGGTATATAAATGCAAATCTTATCAAAACAATGTGTATACCAATACATTTGATGACTAAATATTGCATGTGACTTAATTAAACATTTCGAGGAATTCTGTCCAAAATTTCGTAGTGTATTACTGGCTTAACTTAATAAACCACCATCATTTTAAACAGATATATGTACATAGATTTGCTATCTTTTATATTTCGAATGATGTTCTGATAGTTGAGGGTCTATGAAAATTATCGACTAATAAAATCAATTTAATTAAAGTCTGCTGAAAGATTGTAAAAAAATTTTTAAAAAGCTTTACTTCATCCAAATTTACTGGCTACCCGATTGCCTGTTTTCATATTTTGCGTAGTTTACCAGTTAGTCTCCTTTCGAATTCCCTGCTTACAGATACAAGCCAAATTATTCATATATATCTATCAACATAGAACTAAAAAATAGTTTGACGAAATAAAATTCAACGAAATTGCCAACATGTTGCAATTCTCTATGAATTTGAGATTAAAAAAGCAATACATATGATGGAAATGGAAAAACCGACAGGTTAAACCGAATAAGTGATTTTTGTGATAAAATTCGGTTTTTATCTAGTACATTTTAGGTACGTGCTGAAAACCGACTGTACTGAATCGATGCTCTCCTTTTTCAAAATATTTTACATTAGAGAAATTGAAAATATTCTTTACTTTAGCAGAACCGCTAAATGTACGAAAAACTGCTAAATTGGTAATACTTATCAAAAGAAAGTAATCGATATTTTCATATCGTATGCGTTGTCATACATACTTATTTACCCTCAAATATGTATGTACATATGTGAAACCAGGTGTTTTTGCCACGGTTTAAATCAAGAAACCGAAGTTAACCGAAAACCAATTTTTCTCTTTAGTTTGCATCTCTACTAGTGCATTTATCTGCTCTGGGCATGGTATAGAATGATATGTGTCGAATATGTAGCGAAGATGAAGAAACAGCAGAGCCATCTTCTGTCACTTTGAAGGCATTATGAGCATTCGATTTTGCTACTTTCCCACAACCTCCTAATAGAGAGCGGTTAAGTCTCCTAACCAGATAACTAATTAAATTCTTTATAAGCAATACTGTTTGAGGGGAGTTATAAACTCTACTTTTTAATAATTAATTAGGGAACATATGGCTCAATTTCTGTATAATCTGAGCTTAGTAGTGTATAAGTATCACAGTACCCATTCATAAATCAATCGATCAGCATATTTACTACTGGGTTGTTGTTAATAGCTAAATATCAACTTTTTCATTTTTGATAATTCTATCAAAGAGCTATAATATATCACCTGAAGCTATCTTTAAAATTTAGGGAATTTAGCTTAGTTATTGCCACTTATATTCGCTTTAAGAATAGTCTACCGTACCCCGTCGAAACTTCGAAATCTGTTTGATTCAGTGTTCTGCGAATAAGATAAATGGGTCGTGCATGGGTGTCGTAAAAAAGAACGGGTGTTAATGAAAAATTAATTGTGAGATATATGTGCGGTACGACGAGTGCTAAATTTATGACACGAAAGCCAACAAGTGGGTTGAGTAGGCAAAACTTGGCGAAATGTTGTTATAACTTTGATCCAACTGATACTGTTGTGAACCAATGTTATCGATTCGAAACTCTGATTTCAATGAGTGCTAATAATATGTGCAGGCGTATTATGGGTTATTGTTTTAGTGTCGATACGAAACAAATCGTAGCGGAATGAAACTCTATCGATAATATTCCATAATTTATTATATTTTTATTTTTAGTAGACTATGAAAATTAAATCTAAGAGTTAATTTTTCAAAGTCTTGACAAGTTAATTTTTGGTAATGTATAACAGGCTTAAGGAACGTAGGTATATATGCAGTCATCACAAGAACAGTGTATACAGACACGGGCAAATCAGACGGCTGTTTTGTTGTAATATATATATATATATATATATATATGTTTTTTGTACATATATACGTTTCTTAAGCCTGTTTTACATTACCTAAAATATTCTATAATGTTTGCGACATTATTGGAATTAATAGAATATGAATCGATATCAATCAATAGCGGACAATTTGCGAGTACGGATCCTTAGGGGGGTGGGGGAATTTTATCACAAAACCAGCTTTTCGACACATGAATAGCGTATTCCAGAACAAGACTACTTACATTCTGTGGAAAAAAAAATAGAAAGGAAACCTTACTCCTCCCTTTTGTATTCTACTTAATTTGAAGTATTTTAAAAAGGTTTTTTCCCTTTTTGGCAAATTATATTTATGACACTAAAGTCAATAGCGCAAAAACTGTTGCCAACGACATTTTCATTCTATAAATTTTTATTTGCTATTATTCTTATTAGTCACATTATACTGTTCAATGTTGTTGTTGTCTTGCTTACCATTTGGGCAATAATAGTTTGTTGACGCCTGATTTTGCAAATAACACCAGCCATTCACTAAATTATAACCAGGTTGACATGTAGGTGTCATATATGGAATGTTACCGCCAGCGTTGCATGGTGTTTGCTGAAATAGAATTATAAAGTGAAATTAAATTAAAAATTAATACATCAAGTTGCAAATTTTAAGGGAAAATCCCTAATTTCATTTTGAGAGTCCCAAAAAAATATTTCTAAATTTAATTTCTGGTGATTTGACATTTAATGTGTTAAAAAGGTTATCAATTTTGTTTGTATTCTAGATAATTGTTTGACTTGTGCAAGCGCTAAAATTGGTTTGTGGTTTGTTGTATGAAATAATACCACGCATTTACCACAATCTGTTGGCTATTGATGAGTGGAAGTAGCAACGAATTCACGATGATAAACCAACAGAAAAATAGAAATTTGCTTTCCATCATTTGTTGCACTTGAACTTTTAACTTGTTCTTGTTGAAATTATTTTTAATTTCTTCACGTCCGTATATTTCTGTATTTTTCGAAAATATCTATCTCGAGTTGTCGAGATGTTAGATCGCAAAAAGGCAAAATACAACTAAATTTAAGAAATGCTGAGATTGAAAATATATGCACAAACAAATTCTGAGCAGATAGTAGTTCTGAGTTCGTGTAAGCTGTATTCAAAATACTTAGCTCTCTATATGTTTGAGCTTGCTTAAATAAGTAATTATAATTATCAATGAGATTTTTATGCTTATAATCTAAATTAACTAGCATTAATAGTCCATTTATAGAATGTAGGTTCAAGACCTTCACTACATTTTTATAATGATTTATGGGATACTTATTGGCATTTGAGATTTTGCATTTTATAATTAAACGGTTCAGTTTATGACTAAACGTCGCATTGAATAGAGGTAAATCTCTTCAAAAGGAGCCTAGTGAACTAGGAAATCAAAATTTGTGTATAATTTCTTTGCAATACCAAAAAAAAAAAAAAAAAATGCTTAGATTTAAATTACTGTTACAGCTGCTTTTAATAGCAATGATTTTACGAAATGATATTGGCGTTTTAGCGGTAAGTTGAAGAATATTTTTTTAATACGCGGTGTAAACATAATAATAATCGTTTATCGGGTTTCATTTGTTAATTAAAGCTTTAAATCTGAGAGCAGTCGTAAGCGGCTCTGGTTATAATGCTTTAACTTGTGAGAATTTAGATCGATCGTTAAATAATCTTAGACTAATCAGAATCGAATTTCATATTCCACTTAATTACTTTTGATAAGTTGTTGAAAAAAAGGGAATTTGATTTTGGGACTTAACACTTTTCTATAATACTTGATAAAACAGACCAAAATATTTTTTTGGATATGGGATTAGACCTTAGAGGAGAGCTACTGAATAATCCTACATTTGATGTTCTCCTTTTTTCTTTCTAAAAACCAAAAAATAGATAAAACTCAGACGGGACTGTGTGTTTGGTTTGAAAATTTCGTCTTGAGCCTGAACTTAAAAACTTTCAAAAAATTTAAAGCAGTGTCGTATTCTTGTAAATTTAGAAAATTTTGAAAAGCAATAAAGTGTAATTTTTTTTAAATTATTTGGACTTGTCCCACTTTAAGATTGTGCTTTAGAAGAGCTTAGGTTTACAAAAAGAGTAAAAATGGGTAATAATAATGGAGCGAGAGAGCATTTGACTTTCTTTAAAAACAATGCAAAATTTCGTGTTGATAAATCAAGTTTTTAAAATTTAGTTCAAAATAATAATATTTAATTAATATTTCTGAATTGAGTTCCAGTTGTAAAAATTCAAATTAAAGTCGAAAGCAAAATTTAGCTGTGTTATTGAGGATTGAAATTTTTTGAATGGAAATCAAATGTTCCCTATCCTTCATTATCTCTCGCTTTCCTTCTTTTCGTCAACTTAAACATTTTAAACGCGAACTTAAAGAAGTGTGCAAATTTACAAATTTCGAATAATAATTTCAAAAATTTTTATTATTTTAATAAGGGGGGTTCAAAGTTGATTGCAAACCTGCGGTAACTGTAGTAATGTGATAAAACTTTCAATAAATTTATCA
The DNA here is from genome assembly GCA_963691655.1 of Toxonevra muliebris. Classification (NCBI taxonomy): domain Eukaryota; kingdom Metazoa; phylum Arthropoda; class Insecta; order Diptera; family Pallopteridae; genus Toxonevra; species Toxonevra muliebris. The sequence continues at coordinate 93,667,093 of OY829327.1, read as the reverse complement.
TTCTTCATAGGTTTGCCCACAAGGATACTTTGAGGTGAATGGATCGTGTGTACAGCAAATAGCCCAATGTCCAGCTAATTATATTTATGTGAATGGTTTGTGTTATCCAGCAGTTTCAGGACAATGTAGAAACAGTGAGATAAATGCATTAAAGATTATTTTATTGCTATTGCTTAACAATTCTTTTATGTATTATTTCCAATTACAGATGAATTCTCGGTGAATAATCAGTGTTGTTCACATACATGCATACAAAGCTGTCAAAATCAGCAAGGAACGTGTAACTGTTGCCAACAGCCTTCTCAGATTCCCACTTCAGTTCTACCATGTCAACAAGTGACTCAACCATCACATTCTCCAGCGGTGACACCTTGTGTTCAGAATCAAGTTGCTGCTCCATGTGCAACACCCTATCAATCGGCAATTCAACCTTGCTCAAATCAAGTTGTGACACCTTGCCAGAATCAGCCCGTTGCCCCTTGCTCTAATCAAGCTGTTGCACCTTGCTCTAATCAACCCATTGTACCTTATTCCAATCAACCCGCAACACCCTGTCAACAAACAACTCAACCTTGCCTAAATCAAGCTGTTGCACCTTGCCCCACTCAAACTGTAGCACCTTGTCCCAACCAACCCACACCACAAATAGCTCAACCTTGCCCAAATCAATCTGTTGCACCTTGCCTCAACCAACCCACACCACAACCTTGTCCATATCAACCTGTCACTCCGCCATGTGCAACTGTGCAGCCGCCTATTTCGCCACCTGTAACACCATACCCAATTTCTCCACCCCCAAACACAACTCCACCACCAATATATATAACTACACCACCAACATATCCAACTCCACCACCAACATTCCCAACTCCACCACCACTGGAACCAAAACCGCTTACACGCTGTTACGATGGCACTGTCCTCATCAATGGCGTATGCCGTATGATTTACTGCGGCAAGGGAATCTATCGAAATAATCGGTGTATACAAACGCAATGTCCTGAGGGCACCGTTTGGAGTGGCATTAAATGTGAGCCACCACAACCGATCGAGCATTCAATTACTTTCCATAACACTGTGTTAACACAATTCAATCGCACCGAACCGGATGTCATCGTTAACAATGTCAATAATTATGTGCTCAATAATACGATTACTGTGGATGCCCCCTCAGCACCAGCTACATCATGTGAGAACAGCAATGACGATGACTGTGATACAGTTCCCGATGAGCCACCACCATTAGAACAACCCAGTAATGAGCCTCCTGTGCAACAGCATCAGCATCAAAAATGTTGCTATGTAGTGACACCTCGTACCTGTCGTGCCGGTTCTACAGAAGAACATTGGAATTGCTTTAATCGACGTTATCGACGCTGTGGTGATTTTTGTATTGCACCAACAATTTACCTGAAGATCGATCAACCACGTGAAATGCCACCGTACACGTATATGCCACCAAATCCACAATTTGCCGATTGTCGTCAGACGCGTACATGCCCTGAAAGTCAAAGTAAGTTGGGCTTAATTTACATGCATTTGGGTATATATTTTCTCTTTTTTTCATTTTATTTATTTATCATTTATTTAGATTTTCATGATTGTTCTGGTTGTGCTATGGGCCGTCTTGAAAGTTGCTCTTCATATTGTTACAACTCTCCATGTGGTACACGCAAATGTTCATACTATGACCAAAGACAATATTGCTCACATAATACCGGACAATCTGGTTGCCAGCAACAAGATGGCTGCTTTGATGATTCGTGTTCAGGCGGATACTAGATCAAGAAGGTGACAGAGTACTTCGAATTATTTTTAAGCACTAAAACTTTATTATTCCTATGTAAACTTTTTATTTTTTATTTGATTGTTTTATTTCTATAATTCTGTTTTATATAACTACTTTTAAAAGAAATTATTTAAAAATAAATTAATCTTTAATTAACAATTTTCATAATTTCATTAATTACAATTTTTCAAAGTTTCAGACTACGAATTTCATTTTAATTTTTCGAAACCCTTTCCTTTTTCTGAATTGCTTCAGAAAAGTTTAAATATGTTTGGGAATATTCTAAATACAATTAATTTCCAGTACGAGTTTTTGAAAATTACTAAATGCATATGCTTAAGTGTATTCGGAACTGGTTATAATCAGAATACACTAAAATGAATTCTGAATACTTTAAATTGAATCCAGTTCATTCCAAATTGACCTTAGTACATTGTAAATTGGTTTCAGAGCATTCAAAATTGATTTCAGAGTATTTCAAATCGATTTTAGAACATTTCAAGGTTTATTGTAGAATATTTCAAACGGATTTCAGAATATTCCAAATTGATTTCAGAATATTCCAAATTGATTTCAATGCATCCCACACTGATTTCAAAACAATTGTGTTTGAGAACTAGTTCAGTATGTACTTCAGAGGATATGGATACACTAATATGGTGAATCAAAATAATTTTTAAACGACTGTTGCTATCCAATACACAGTGCAGCAGATATAAACTTTTGCTTTCCATTTTCGGAAAATAACCTCGCCCTAAGAAAAATATTGATTTCTTTTAAACATTACATGCTTGGTGTCAGAAAGAATCTCAGACTAAAGAACTTTTAAAATCTCCATCAAGCTTTCCCCCGTTGCACATTATTATTGAGGAATAAATCATTACAAAGAAATTGACTTCCAGAAAACGGTCTGGTTCCGACTGTATTCCGGACATCGACACTTTATCATTGGGAAGGATTTTGGGGATAAAAAATATTCCCAAAAATATCTCAGCCATCATTTTTGAGAGAATCTTTGGATCTCTTGAAAATGTGAATATTTTCAGATGGATGAAGAGATATCATGTTTCAAAATATAAGTAAGTAAATGGATTTAATTTTAGTATTGGGTAAAAGCACAGTCCGGAATTTAATTGAATTATAAAATGGACTTTTGTGTAACAAAGATAAAAACAGTAGGTGGTGAGGGAGAACGAAAAGCTATAGAGCTTAAAATCCTTAACCTTTAAATCTATAATTTTCGTAAACATAATTCTAGAATTGGTATTTATCATTATTTTTAGTTTTACGCAAGAACAATCCATACAAAACAAAACTCGATGACGCAGAATTTATACTTTGTATAACTTCAAGGTAAAATTACCGTAATTACTTATGAAGGTATTAATTAATAGCACCTACTAATATTTAAATATTTTATTGATTTATTACTTAGATATACTAAAATAGTTAGGTGAATATAAACATTTATAATATCTTATCCAAAATTTTATTATATGCACTCGGCAAACTGTATGCAAAAAAATTGCTTGAGTTATTTTACCATTACTTTTAACTCAAAACACAAACTTATAGTATATTAACAATGAGTAGTTATCGTTTTAATCTAATACCGATAAGGCTCTTCAGAGTAAAATATATTCATTTTCTAATTGAAAAGCATATGAAGCTCGATAAAACAATTGCGGTGAATTTAGTTCATAGTTGATCATTATTGAGTGCGGTTCAATTTATATTTTAGTTAATAATAAAATAGAAAAGTATAGAAATTAATTGCATTTACCAATGGTTAAAATCAAGGTAAACACCATTACTACACAGTTTGAGCATTTCTATATTTGTTTTTGGGATTAAATTTTAAAGAGCTAAAAAAGTATAAAATTGGTAATTAATTAAAAGTATTTCTTATGCAAAGAAAGCTTTGATCTCAAAATTGAAGAGATATCAGCCGGGTATTCCAGTTTTGTTAAATTTGAAGCTTCTTTTAACTTCTTATGTCTGAATGGACTTAATATTTATCACCTTAAATTAAATCTCTAAATAGCTGTGCTATAAAGATTGCCATATCAAAAATATCAATATGTATTTGCTATAATATTCCAAGAAAATGGAGTGAGTTCACTCGCTCGTTTGTATTTAGTTCAAAAAACAAGTGCAAACATTTTCGGATTCTTATTTTCGAGTGAAAATGAAATCGAAAAAGTGAAAAATCACTAATTGCTGTAATTTCAAATGAAAGTGAGATTTTGAACACACCTGCGATTTTATGTGCACCTGCATTGCTTTGGGAAGTGCTGAGATTGCGGCATTAACCGATTTTTTTAACACTTCATTTAGTGAACAAATTTTAAAATATTTTCTCCAGGAACTAAGTACAAGAAAGTAAACAATTTCAGATGAGTTAGAAAATCAGAATGTTCATTTTGTTTAAAAATACCCGTATACCTGGTAATCGTCTTTTCCTCATGAACCAATTACTCATAAACCTTCAAATTTTCACAATTTTCACAAAGGAATCTAATAAACTTAAATCATGCATAAAATATTAGTAAATATAAAAAAAAATTCTTTGAATAATTTGCAAATAAAATGAAATAAAATAAAACAAAAAAAAAAAAAAAAATTCATATCTTATCAACAATTTCGATTCGAAAAATTTGGTACTATCTACAACTACAATACATAGAAACTCAAAGTGCAACCTTAAAGTATTTTTGTTGTTATTTTTATTATCAAATACTAAGGAGCTCATCAAAATTATATAGTTTTATTATCAAATTATTATGGAATTGCTATATTATCAATGCAGCAGTAGAGCAGTAGGTTTTAAAATCCACTTGCAAATTATCAGCTGAAAATAGTTTTCTCAAATAGCTTTGAGAAATTGTAATGGATTAGTTTCTAATTTAATATAAAAATATATATTTGCATATGTGTGCATTATAAAAAAGGGATGGAGTGGTAGGTAGAATATTAAGTTTACTAGTTCCTAGCCTAGTGATGACTCGGTGGTTTTTAGCTAACAGAAAATCTACTTCGTGGTGATTCAGATGATTCCTAAAACCCCTATTCACTTGACTATTTCACCATAAATTTATTACGCTCTTCACTGTGATGACGCAGAGGTACTTCATTGTAGACTTGATTCTGGGAAAAGCTAATTGGAACGCCTTTTTTCATTCTCTGACATAATAAGTTTGCTTTTCCTCTTTGCACCCTTAATTCTCAGAATATGCGTTCTAGTCTCTTGCACTTATATCGAACTCTCCTGTGTTAGATTAAATTACCTGAGATAACAAACCCCTGAGAAGAGCGATATGTTCGAATATTTTTGGTAGTGTCCTGAACTAACAAAGAAAGCTTCCTATTTACACTTTCCTACTTAGAAACAAATCAAAGTTGAAGCGAAGAAATAATATAAAATTCTTTGAAGAAGTAATGAAAAGGCATCGTTCTCGATAAAGTTTATGATTTTATGAAGATCTGAAACACCTTTCCAATCTTTGTCCATCACACTTTTCCACCAGCCGCTAATCAAAGCCTCCGTCGAACCGATACTTGGTATTTTTAAGACATCGTATAATCTTCAATTTAACATTGTTGAGGGAACTATTATGTTTTTCCCCTCCCCTCTCCTCCTCTTATCACTACGTCATTCTTAAAAGCTCCGAAATGCCCGCTTACATTTTCTTCAATCTTACTAAAAGCAAATCTCTTCTTTTTGAATTTCAGATATTCTCACCGACCTACGGTGAACTTTGCTTGATTGCAGCATTATTTTTAGCGGTCAATATTGCAGCAGATAACCTCTCTACCAGCCAAAAGGCACTAAAAGAGACACCAATCGTAATCGAAACTCAAGTGCGTCACTATGATCAGCCGACATTAAAAGAATACAACGAATGCCATGAAAATCGTGATAATTGTTTAAAAGTTTGCGAAACCGATCGCAATCCGAGCGCATGTGAGGCACAGTGTCTCGTCTGCCCGATATTAATCGATCATGATGTTGTGGTACAAGGTGTAAACGATACCGATTTAAAGATGCCCGTAGAAACATCAGTGAATTCGACAAATATATTTCGTGTGACGAACGAAATACGTAATGTTATAGAAAATAATATGGGCAATATAACGGCGCGCAACGAAAATAACGTACACATACACAATAACGTCTCGACGATTGGGGGAAAATTTGGTTTGGGATACAATAACAATGGGTCGTGCTGTTTGGTTATACGTAAATCACGGCATTGTGAATCGCAACGTTTCTCACGGTCAACAACTATGTGCCACAAGAAACGTCATCGTGTATGCGGTGAAGGTTGCAAGTCACGTGTGATGTATGCAAAACGTGTAAATTATTGCCCAGATGAATCGAATTGCTATCAGAAGATTAAGTATGTGTCATCACAGCAATATCATCAACAAAATCGATATTCTCGTCAACAGCAGCTACCATCGTCGGCGTACAACGCTAATAGCAGATGCCATTATGAGTCCAGTTGGCCTTTCGTGGCTTGTCATCAGACGAATTCGGCGCATGGATATTGTCAACGTTGCTTAAAGTTGCCGTATGGTTATATATTAAAAAATGGCATCCCTTCGAATTGTGTGAAATGCTATCAGCGTAATCCGGCTGTAGGTGCTAATGACTATGATGGTCAGAACTTCTATGCGCCACCACCCCGTCCAGCACCTGTACAACCTTATATACCCGCATATTATCCAGCGCAATTCTATCCACCATCTCCTTATTATCCCAATGAATTTGGCTGGAATAATGGGGACGGTAGTAGTATACCAGATTATGATGATAGTGTCATACCAGAGGATTATGGCTGGAAAATTCAGTATACAAAATGCCTCCGTCCCGATGGCACAATCATCGAGAATTGCCATATTAATAGTAATGGAAATGATTCGGACGATGATGTTATCGGCAGTGGTGATGGCATGGACCCAGAAAATAATGATCGTGGTAATGACAACAACAAAAATATTTATACTGTTCACGATGATGAATATAATGACAATGGCGGCGATTTTGATGATGATGATGGATTTGATGATGTCACACCGCAACGTCATCGTCGTCAGGTATTTCATCGCTCAAAGTACAGCCGCCGAAATAATAATTATTGAATGAAGTTCATAGAGTCTTCAATTCAAAGAGAACATTCACCACCTACTGCCACGGATGCTGCACACAAGTAACCGCTGCCGAATCGATTTGGGTTTAAAAACACTAATTTATGTATAAATTATTATAAAAATATTTTCATAAATAAAAAAACATTATTTCGTATTTATTCAAATTCAAGCTCTACAGTTTTATTAATTCATTTAGGTTTTAGCATGTTTTTGCACTCTACGTTTCAACTCGTTTCAATATTTGTATGTTCAATCCAGACGAAACATCTAAATCGGTTTTAAAATTAAATTTCGTCCGTTTTTAGTGATTGCCCACATAAGGCCGTAGAATGCTGCACAATTCAGTCTATACTGCTAAGCTTGAGGTATCCCGAAGATTTGAATCTGCAACTGGAAATCAAGCTGGCAGCTTTGTATCTAATTTCCTTTTTATAAGTAAGCACTTTAACTACTAACCATTTTGTGACCAGCATGAGAGTGGAATTCATAAGCGCACACTGAAACTAGAAAAGGAATTTGAGGTCTGTCACCGATTTTTTATATTTCTCAGTAGATTGTAAGTTTGCAGGAGAGTGTTCCGAAAATCTGATCGTCAAAACATTGTTCATAATAATATCTCTATATTTAGCACTTTGAATAAATTTAGACTCTTGTATCCATCTTGAACAACCCAGTACTGTTGATAAACCTTATTTGATTTGTTGACAAAATCTACGCAAGTCCTCCGAACAGTTTATCTCATAAGAAACGAAGCCACCAGATCTGAAAATTGCGGCTAACATAGAGGAACAATCCGCAACTTGAGGAATGATGTAGTCCGTTGCATTTCTGGTCTCTGATATCATAAAGAATAATTTAATTTTAAATATTTGCGAATGCGCTATACTTACATAAATTACTTCTTTCTTCTTCATAACTTCTGTGTAACTTAGTTGAAGTTCCGATCAAAATATCAAAGACTGAAAGGAAGCATTGCAGAAGAAACCAAATCAACTGGTATATGAAAGCGAGTATAGATTGTTAGCATTTTTTCAGCTATCGAAAATCTACAACAGTTTTTTAAATTCCCTTTAAATTCAAAGACTGAGCCGAGATAGTGCTGTTTCCGACAATGTAGGTGAATTATTTGACTAAATTAAAATATCGACGAGTTAGAGTCCTCTGTGGAGATGGGATCTCTGGCTGACATACGCTGCGCTATATTCACATATTTCAAGACCTTGTTGTTGGGCTCAAAGATTTAGACAGCGGTAAAAGCTTTAATTTTTCGATATTTTCTAGTACATTTTTATTTGGCCTTATTTTATTTTACATTTCTGTCTATTAGAAAACATTACCCTGGGTGCTACAAAAACTGATTCGTTAAAGACACAGAATTGTATTTTTTTTTTTTTTTTTTGTAAAACATTCTTTACTAGTTTTTTGTATATTTTGTACATTATTTTTTTAAGTTAGGTTCTCAAGTTTGTTCTTATTGTATGTAGTAATTTTAAGGCGTGGTCATGAATTAGATTTGTTTATTTTCCTTGTTATTTTGATTGTTTTGTTGTTCTTGCTTTTTGCAAAAGGGATATATGTATGTGCGTGTCCTTCATTCTGAGTGTGTGTTCGTGTATTGTAATAATTTAACATTTATAAAATATTTGAAATTTCCAATTGGAATATAACATTGAATATTATTTATATGTAGTATGTATGCGGTATTTTTGTTTTTAATGTTTAAAAATACCATTAGGTTTTTGTTTCTGTTTCTTCCAGCACATCTTTCCTTCCTCTTGTTCGCAGTTTCTTTTCTTAATTTTATCTCTCGTTTATTGCTGGTTTTTTATTTTTTGTTAATATTTATTCATTCAAATTTTATTTTGTTGCTGTATCTTTTTTATTTATTCTTTAATTCGTAATTTTTTATTTTTTGTTTACTTGGTTTACTTGTACTTAACGTCAGCTTTGATGATGCCAACTAAACCAACGACAACAACAACAACGTCGTGCTGCTGCAGTCTCAGCAATACAAATTTTACATTTAATAATAGAATAATACTCGATTTTATCCCCTCTTTTAAAAGAAAATACGACATCATTCTACTAAGTATACAACGGAGTAGCTACGAGTATTATTTATTTAGGCTCATAGGCAAACATATGCAAAAAAAAAAAACAAAAAGAAAAGAAAATTACAAATTAATCCATGCCCAGTAGGAAATTATTGGCATTGATGACCAATCATGTTACTAGTGACTGGGTTAAAAAAGACTTGATAAAGTACAGGAGATTTGGGAAACTTTTTATAAACCTCAACACTAATGGAAAGCAAGCATTTAAATGGATTTGTATAGCTATTTTCGTAGTTACAAACAGCATACTCCATTTTAACGATTTCTAATTTGGCTTCAAATTGGTTAAAATACTTCGTTGTATCTTATTAATTAAATAGGCTATTGAAATTTTTTCCGTAGTTATTTTTAATTAAAATTGTCAGGAAAGCTTTGATTTCGTTTTTAAATGCTCTCATTTATACCAGGAAAAAATCACACATAGTGGAGTATCACACTTAGAAGAAGGTTTCTCCCTCGTAGAAGAAGATTACAAATAGAAATTTATTGCCGTTTGTACTGTCTATCCAGGTTGAATTGCACACATGTGCTAAGTGCATGAATTTCAGCTTGGAAGATGCTAGGATACTTCCCCATCGGCTCAGAGTGTTTGATTCTTGGCCCAAATACCCCTGCCCCAGTTCCATCCTCGGTACGTGACCCATCTGTATACCACTTAATCGTGTGTTCTTTGAGTGTTTAGTTATTTTCTACACCCTCCCATTCGTTTTTACTACTAAGTTTTGCAACGAAGTGTTTCTCAAAACTATACTGTTTGTCCATTCTGTCCTGGGGACAGTCCAAGAGATAGTTGTCTTTCGTCGGGTAATCTCGGTTTCCAAGCCCTATAGATCTCCTCGTCAACCTTTTATTTCTTGTTCCTCTTACGATTGCTGCATTGGAGGCACTCTCTATCACGAGGTGTAATGGAGTGAGCTCCAATAGTACCTCTAGTGCAGCAGTCGGACATGTTCTCATCGCTCCTGTTATACAGATACATGCCAACCTTTGAACTTTCCCTAATTTAGCTTTCGCTGTTTTTAGTTGAGTTCTCCTTGCCCACGCTACTGCTCCATATGTAATGATTGGCCTTACCATCATTGTGTACATCCAGCGCAGTACACTTGGTTTACATCCCCAAGTTTTCCCTGCTAGCCTTCTGCATACCATTAGAGCGCGAGTGGCTTTACTTGTCACTGCCTCAACATGCTCTTTCCATGTGAGTTTACTATCTAATACTAAGCCCAGATACTTTACCTCTTGCTTTTGTTCAATAACCTCCCCAGCTAGTGATATCGGTTTCCAGCGCGGGAGTGATCTTTTCCTGGTAAATGGAACTATGTGCCAAGTAAGATGGAAATCACTTTGAATTCTTTGCTAACACTACATGAGAATTTTATTGATATAGTCGTTATTATAGTATAGTCCGATTTGAATGATTCTTGCATTAAATACTCAAAAAGTTACTGTAATAACTAGAGCTAAATTTAACATTAAGATTTCGTTTTAATGAGAGGTGAGCGTGTTTATTCCTCTATTTCGTTTGTTTCTTCCCAAAAGTATTAAAATCGTATAAAATTTGGTTAAAGTATCTTGAATACTTACCTCGATAATGCTTTTTTAAAATTTTATTTGTATTGGATGTGGGTGTGATAATCAACAGATTTTGCACATTTAAAAAAAAAAAAAAAAATACTTTGAAATTATAAGCAATATGTGTATAAAGTATTAATGTAGATTGAGTTATTTTTGTTGCTGCAGAAAGCATTGATAATCCCTGACCTATTCTGGCTTATTGAACGATTAGAATAACCGTTAAGGTGAATACTTACAGATGCACTCAAATATGTAAATACATGCATATTCACATACTTAACAATATTTGTACATACATACATACATATATGTGCCTATGCAAATTAAATAAATTATGGAATTTATTCTATTACCTTAAAACCAAACCCACTTCACCCTTTTCCTGCCTGACGCCCACACAATTTGCAATGCAAAATATTCTCGTAAAACAGATATAGGTACACAGATATTTTAAAAAAAATTACAAAGAAAAAGATAAGAAGTTTAGAAATTGTCGCCACAATTGGTCATAGTGAAGACACCAAAGTCGCCGCATCACCAAATCTCGCTAGCGCGGCGTATTTGAATTAATAAATAATAATATTCTACATATGCGGTGAGAAGTTAGAGACTGGAATTTCAATAAAATAAATAAATACAAATGTATGTATGTTTGTACGACGTAACACACCCAATTCCCACCCCCACCATTCAACCTCTTTATCTTTATTTAAATATTTGCATGCCCAGTAGTTTAGAAATTTGCTATTATTTTTTATTGTTGTTGTCGTTGATGCCGTAATTCTTTAATTATTTTCATTCATTGTACGAAATTGATGCGGCTGCTGCCGCTGCTGTTGTAGACTGCTACGTCGATAATCAAACAACAACAAGCAAATAATGCTAGAGTAAACTTTAATCCAACAACAGTAACTCCAAAAGAAGGAACAACAACAAACAATAACTACGACAAAAAGTAATGAGAAATGCGACAACAAAAAAAAATTGCATAATTATTATTACGTTGTTGTTTTTTCGCTTATGTTGTTTTTATATTTATATGTATGTATATATGTATATAAAATATTTTGTATTCCATTTGGGTATAGGTGTATATACTCGTACCTCTCCTGCACCTCCTTTTTTTTGCTATATTTTGTTTTTGCTGCTGTGCTTTTGTTGTTGTTTTTTGTCTCACAATCGGTAGCACAATATACAGCCAAAGTGCAATGCAACGATTTATGCACACACGAAAACTCACATGCAGTTACACACTCTCAAAAATTTTGTAGGTACTCTTTTCTTTTTGTTGTTGTTGCAATATACTTACAATATATATATATATATATAGATATATATATTTATATATATGTATGTGAAGGAGTAAATGGAGGGTGTGTGTATCCTCCTCTCCATATATCCCCACAACTTCAATTAATATTTATATTCACACAAACAAAACAACAGAATAAAAAAATAATAGACGAACGTACAATTATGAACGACTCTGGAGCGTCGATACGAATGTAGAAAACTTATTCGAATCACGGCATATACTCAAGAAAGAAATAAACGTTGCCGCCGCGTTGCACGCACAAATAAATAAATCTTTACTTATTATTTATTATTATTCTTACTTATACTTAATACAGCAACTCGTATTATTTTATTATGATTTTCTTTAAATTCTTTTTATGATGTTATGTATTGTAAATTATCCAACGCCATTTCAAGCGCTCATGTCTGCACCAAATCACTCTCGCGTATCGACTGGCAGCGGTGTTGTCTGCTGCTGCTGTTGCCTGTTGTCGGCTAGCGGTTGAGCGCAGAGTATAGCAAATTTCGTTTCGGTATTTATTGTTTGTTTGTTTCTCTGTTGCTTGTTGACTGGCTCCAAAGAATGCCCCATACCCGCCCCCTTGCCCTTTTCGCAAACCAAAAAAACCAAAAATGTTGTCATAATGCGGAGAGCGGATGCTCTCTATTTCTATATATCTTTCTCTCTTGCTCTGTAGAATGTATCTTATTTATGTACAGATATAATATTTCAAACTGGCAATACTTTTTTGAACTTTTTGGGTTTGTTTATATCATCTTATCATTGAAAGCTTAAAAGTTTAGTTAGGGTTGAATAAAATAGCACATTTATTACCTACTGAAAATATATTAGAAAAACTAAATGGAAGTCGTGAAGTGCGAGTGCGACTGAATTTTAAACATCCTACACATTTTCTATTGATAATATCTTCTTCTGGTTATTTTCCGGTTCTAATGATTTTTGTTTTGCATAGAATATTTTATTTAGAGAAATACGAGTGCCTCGTAGGTCTATTTAAAATTGAATAAAGTCGACTGTATTTTTATACAAAATTACTATAGGATACAAGTCATTGACATCACTGCTACCACCACAACACAATATTTTAGTAATAATACAATAGTTTATCATATGCTTAAATGAAATCTTTAGCTTTTTCTTTATATTAAATCATTTTCAGTTTATAAGTATTCCACTAAAGTTCATATGCTGTCCTTATTATTTTACACACACAATGTAAGCAGTATTTGAAATGTTTAATTACTATTAATTATTATAAATAACTATGAGTTCAAATATGAAAATATATTTTGTTTTTCGTTTAACTTTGTTTTAAGCAAGCAATAAAAATGTTATTGTATTATAAAAGTAAATATTTTTTTATTTAGGTAGCTTTGAAAGTTAAATTACTCACTGTCCTTATTATCTTTCACATCACTGTATATATATAACTATTTATGTGATATCGAAGTCCTTCTTTTTATTAAAAAAAAAAAATGTAAAAAAAAATTTATTTCAAATATTAAAAGACAAAAAAGTGTGTTAAGTTTATTATGCGCCATTCTTGCAATCTTTCTCGCCACACCAATCCCAAAGGCAGCCATCTAATTTGGTGCAGCCAAATGTTCCAGGATGATCGACGCAGTAATCTTTTAAATTGATAAAGCTACAAGCACCATGTGGGCAAGTATAATGATAGCAGTGGGGGGAACACGACTCCCGACGACCATGGGCACAACCAGAGCAATCAACGGTATCTGAAAGTTAAAAATTAAAAAAAAATAAATAAATAAATATATGAATAAGAAACTAAATTTAACAAATTATACACTAACTTGAGTTATCACAATCTTGCGTAATGCACGCTTCTAGCGGAGGATTTGGTGGCATTAATAATGTTGGTGGATTATAAACGATCTCTGATATTTTTAGATAAATCCTGGGATGTGTACAAATCACGGGATCGTCGCAATGTTTATATTTACGATTGAAGCATATCCATTTCTTGCCATATTGTTTGCAAATACGTGGTGTTATGATAGTGCAACAGTTGGTGCCATTGGTGGTATGTGTTGGTTTAGGGTTAAGTTTCGGTGTTGGTGCTATTGTTGTTGTTGTTGGTCTGGGAGTGTTGCGTCGCGTTGTTGCTATAATTGTATCGGGTGGTAGAGTCGTTGGCGCTGAAGTTACTGGTGCTGGTGTCTGATTATTATTAATATTTTCTTTTATTATTATGCCTGGTTTATGGTGGGCTTCATTGATGAAAATATTTTCAATTTCAAGTATAGTCGTCACATAGCCTGGCTTCTGACAGCGTCGTCCTCGCCATACGCTACCCTCAGGACATGCTGGCTGTAGACAGCGTCCCGCATGATATTCACCTTGAGAGCATATTAATTTACGGCATTGCTTGTCGGTGAAAACTGAACCGGGCGGGCAGCGAGTAAGTTCTGCTGGCGGTGGCGGAGGTGGAGTTGATGGTGCTGGTGGTGGTGGAGTTGGTGGTAGTGAAGCTGGTGGTGGAGGTGTTGGTGGAATTTGCGGTTCTGGTTGAGGCTGTGGCGTTGCAACTGCATTGCATGGCGGTGGAGGTATCGGTGTTACGATTTGTTGGCAAGAATTGTTTATGTAATAGTAACCTATAAGTTGAAAGTATATAAACTTATAAATGGGAACTCGTTATCCATGAGCCAAAAACGAAAAACCTAAAAACGCATTGCCTATTGATAAGTTTTGCGTTCTCAGTTATTCTCTATGCATGATAAATTTTTCATTAGGTATATAAATGCAAATCTTATCAAAACAATGTGTATACCAATACATTTGATGACTAAATATTGCATGTGACTTAATTAAACATTTCGAGGAATTCTGTCCAAAATTTCGTAGTGTATTACTGGCTTAACTTAATAAACCACCATCATTTTAAACAGATATATGTACATAGATTTGCTATCTTTTATATTTCGAATGATGTTCTGATAGTTGAGGGTCTATGAAAATTATCGACTAATAAAATCAATTTAATTAAAGTCTGCTGAAAGATTGTAAAAAAATTTTTAAAAAGCTTTACTTCATCCAAATTTACTGGCTACCCGATTGCCTGTTTTCATATTTTGCGTAGTTTACCAGTTAGTCTCCTTTCGAATTCCCTGCTTACAGATACAAGCCAAATTATTCATATATATCTATCAACATAGAACTAAAAAATAGTTTGACGAAATAAAATTCAACGAAATTGCCAACATGTTGCAATTCTCTATGAATTTGAGATTAAAAAAGCAATACATATGATGGAAATGGAAAAACCGACAGGTTAAACCGAATAAGTGATTTTTGTGATAAAATTCGGTTTTTATCTAGTACATTTTAGGTACGTGCTGAAAACCGACTGTACTGAATCGATGCTCTCCTTTTTCAAAATATTTTACATTAGAGAAATTGAAAATATTCTTTACTTTAGCAGAACCGCTAAATGTACGAAAAACTGCTAAATTGGTAATACTTATCAAAAGAAAGTAATCGATATTTTCATATCGTATGCGTTGTCATACATACTTATTTACCCTCAAATATGTATGTACATATGTGAAACCAGGTGTTTTTGCCACGGTTTAAATCAAGAAACCGAAGTTAACCGAAAACCAATTTTTCTCTTTAGTTTGCATCTCTACTAGTGCATTTATCTGCTCTGGGCATGGTATAGAATGATATGTGTCGAATATGTAGCGAAGATGAAGAAACAGCAGAGCCATCTTCTGTCACTTTGAAGGCATTATGAGCATTCGATTTTGCTACTTTCCCACAACCTCCTAATAGAGAGCGGTTAAGTCTCCTAACCAGATAACTAATTAAATTCTTTATAAGCAATACTGTTTGAGGGGAGTTATAAACTCTACTTTTTAATAATTAATTAGGGAACATATGGCTCAATTTCTGTATAATCTGAGCTTAGTAGTGTATAAGTATCACAGTACCCATTCATAAATCAATCGATCAGCATATTTACTACTGGGTTGTTGTTAATAGCTAAATATCAACTTTTTCATTTTTGATAATTCTATCAAAGAGCTATAATATATCACCTGAAGCTATCTTTAAAATTTAGGGAATTTAGCTTAGTTATTGCCACTTATATTCGCTTTAAGAATAGTCTACCGTACCCCGTCGAAACTTCGAAATCTGTTTGATTCAGTGTTCTGCGAATAAGATAAATGGGTCGTGCATGGGTGTCGTAAAAAAGAACGGGTGTTAATGAAAAATTAATTGTGAGATATATGTGCGGTACGACGAGTGCTAAATTTATGACACGAAAGCCAACAAGTGGGTTGAGTAGGCAAAACTTGGCGAAATGTTGTTATAACTTTGATCCAACTGATACTGTTGTGAACCAATGTTATCGATTCGAAACTCTGATTTCAATGAGTGCTAATAATATGTGCAGGCGTATTATGGGTTATTGTTTTAGTGTCGATACGAAACAAATCGTAGCGGAATGAAACTCTATCGATAATATTCCATAATTTATTATATTTTTATTTTTAGTAGACTATGAAAATTAAATCTAAGAGTTAATTTTTCAAAGTCTTGACAAGTTAATTTTTGGTAATGTATAACAGGCTTAAGGAACGTAGGTATATATGCAGTCATCACAAGAACAGTGTATACAGACACGGGCAAATCAGACGGCTGTTTTGTTGTAATATATATATATATATATATATATATGTTTTTTGTACATATATACGTTTCTTAAGCCTGTTTTACATTACCTAAAATATTCTATAATGTTTGCGACATTATTGGAATTAATAGAATATGAATCGATATCAATCAATAGCGGACAATTTGCGAGTACGGATCCTTAGGGGGGTGGGGGAATTTTATCACAAAACCAGCTTTTCGACACATGAATAGCGTATTCCAGAACAAGACTACTTACATTCTGTGGAAAAAAAAATAGAAAGGAAACCTTACTCCTCCCTTTTGTATTCTACTTAATTTGAAGTATTTTAAAAAGGTTTTTTCCCTTTTTGGCAAATTATATTTATGACACTAAAGTCAATAGCGCAAAAACTGTTGCCAACGACATTTTCATTCTATAAATTTTTATTTGCTATTATTCTTATTAGTCACATTATACTGTTCAATGTTGTTGTTGTCTTGCTTACCATTTGGGCAATAATAGTTTGTTGACGCCTGATTTTGCAAATAACACCAGCCATTCACTAAATTATAACCAGGTTGACATGTAGGTGTCATATATGGAATGTTACCGCCAGCGTTGCATGGTGTTTGCTGAAATAGAATTATAAAGTGAAATTAAATTAAAAATTAATACATCAAGTTGCAAATTTTAAGGGAAAATCCCTAATTTCATTTTGAGAGTCCCAAAAAAATATTTCTAAATTTAATTTCTGGTGATTTGACATTTAATGTGTTAAAAAGGTTATCAATTTTGTTTGTATTCTAGATAATTGTTTGACTTGTGCAAGCGCTAAAATTGGTTTGTGGTTTGTTGTATGAAATAATACCACGCATTTACCACAATCTGTTGGCTATTGATGAGTGGAAGTAGCAACGAATTCACGATGATAAACCAACAGAAAAATAGAAATTTGCTTTCCATCATTTGTTGCACTTGAACTTTTAACTTGTTCTTGTTGAAATTATTTTTAATTTCTTCACGTCCGTATATTTCTGTATTTTTCGAAAATATCTATCTCGAGTTGTCGAGATGTTAGATCGCAAAAAGGCAAAATACAACTAAATTTAAGAAATGCTGAGATTGAAAATATATGCACAAACAAATTCTGAGCAGATAGTAGTTCTGAGTTCGTGTAAGCTGTATTCAAAATACTTAGCTCTCTATATGTTTGAGCTTGCTTAAATAAGTAATTATAATTATCAATGAGATTTTTATGCTTATAATCTAAATTAACTAGCATTAATAGTCCATTTATAGAATGTAGGTTCAAGACCTTCACTACATTTTTATAATGATTTATGGGATACTTATTGGCATTTGAGATTTTGCATTTTATAATTAAACGGTTCAGTTTATGACTAAACGTCGCATTGAATAGAGGTAAATCTCTTCAAAAGGAGCCTAGTGAACTAGGAAATCAAAATTTGTGTATAATTTCTTTGCAATACCAAAAAAAAAAAAAAAAAATGCTTAGATTTAAATTACTGTTACAGCTGCTTTTAATAGCAATGATTTTACGAAATGATATTGGCGTTTTAGCGGTAAGTTGAAGAATATTTTTTTAATACGCGGTGTAAACATAATAATAATCGTTTATCGGGTTTCATTTGTTAATTAAAGCTTTAAATCTGAGAGCAGTCGTAAGCGGCTCTGGTTATAATGCTTTAACTTGTGAGAATTTAGATCGATCGTTAAATAATCTTAGACTAATCAGAATCGAATTTCATATTCCACTTAATTACTTTTGATAAGTTGTTGAAAAAAAGGGAATTTGATTTTGGGACTTAACACTTTTCTATAATACTTGATAAAACAGACCAAAATATTTTTTTGGATATGGGATTAGACCTTAGAGGAGAGCTACTGAATAATCCTACATTTGATGTTCTCCTTTTTTCTTTCTAAAAACCAAAAAATAGATAAAACTCAGACGGGACTGTGTGTTTGGTTTGAAAATTTCGTCTTGAGCCTGAACTTAAAAACTTTCAAAAAATTTAAAGCAGTGTCGTATTCTTGTAAATTTAGAAAATTTTGAAAAGCAATAAAGTGTAATTTTTTTTAAATTATTTGGACTTGTCCCACTTTAAGATTGTGCTTTAGAAGAGCTTAGGTTTACAAAAAGAGTAAAAATGGGTAATAATAATGGAGCGAGAGAGCATTTGACTTTCTTTAAAAACAATGCAAAATTTCGTGTTGATAAATCAAGTTTTTAAAATTTAGTTCAAAATAATAATATTTAATTAATATTTCTGAATTGAGTTCCAGTTGTAAAAATTCAAATTAAAGTCGAAAGCAAAATTTAGCTGTGTTATTGAGGATTGAAATTTTTTGAATGGAAATCAAATGTTCCCTATCCTTCATTATCTCTCGCTTTCCTTCTTTTCGTCAACTTAAACATTTTAAACGCGAACTTAAAGAAGTGTGCAAATTTACAAATTTCGAATAATAATTTCAAAAATTTTTATTATTTTAATAAGGGGGGTTCAAAGTTGATTGCAAACCTGCGGTAACTGTAGTAATGTGATAAAACTTTCAATAAATTTATCATTCTTCATAGGTTTGCCCACAAGGATACTTTGAGGTGAATGGATCGTGTGTACAGCAAATAGCCCAATGTCCAGCTAATTATATTTATGTGAATGGTTTGTGTTATCCAGCAGTTTCAGGACAATGTAGAAACAGTGAGATAAATGCATTAAAGATTATTTTATTGCTATTGCTTAACAATTCTTTTATGTATTATTTCCAATTACAGATGAATTCTCGGTGAATAATCAGTGTTGTTCACATACATGCATACAAAGCTGTCAAAATCAGCAAGGAACGTGTAACTGTTGCCAACAGCCTTCTCAGATTCCCACTTCAGTTCTACCATGTCAACAAGTGACTCAACCATCACATTCTCCAGCGGTGACACCTTGTGTTCAGAATCAAGTTGCTGCTCCATGTGCAACACCCTGTCAATCGGCAATTCAACCTTGCTCAAATCAAGTTGTGACACCTTGCCAGAATCAGCCCGTTGCCCCTTGCTCTAATCAAGCTGTTGCACCTTGCTCTAATCAACCCATTGTACCTTATTCCAATCAACCCGCAACACCCTGTCAACAAACAACTCAACCTTGCCTAAATCAAGCTGTTGCACCTTGCCCCACTCAAACTGTAGCACCTTGTCCCAACCAACCCACACCACAAATAGCTCAACCTTGCCCAAATCAATCTGTTGCACCTTGCCTCAACCAACCCACACCACAACCTTGTCCATATCAACCTGTCACTCCGCCATGTGCAACTGTGCAGCCGCCTATTTCGCCACCTGTAACACCATACCCAATTTCTCCACCCCCAAACACAACTCCACCACCAATATATATAACTACACCACCAACATATCCAACTCCACCACCAACATTCCCAACTCCACCACCACTGGAACCAAAACCGCTTACACGCTGTTACGATGGCACTGTCCTCATCAATGGCGTATGCCGTATGATTTACTGCGGCAAGGGAATCTATCGAAATAATCGGTGTATACAAACGCAATGTCCTGAGGGCACCGTTTGGAGTGGCATTAAATGTGAGCCACCACAACCGATCGAGCATTCAATTACTTTCCATAACACTGTGTTAACACAATTCAATCGCACCGAACCGGATGTCATCGTTAACAATGTCAATAATTATGTGCTCAATAATACGATTACTGTGGATGCCCCCTCAGCACCAGCTACATCATGTGAGAACAGCAATGACGATGACTGTGATACAGTTCCCGATGAGCCACCACCATTAGAACAACCCAGTAATGAGCCTCCTGTGCAACAGCATCAGCATCAAAAATGTTGCTATGTAGTGACACCTCGTACCTGTCGTGCCGGTTCTACAGAAGAACATTGGAATTGCTTTAATCGACGTTATCGACGCTGTGGTGATTTTTGTATTGCACCAACAATTTACCTGAAGATCGATCAACCACGTGAAATGCCACCGTACACGTATATGCCACCAAATCCACAATTTGCCGATTGTCGTCAGACGCGTACATGCCCTGAAAGTCAAAGTAAGTTGGGCTTAATTTACATGCATTTGGGTATATATTTTCTCTTTTTTTCATTTTATTTATTTATCATTTATTTAGATTTTCATGATTGTTCTGGTTGTGCTATGGGCCGTCTTGAAAGTTGCTCTTCATATTGTTACAACTCTCCATGTGGTACACGCAAATGTTCATACTATGACCAAAGACAATATTGCTCACATAATACCGGACAATCTGGTTGCCAGCAACAAGATGGCTGCTTTGATGATTCGTGTTCAGGCGGATACTAGATCAAGAAGGTGACAGAGTACTTCGAATTATTTTTAAGCACTAAAACTTTATTATTCCTATGTAAACTTTTTATTTTTTATTTGATTGTTTTATTTCTATAATTCTGTTTTATATAACTACTTTTAAAAGAAATTATTTAAAAATAAATTAATCTTTAATTAACAATTTTCATAATTTCATTAATTACAATTTTTCAAAGTTTCAGACTACGAATTTCATTTTAATTTTTCGAAACCCTTTCCTTTTTCTGAATTGCTTCAGAAAAGTTTAAATATGTTTGGGAATATTCTAAATACAATTAATTTCCAGTACGAGTTTTTGAAAATTACTAAATGCATATGCTTAAGTGTATTCGGAACTGGTTATAATCAGAATACACTAAAATGAATTCTGAATACTTTAAATTGAATCCAGTTCATTCCAAATTGACCTTAGTACATTGTAAATTGGTTTCAGAGCATTCAAAATTGATTTCAGAGTATTTCAAATCGATTTTAGAACATTTCAAGGTTTATTGTAGAATATTTCAAACGGATTTCAGAATATTCCAAATTGATTTCAGAATATTCCAAATTGATTTCAATGCATCCCACACTGATTTCAAAACAATTGTGTTTGAGAACTAGTTCAGTATGTACTTCAGAGGATATGGATACACTAATATGGTGAATCAAAATAATTTTTAAACGACTGTTGCTATCCAATACACAGTGCAGCAGATATAAACTTTTGCTTTCCATTTTCGGAAAATAACCTCGCCCTAAGAAAAATATTGATTTCTTTTAAACATTACATGCTTGGTGTCAGAAAGAATCTCAGACTAAAGAACTTTTAAAATCTCCATCAAGCTTTCCCCCGTTGCACATTATTATTGAGGAATAAATCATTACAAAGAAATTGACTTCCAGAAAACGGTCTGGTTCCGACTGTATTCCGGACATCGACACTTTATCATTGGGAAGGATTTTGGGGATAAAAAATATTCCCAAAAATATCTCAGCCATCATTTTTGAGAGAATCTTTGGATCTCTTGAAAATGTGAATATTTTCAGATGGATGAAGAGATATCATGTTTCAAAATATAAGTAAGTAAATGGATTTAATTTTAGTATTGGGTAAAAGCACAGTCCGGAATTTAATTGAATTATAAAATGGACTTTTGTGTAACAAAGATAAAAACAGTAGGTGGTGAGGGAGAACGAAAAGCTATAGAGCTTAAAATCCTTAACCTTTAAATCTATAATTTTCGTAAACATAATTCTAGAATTGGTATTTATCATTATTTTTAGTTTTACGCAAGAACAATCCATACAAAACAAAACTCGATGACGCAGAATTTATACTTTGTATAACTTCAAGGTAAAATTACCGTAATTACTTATGAAGGTATTAATTAATAGCACCTACTAATATTTAAATATTTTATTGATTTATTACTTAGATATACTAAAATAGTTAGGTGAATATAAACATTTATAATATCTTATCCAAAATTTTATTATATGCACTCGGCAAACTGTATGCAAAAAAATTGCTTGAGTTATTTTACCATTACTTTTAACTCAAAACACAAACTTATAGTATATTAACAATGAGTAGTTATCGTTTTAATCTAATACCGATAAGGCTCTTCAGAGTAAAATATATTCATTTTCTAATTGAAAAGCATATGAAGCTCGATAAAACAATTGCGGTGAATTTAGTTCATAGTTGATCATTATTGAGTGCGGTTCAATTTATATTTTAGTTAATAATAAAATAGAAAAGTATAGAAATTAATTGCATTTACCAATGGTTAAAATCAAGGTAAACACCATTACTACACAGTTTGAGCATTTCTATATTTGTTTTTGGGATTAAATTTTAAAGAGCTAAAAAAGTATAAAATTGGTAATTAATTAAAAGTATTTCTTATGCAAAGAAAGCTTTGATCTCAAAATTGAAGAGATATCAGCCGGGTATTCCAGTTTTGTTAAATTTGAAGCTTCTTTTAACTTCTTATGTCTGAATGGACTTAATATTTATCACCTTAAATTAAATCTCTAAATAGCTGTGCTATAAAGATTGCCATATCAAAAATATCAATATGTATTTGCTATAATATTCCAAGAAAATGGAGTGAGTTCACTCGCTCGTTTGTATTTAGTTCAAAAAACAAGTGCAAACATTTTCGGATTCTTATTTTCGAGTGAAAATGAAATCGAAAAAGTGAAAAATCACTAATTGCTGTAATTTCAAATGAAAGTGAGATTTTGAACACACCTGCGATTTTATGTGCACCTGCATTGCTTTGGGAAGTGCTGAGATTGCGGCATTAACCGATTTTTTTAACACTTCATTTAGTGAACAAATTTTAAAATATTTTCTCCAGGAACTAAGTACAAGAAAGTAAACAATTTCAGATGAGTTAGAAAATCAGAATGTTCATTTTGTTTAAAAATACCCGTATACCTGGTAATCGTCTTTTCCTCATGAACCAATTACTCATAAACCTTCAAATTTTCACAATTTTCACAAAGGAATCTAATAAACTTAAATCATGCATAAAATATTAGTAAATATAAAAAAAAATTCTTTGAATAATTTGCAAATAAAATGAAATAAAATAAAACAAAAAAAAAAAAAAAAATTCATATCTTATCAACAATTTCGATTCGAAAAATTTGGTACTATCTACAACTACAATACATAGAAACTCAAAGTGCAACCTTAAAGTATTTTTGTTGTTATTTTTATTATCAAATACTAAGGAGCTCATCAAAATTATATAGTTTTATTATCAAATTATTATGGAATTGCTATATTATCAATGCAGCAGTAGAGCAGTAGGTTTTAAAATCCACTTGCAAATTATCAGCTGAAAATAGTTTTCTCAAATAGCTTTGAGAAATTGTAATGGATTAGTTTCTAATTTAATATAAAAATATATATTTGCATATGTGTGCATTATAAAAAAGGGATGGAGTGGTAGGTAGAATATTAAGTTTACTAGTTCCTAGCCTAGTGATGACTCGGTGGTTTTTAGCTAACAGAAAATCTACTTCGTGGTGATTCAGATGATTCCTAAAACCCCTATTCACTTGACTATTTCACCATAAATTTATTACGCTCTTCACTGTGATGACGCAGAGGTACTTCATTGTAGACTTGATTCTGGGAAAAGCTAATTGGAACGCCTTTTTTCATTCTCTGACATAATAAGTTTGCTTTTCCTCTTTGCACCCTTAATTCTCAGAATATGCGTTCTAGTCTCTTGCACTTATATCGAACTCTCCTGTGTTAGATTAAATTACCTGAGATAACAAACCCCTGAGAAGAGCGATATGTTCGAATATTTTTGGTAGTGTCCTGAACTAACAAAGAAAGCTTCCTATTTACACTTTCCTACTTAGAAACAAATCAAAGTTGAAGCGAAGAAATAATATAAAATTCTTTGAAGAAGTAATGAAAAGGCATCGTTCTCGATAAAGTTTATGATTTTATGAAGATCTGAAACACCTTTCCAATCTTTGTCCATCACACTTTTCCACCAGCCGCTAATCAAAGCCTCCGTCGAACCGATACTTGGTATTTTTAAGACATCGTATAATCTTCAATTTAACATTGTTGAGGGAACTATTATGTTTTTCCCCTCCCCTCTCCTCCTCTTATCACTACGTCATTCTTAAAAGCTCCGAAATGCCCGCTTACATTTTCTTCAATCTTACTAAAAGCAAATCTCTTCTTTTTGAATTTCAGATATTCTCACCGACCTACGGTGAACTTTGCTTGATTGCAGCATTATTTTTAGCGGTCAATATTGCAGCAGATAACCTCTCTACCAGCCAAAAGGCACTAAAAGAGACACCAATCGTAATCGAAACTCAAGTGCGTCACTATGATCAGCCGACATTAAAAGAATACAACGAATGCCATGAAAATCGTGATAATTGTTTAAAAGTTTGCGAAACCGATCGCAATCCGAGCGCATGTGAGGCACAGTGTCTCGTCTGCCCGATATTAATCGATCATGATGTTGTGGTACAAGGTGTAAACGATACCGATTTAAAGATGCCCGTAGAAACATCAGTGAATTCGACAAATATATTTCGTGTGACGAACGAAATACGTAATGTTATAGAAAATAATATGGGCAATATAACGGCGCGCAACGAAAATAACGTACACATACACAATAACGTCTCGACGATTGGGGGAAAATTTGGTTTGGGATACAATAACAATGGGTCGTGCTGTTTGGTTATACGTAAATCACGGCATTGTGAATCGCAACGTTTCTCACGGTCAACAACTATGTGCCACAAGAAACGTCATCGTGTATGCGGTGAAGGTTGCAAGTCACGTGTGATGTATGCAAAACGTGTAAATTATTGCCCAGATGAATCGAATTGCTATCAGAAGATTAAGTATGTGTCATCACAGCAATATCATCAACAAAATCGATATTCTCGTCAACAGCAGCTACCATCGTCGGCGTACAACGCTAATAGCAGATGCCATTATGAGTCCAGTTGGCCTTTCGTGGCTTGTCATCAGACGAATTCGGCGCATGGATATTGTCAACGTTGCTTAAAGTTGCCGTATGGTTATATATTAAAAAATGGCATCCCTTCGAATTGTGTGAAATGCTATCAGCGTAATCCGGCTGTAGGTGCTAATGACTATGATGGTCAGAACTTCTATGCGCCACCACCCCGTCCAGCACCTGTACAACCTTATATACCCGCATATTATCCAGCGCAATTCTATCCACCATCTCCTTATTATCCCAATGAATTTGGCTGGAATAATGGGGACGGTAGTAGTATACCAGATTATGATGATAGTGTCATACCAGAGGATTATGGCTGGAAAATTCAGTATACAAAATGCCTCCGTCCCGATGGCACAATCATCGAGAATTGCCATATTAATAGTAATGGAAATGATTCGGACGATGATGTTATCGGCAGTGGTGATGGCATGGACCCAGAAAATAATGATCGTGGTAATGACAACAACAAAAATATTTATACTGTTCACGATGATGAATATAATGACAATGGCGGCGATTTTGATGATGATGATGGATTTGATGATGTCACACCGCAACGTCATCGTCGTCAGGTATTTCATCGCTCAAAGTACAGCCGCCGAAATAATAATTATTGAATGAAGTTCATAGAGTCTTCAATTCAAAGAGAACATTCACCACCTACTGCCACGGATGCTGCACACAAGTAACCGCTGCCGAATCGATTTGGGTTTAAAAACACTAATTTATGTATAAATTATTATAAAAATATTTTCATAAATAAAAAAACATTATTTCGTATTTATTCAAATTCAAGCTCTACAGTTTTATTAATTCATTTAGGTTTTAGCATGTTTTTGCACTCTACGTTTCAACTCGTTTCAATATTTGTATGTTCAATCCAGACGAAACATCTAAATCGGTTTTAAAATTAAATTTCGTCCGTTTTTAGTGATTGCCCACATAAGGCCGTAGAATGCTGCACAATTCAGTCTATACTGCTAAGCTTGAGGTATCCCGAAGATTTGAATCTGCAACTGGAAATCAAGCTGGCAGCTTTGTATCTAATTTCCTTTTTATAAGTAAGCACTTTAACTACTAACCATTTTGTGACCAGCATGAGAGTGGAATTCATAAGCGCACACTGAAACTAGAAAAGGAATTTGAGGTCTGTCACCGATTTTTTATATTTCTCAGTAGATTGTAAGTTTGCAGGAGAGTGTTCCGAAAATCTGATCGTCAAAACATTGTTCATAATAATATCTCTATATTTAGCACTTTGAATAAATTTAGACTCTTGTATCCATCTTGAACAACCCAGTACTGTTGATAAACCTTATTTGATTTGTTGACAAAATCTACGCAAGTCCTCCGAACAGTTTATCTCATAAGAAACGAAGCCACCAGATCTGAAAATTGCGGCTAACATAGAGGAACAATCCGCAACTTGAGGAATGATGTAGTCCGTTGCATTTCTGGTCTCTGATATCATAAAGAATAATTTAATTTTAAATATTTGCGAATGCGCTATACTTACATAAATTACTTCTTTCTTCTTCATAACTTCTGTGTAACTTAGTTGAAGTTCCGATCAAAATATCAAAGACTGAAAGGAAGCATTGCAGAAGAAACCAAATCAACTGGTATATGAAAGCGAGTATAGATTGTTAGCATTTTTTCAGCTATCGAAAATCTACAACAGTTTTTTAAATTCCCTTTAAATTCAAAGACTGAGCCGAGATAGTGCTGTTTCCGACAATGTAGGTGAATTATTTGACTAAATTAAAATATCGACGAGTTAGAGTCCTCTGTGGAGATGGGATCTCTGGCTGACATACGCTGCGCTATATTCACATATTTCAAGACCTTGTTGTTGGGCTCAAAGATTTAGACAGCGGTAAAAGCTTTAATTTTTCGATATTTTCTAGTACATTTTTATTTGGCCTTATTTTATTTTACATTTCTGTCTATTAGAAAACATTACCCTGGGTGCTACAAAAACTGATTCGTTAAAGACACAGAATTGTATTTTTTTTTTTTTTTTTTGTAAAACATTCTTTACTAGTTTTTTGTATATTTTGTACATTATTTTTTTAAGTTAGGTTCTCAAGTTTGTTCTTATTGTATGTAGTAATTTTAAGGCGTGGTCATGAATTAGATTTGTTTATTTTCCTTGTTATTTTGATTGTTTTGTTGTTCTTGCTTTTTGCAAAAGGGATATATGTATGTGCGTGTCCTTCATTCTGAGTGTGTGTTCGTGTATTGTAATAATTTAACATTTATAAAATATTTGAAATTTCCAATTGGAATATAACATTGAATATTATTTATATGTAGTATGTATGCGGTATTTTTGTTTTTAATGTTTAAAAATACCATTAGGTTTTTGTTTCGCTACTTGAATTCTAATTAAACAGTTATTAATATGCTTTATACTTTGTAATAATTAATTAAAATAAACTGTAATAATGTCGCTCAAACAATGCACATGATTAAACATTT
Organism: Toxonevra muliebris; assembly: GCA_963691655.1. Classification (NCBI taxonomy): domain Eukaryota; kingdom Metazoa; phylum Arthropoda; class Insecta; order Diptera; family Pallopteridae; genus Toxonevra; species Toxonevra muliebris. The sequence goes on along the minus strand of OY829327.1, from coordinate 93,639,111 downwards.
CTTGTTTCGTTTTTAGGAACAGCTTTTTGTTTTTAGTTAATTTCTATATAATTTATTTGATGCCTAATTCTTTTAGTTCGGTCTCTTCATCTACAGAATCTTCCTCATCGTCGGAGCCATGCACTGATGGTGCTGGGGTTGTGTGCCCTAAAATTGAGGTGTATTTTTAGAAGAATATTCATTAATTGAGGTATATTGAAGTTATAGCCACTTACTTGATGATGATGGACTTGGGGGCTCACTGAATGGTCGTGAAAAGTTCAAAGCGTTTCTGGAGCCATATAATGAACTTTCGTCTACATAGTCTGGATAGACCGCTTGTAGAGCTTTAACCCTAGCTTGCCTATAATACTGTAAAAAGGAAAAAAAATAATTAAATTTATTCAATTTTAAAAGAACTGAAGCTATGAAAATCAAACAGGTAAATCCAATACAAATTTCAGTCATATAGTGAACTCAATCGTGGTGGTTTTTAAGCCAGATAAGTGTCCAGTCAAATGGCAGCCTAGTTGGGTCGAAATTAAGACAGATGACAGTAATACTAGATAGGAGTCAAGCAAGTTGAGAATCAAGTTAAAAGGCAGCAGAGTCAGATGGGAGTCGGGTCAGAAGGAAAATTAACCAAATAGTAGGCAAGTTAAACAGTAGTCAATACACATTGGATTCAAGTCAAATGAAGTAGAAGTCGGATGGCAGTCAGGCCAGATGGGAGTTACGTTGAATGTTAGTCAAGTTAGAAAAAAGTCACTTTAAATTACGGTCAATTTGGATTTAAGTCAAGTTAGTCAACATTCTAGTAGGTCTTTCAAACTCATTTCCTCTATTCCGTCCCCATATGGTTAAGTTAAAGCCAAGTTAAATCATTTATTTTTTGAATACTCACAATGCCCAATGTTCTCCAATCAAGCAAATCGCTCAAACGTTCGGTACGATTTCTCTGTATGATACGTTGGCGACGATTCAAACGTGAAAATTCCATCATAAATTTCGACAGTTGCTGTACACTATTCTCTAGACCAATATAACGACGATCCACAATATAAATACCATATGATTTCGGGTCACTGACGTGTTCGTTCATGAAACAACCGAAGCCGGAAAGATTTGTCGTAACACTCGGAATACCCATGACAGTACATTCAGCGGGTGTATAACCCCAAGGTTCATAATATGATGGGAATACGCCTAAATGGCAACCGCGAACAAATTCCTCATAGTCAATGCCAAAGAGTGGATTGGTTGATGTTAAAAATTCTGGATGGAATACCATTTTAACACGATCATTCACCGAATTGAAGAGATGACAACGACGTATGGCATTAAGCACGGGATCTTTCCAGTCTTCAGTCTGTAATATAAAACACTCTGATATTATTTTGCTCCCCTGTGCATATTTTATTTTGAAAATACTTACAATATTATGCGTTGTCACTGGTGGCATGCTGTCTCTTTGCATTGCATACATACAACGTTTTATCTTCACTAAATCATCTTTTGTAAGCAGCTCTTCGGGACCGGGTATGTGCCCCTTCATACACGAATCGAACATACGTTTACCAATTGCATTTTGAACATTGTTCATGGTATCACGTAACTGTTTGACAACGGCATGTCCACGCAACGAATCCACATTGAAATTGTTCGTTTTTGTGGGGAAGATAAGAAACGCTACCACGGTGGTGTCGGGTTTCTCATGCTTCAGCATAGCATTGAGGCGTGCCAGCGATTCAATGAAGATGTCAGCACCTTTATTGCCGAATTCATAACGTCCAGCAATGAAGAAATACAAAGTTTTGTCTAAATCAAAGTCCATATGTCTGAAAAAATGTTATGTATGAGTGAGAGGGGATTGAAGAGAAGTGGGATGCACATATTTTAGAGCTCCTTTATTTTTTCAATATTTCCTTCATTGAACTTACCCATAAAAATGCCCTCGTACAAATTCATTGATTTTCTCCTTTGCCATCGCATGCAAATTCTGAAACTCATGAATGGCTGAGAACTTTTTCACATTCAAACCGTTCGGCGTAATAATATCCGGTTTACGTTTGAGCAAATGTTCAGCCTCATAACCGGTAATCTCTGAAACTGTTGTGAAAACATGCGATAAATGTGTAGCAGCACGCTCCAAACAATATCGATGATAAATTTGCCGTTTTCCCGCTTCCTCATCGACAGCAAACTTATCCAGGTTATTATAGAAATCAGTATTGCCAGCGCACAAGTAACGACCCAGCAAAGTGGCATGCGTTGTAAAAACGGTTGCAATTTCAACGAGACGCGTACGCAAAGCAATCAAACCGACACCGGCCTGCCATTCATGAAAATGTGCAACAATCCGAGGACTTTGCAAATCATGTGCAGTAGAGAATTCAAGGGCTTTATTGCGAAACTATAAAGATAGAAAGACGTAAAGGTAGAAACGAATTTAAAATAGTCTCGGATACTACACAACTCTGTATTACCTCTTCCAGAAATTCAGCAATCATGTAACCCATAATAATAGCATCGTTTGTTTCAATATCCAAATGTGGTACACCTTTAACAGATTTCATTAAACTAATAATCTAACTATTGATTAAGTTATCACTGCTACATACCAACGCCACATTTTTCCCATAGTTCCGATTTAAATTGATCTAATTTCCATGCACCCGATGAAATATCGAATAAAATCAATTGTGGATTACCATCGACCAACCAGCGACCGGTATGAATCTTATAGCCACGTGAACGCATTGTATTCACTGCATCTAGCAACGGATTACCACGCGGAAATTCCAACTCTTCCATTTCCGTGCGTGCACAGTTCTCCTTGTACGGACCCATCATACACAGTTGCTCACCCATTTCCTCGGTGGACACATACGCTTTCGAACGTATTACCGTATAGATGCCTCCAACTTTGTTGGCAACTTCCCATGCTATTTCAAAATTCCAACGATTCTCACGCGATGCAATATCACCACGATCGAAATAATCTTTCAAATCTCCGCTGGACTCAACACGCGAAAAACGACGATTCATCTGTGTGTGTGAGAGAAAAGAACGATGGATGAGGTTAATTGATTGATTTTATCATTGGCTAAATTTGTGAGCATTTAAATCTAACACGTATTCCATTAGTGCCGCCATCATCTTCCATACGAAAGGATAATTGTCTACGAAACATTTTTAAAATTTTCAAGTTCAAGAAAAATAATCACAAGAATTTCAAATTTGGCATAAATCTGATCTGATATTATTTGTTAGCTTGTCAACTTCATTACTGCTTATTTACAACTAAATGGTGAGTAGAGGAAGATGAGATTAATCGGCTCGTTCAGCTTATCGCTTATATTTGTGTACCTATGCTATAACAGCAGAGCAGTGATATGGTTAAGAGCTGCTGACCTAATGTTACAATTAAATGTAATCTATAAAAAGATTGTTGAATAAACGTCACGCTCAGTGATGCAACTAACGACTAACCAATGGGTTAACATATATTCATATATGTATATACATACTTTAAAAATGATAAAGCAGTGATAAGAGCATAAATCCATGTTTAAACCATGTATGTATACAGACTGCTGTCGTCTTGTACTTATAAAGTTGCTGCTTGATAAGAGAAATCTAGAAATATTTAACGACACTGGAATTGACAGTGAAAGAAATTATAATTTGCATACGAAAGGAACGCGATAATAGAAATGGTGCTAAATGGTAAAGTTTAACCCTCTCAAGAGAATGTGTACTTCCCGTGGAAGGAAAAAATCGAGATGTTGATTTTCGTGTTTTGGAGCCCGCAAATAGTAAAAAAAACTATTCGCGAATTTTTACGTGTCCAGGTTTAGCCGTAAGCGAGGTATACAAAAAAAAGTCCAGCGAGCTTTAAAATACCCCAACTTACACAAAATATATCTCTATCGACAGAGGAAGGTTTTATCTACAAAGGAAATTTATTTTTTACACATCTTTTTATTATTGATGACTCAAAAAAAAAAAAAAAAACAAAACAGCACAAAAAAAAGTGAGGTTGTCCCATAAAAATCTCAATAGTTTCGACGGTAATACTTTAATTGTAACAAAATAAATTTTAGATAGAGAAAAAAACAACAAAGATGTCAATACCAAAATGATTTGATTGGCATTTAAATCGTAGTCAGGAAAAATGTTCAAATTCATGTGCACATGTGCATACGAAAATTCTGAGAGGGTTAAGTATCGGACACAAACATAGATTCACATGCAAAAGAGCAGCGATTGAAAGTCGTGAGATGGCGCCATACAGAAAAGCTTTCCATGAAGCTTTCAATCTTAAACCAATCTTATGCGTCATAAATTGATTTCTATTCACTTTTTAAACTGCGTTTTTCGAAAGATGGAATACGTTTTTCACGAAGAATTGCAGTTGAAAGCCATGAGATGCCGCCATATAGAAAAGCTTTACATTTTAAGTATCGAATTCAGAGAAAGACTAGAATGTTTTGCTTAGACTGTGAAAAGTCCAAAAGACTCAAATGGCTCTATTCAATAACATCTAAGAATATTAATATTGTTAAGACTGTTCCAGTCACGTGACTAGCCTAAAGTTGGCCTTTCGCCCTCTAATCAAACGCAATGCTTTATTTACTCAATGTTTAGCTCTGTTTTTTAAATTGTCCCATAGTGCATTGCATTGGCGCTAAAATATTTTATTATCATGTTAATTATGTGGCGCCTTATCATCGCGCTTTAAGTCTAATAAGATTTGCAATTATAAGCATACAATAATAAATAAATAATATTAAAAAAAATAATATTAGAAAAATTAGCAATAATTTAATATACAAAAATATAATACCTTTTTACTTTGAAAGGAATTTTAATTATAAATTTTCTAAATTTTTTTTGTTGATAAGCAGATAAAAATATGGACTAAAAGTGCAAGTACATCTATTTTATATTTTTATTTTTAGGATATATTTTTTATATTATTTTTATTTTTTCACTTGGCATTGAATCTCGAAGCAACTTGCAGCTGTCACATGCATAGAAGTATACACGAGTATGAATACGTATATAGAAAAGAATGTATAAAAAATTTAGTAGACATTAAAAAATAATCAAAAAAAAAAAAAAAAAATTTAGCTAAATATATAGAAATGCATTTTATGGTACAAATATCATTGTCATGGGATTTTGGCAAAATCTCAAGGAAATGACTAAATGAATATTATTAGTTTATATATAAACACGTGCCAATATAAAGCAAAAAATAAAGAAGAAGAAGAATAACAACAAAAACATTTAATAGCTTGAAGTATTTAATAGTATAGAAGTATTATTGACAGATCACTTCAGAAAGAATGGTTCTTTTCGAAAGGTTAGGTTAGGTTAGGTTATTGTGGCAGTCAGTCTGAATGACCAACTGACTTAAACCCTAACGGGTCGATTGTGATACCACTGCGCAACACGGAAACCTCATCCAGTACTCATTTTTGAAAACATTTCGAAGCTCTAATAAAGCACAAAATTTTTTTAATCTTAGCACTAGATACTTCCGTAAGAGAATTAAAAGCATATTTGCCTAGAAAATCCTGGGCAATTACAGAAGAAGTGTTCAACTGTTTCTTCCCTTTCCTTGTCCCTGCAACTTTTGCAGAATTCATGAGAGAATATTCCTAATCTGAGACCATGCCTGCCAAATAGCCAATGGCCGGTTATACAAGCCTCGACTTTAGAAATGTCCTCTCTCGGAAGGCTGAGTAGTTCTTTCGTTTTCCCTCTGTCCAATTTCGACCACATTAGCCTAGTCGTAAAGCAAGTGTTTTCATCTGCCCAGGACCTATTGGCGTCAAATACGACCCTATTCTTCAGCATTAGTTTATAAGTGGCCTCTGTCCGTACACAGGAGAAGGTTAGTACTCTGTTTGGCCAACTCATCCGCCCTGCAGTTTTCTTCAATGTTCTTATGCCCCTGAGCCCATATTAAGCGTACCCTAAAAACGGTGCTAATATCATTTAGGGCTGCCAGGCATTTCTGAGCAGCCTGTGTCCGAGTATATATTTATAATGGTTTTTGTTACGGCGTGCCTACCTAGGTAAACGGTTACCTCTTTTATCGCTAGAAGTGCCTGTCAAAGTTGGGTTTTGTGATGGAGTGGTCAATCTCTTGGATGCAACTTCTCCATATATGTAAGATAGTAGAATGACCCGTCTGCCGATCTTCCCATAGCGCCGAGCTTTTTAGCCTGAGCGCTGATGCGGCGGCCATTTGTTTCCCTACCAGGTCTAGCGCAGGCAGGTTGAATAGCACTTTCAGTGCTTTGGTTGGTGTAGTCCTTAAAGCGCCTGAAATACACAGAAAAGCTGTTCTTTGGACCTTGCTCAGAATTTTCACGTAACTTGATTTCTGAGTAGATGGCCACCTTACCAGTATCCCATATAACAATATAGGCCTGACCACAGAAATGTAAAGCCAGTACATAATTTTTGGAGACAGCCGCCACCTTATTACAACCGTTTTTTTGCATATATACAAAGCAACGTTGGCCTTTTTAACTCTTTTCTCGATATTCGGTTTCCAGGTGAGTTTCCTACCTAATACGAGTCCTTTTCCTTTATAGGAATTTCCACACCTTTATAAATTGGTGGGGAGACTATAGAAAGTCTATTTTTCCTAGAGAAGAGGATTAACTCTGTTTTTTTCGGGGCTTATCCCTAGACCCCTCCTTTCCGTTTTTCTTTAGACGAAATTAAATAAAATACTCATCGATTTTTACTCTTACTGAATGGTAACCAACGATTGTGATTGGTTAAGTGAAAGCACAGAGTATGATATTTTCTCTCCCTCAGGCCATGTTAGCAAATTGAAATTCTTGAAATTAACAGTATGGTAAGTAGATAAAATTTATCTGAGAGAAAAATATATGTTTGATAGAAGAAATATTGAAAACTCCATTTTGGTCAAGGTGTTTTATACGGAGACCAGTCGGAGTGAAGTATTTCTTACACCGCTTTAGAAAGTCTTCTAATCAACGAAAAATGAAGATCGGTAGGAGGGAGAAATTGTATTAACCGAGTACTTATTCTATTCATTTGTGGTACGAATGAGAAAAAAATTATGTCTTTACTATGGAGTGCATTGAAATATGATGTTCACATAGAATACATGAGTTTTGAAAATCGCACATTTTCGCAGAACATCTACACTAAAAATATCAGTAGAATAAAGAACAGAAAGTGAAATTTCGATGGTGATCCCAAAACTCAATAGAGTCAGAGGCGCAATAGTCCCATTCTAACTTTATTGTTCGGTATTGAATATGGTCTAGGAGCTCCAGTTAGGTTTGGGAATTCTTTTCTGTGATAACAGGCGCTTCACATCAACTTTAAGTCATTGGATAGAGTGTGAAACGACATATTCGTCTATGGATTTTACGCACGCTAAGCTTTACTCAACATCAACTTCAAGTCATTGAATAGAGTGCGAAACGACTTATTCGTCTATGGATTTTAAGCTCACTTTGCATGTCCCCACCTCTAATTTTTCACCCCCGCCTATAACCAAGAAAAGAAAATGAAATAGTTTTGGGAACACGTTCGTTTAAGAATTTTAAGCTTTATTCAATTTGCGGGAACCAAGATGTGATAGGACAATTCTACTTGTGTCTTATAATTCCGATATCGTAATAGATAGGGTTGTAAGAAGTTGAAAACAAAACCAACATAAGAAGGTTACAGTATGAAACAGTTGTGGAAATGGAACTGAAGGTACTGAGACGTACTCAAAATTAATCCTAGAGTGGAATCTTTATCACTAAGAGAAAAGATTTGACTGAATAGTTTTTTTTAATTGAATCATCCAGTCAAAAGGGAAGGAGAAGAAGAGGCTTTATCTCTATAATTGCATTAAATAGGCCTTTAAATAGGACACCAGATATGTGGGTAGGTAGGTAGGTAAAATAGTCGATCTATACTATGGATAAACATAACCGTTTTCATGTCACCTTGTTATTACAGTTCTGGCTGGTATTCCTTGGTTTATAGCAATATCAAACCACTTAAGCTAGTTTATATCGAATTTGTGAGTTTGCACTTTTGAGAAATCATCGAGATCATTCAGGATGTGTGTGTAAATAGTGAAACCTGACTAGAGCTCGTCATATGCATAGATAGTTAGCAAGTGGTTTTTTTTTTTGTCCAAGCGTCTGCAGCTGCGGCAGAAAGAATTATATGGATCTATTTCTCTCTGTGGTTATGGTAAGGTTATAAGTGTTTTGGCATCTAATTTTTTCTCACTGTGGTATACCTTCGATTTGCGGACTCGAAGCAGTAAAAGAATATATCCACCTTAGCTTTGCTTAAGGGGAATGAAAGTGACTGCGCTTGGACAATGTCTAGGATCAACCGTTGTCTAGCTAAGACCATGACTGGTTTCTAGTTATCCTTTGTTCACAATAATTATTGCCGGCAAAAAGCTGTTAAAGTATGCATGAATTTTATACTCTATTTTTTGTGTACTAAATGCCCGGAAAATATTTGCCTTATCAATGAATTCTTTCATTAACAATTTACGACCACTTAGACTTTCTTTCAGTGCTTATCTATTATTCAACAATATACATATTCAATTCTATAGATTCGTTCTGTACTGTTAAGATAACAATTATGTATTGAAACAGAAATTTCAAGGTCATTCTTTTCAATCATTCCCTACAGATACAAATACAGATAAACTAAACGAAACTAAACTCGAGATTGTATCTATGCTAGAAGATAAGCTCTCCCTCATATGCGTACACGCTCTCGTGCTCTTTTCCGGTTTTTCTGAATTCAGTGTACATTTTTCTTTCTCTCCTCTCTCTATAACGTGCACAACAGCTGATAAATTCCTTTGTAGACTCTTTTATTGCCGACGATGATAAGAGCCAAGCCTGACAAACAAAAGTCATTGACTATGACAAGCAGTAGGGTATATATGAATATATTTATAAATGTGTGTGCATATGTATATACATTTTCATTATTTTGGAGACTTTTACGTTGTTACTCTCATATTATACACTCTACACTATAGTTATAGGCATGCACGTTCTTATAGGAAAATTATTATAGTTTTTTAATTTTCTCCTTTAAACTTCTTATCAACAATAGCAAAAAGTATGTGAACGTTTCCTAATTTTTTTATGGAGCACACGCATATGTACAATAAATGCAACATTTACGCTATGATTTGGTGGCTAAGACGAGAGAGCATGAGAGATAATATTGATGATGATGATGATGACACTGACATTTGCGTAACAGTTTCAATGGTGAACAAGAAATGCAATTGCATTTTGTTGTTATTGCGTTTACAGTTACTTTCGAAAATTCTTTTGAACTTTAATTCCGAAATGTCATCGATCTGTCACTCTAGTAGCCGCTGAATTACGATGGCACATTTAATTTCTTAAATTTATATCTTATCTATCAAATTAAATTTTTTAAAAATTAATATTTACCTTAATGCCTCAAGAAATTTACTTTCTTTTACGACTTTGCCTTTTAGTCAGTCAGTCAATCAAACACACACCCGCACGCACACACTGCAACCAACAACGCAATCGACGACCGGCGACGGACGACGGGTATAGCAAACGAAAACAGACAGCAAAAGAAACGCTTCTTGCTACTCTACAAACAGAGAAAAAATTGTGTATGCTCTTGATAAATGTCAAATAAAGGTCAAAAATTTGGTATTGGTAGTTGGCTTTTTTTTCTCAATATTTTGGCTAGTTAGATTTGTTGTTGGTAGTTTGGCTGATATAGTTTGGCAGTTTAGGCAGGTTGGATTGGTTAGCTGGCTGGCAATCGCTAACCTAATTGTTGTTTTGCTTGATTTTTTTATTTGTTTATCACTTTGTTGCTGTTTCTTTATGCGCTCTATGCGCTTAGTTAACTGGCTGTATATATATTATCAATAACTATAAGCAAGCAAGCACGTTATCGCAGAGAAAAGCGTTTCATTATTTTATGAGTGTATAACGAAGTAAATTATTTAATAATTATGTATAGACACATTTGAGTACTTTTTTTTTTTGTTTTTATGATTATAACCGCGTTTATTTATAAGCGTGTTTCACTTATTTTTATACTTCGATGTTGATATTGCATACGTCATCCATACTTTTTGCTCTCACCTCCAACACTCAATTTAAATTCCTTTGTCCCAACACTGACGTTCACAATAACAATAGGAACAACAAACCGCAAACGCGTCAAATGGTCGCCAAAGAATATGCAGATATGTGTGTTGGAGAAATATTATGCTTTAATATTTTTCTTTTATTAATTATAAATATATATTAATTTTCTGTATAAATTTTTAGTAGCTGCTCGTTCTTAATACTGCGTCAGTTCGCGCAACTCGCTATGAATAGAAACTTTTTTTTTTTCTTCACTTCCTAGTTTTATAACCAGAAAATCAACTTTTCAGTTTCCGCGGCGAGAATTTTTCCTTTCACATCGGCTGTGATGAAGCAGAAGAAAATAATGAAACAACAACAAATTTTTACACTTTTCTTCTTAGAGTCTGATGCTGCTCAATTGATTTAAATTAAAGAATATTAAAATTGTCTCTTCTAAGAAAAAAGAGAGACATGCACACACACTTATGCTTACAAACACACGCACAAGTACCTTGTTTTTTTTTTTTTTTTTTTTTTTTGTCAAAGTCGTTGTGTGACTGCCTGGCTGACTGCTCCGCTGACTGTCTTGCTGTCTGTTTAGTTTCCTACTTGTTTGCGTATCTTAATGTTTGCTTCTTTGCTTGTCAATGGTGTGACTGACTGCGTTTCGGCTCAGTAATGAAAAGAGAAAACATTTTAATTTATTTATTTATTTTTAGTTATTTTTAGCTGCACGCGTTTGTTCTCTCTCACTGTATGACTTTTAATTTGTGCGTTTTATTTTTGTTAATTTTTGGTTAACGTTTCTCTGCTTTCAATATTAATTGTATACTCTCGCATTAAATTTACTCAGAGTTTTTTTTTTTTTTTTATTTTGTTACACTGTGCAACAAAATTTTTGATAAATATTAATCCATCATCCCTTGTTGGTAGGCTAACAGTTGTTTTCACTGGGCATTGGCTAGTATCGCCTCCAAAACCCTCTGACACACCTGCAAAGGCTTAGGTGAGGCAACAACCTCACTTTCTATGCATGTCAACCATCCTAAATAAAATGAAACCAAAAAGTAAAAAAACAAAAGTGTCAAATCCTATTTAAATTAATAATTTGAATAATGGAATCGTACAATGAGCAAAGTATGTTATACAAAATATTTTTTTTTCCGAAACTCGATTTAGTTCCCGCCCATTGGCTGCGCTAATTTTTGAATAAAAATTTCCTATGCAAAATTAAAGTATACCTATGGAAAATTTTATTATTATTGTTCAAGATTTGTTCGAGTATTCGCCCAAAGCGACAGAAAGATATAATATTCTATAATAAACGTTTCTAACATTGAAATTATTATTGCTGATCAGAAGCTTATAAAACAGCAAGAGCAATCGCACATACCATTTCGTTTCTTTTTTGTTGCTCCCTTCAAAGTCCAGAATTCCAATACCATGAAAATAATTTGGTTGATTCGACGCCGTTAACTAATTGTTGAATATTTTACTAATATCTGTTTATTTGTCTGTGGAATTAAATACTTACAGACTAAAATACAAATGGGTTAAAAAGTAAAATATCTTAAAATTAACATAAAAATATAAAATTCATATTTGAGTTAGGAGTAATGACGATATAATTCAAGTTTGAAAGAGCTCTTAGAAATTTAAAAGTCAACGATTTCATATTCATTTATCTTATTTAGTGCTGTTAAAGTCCTACAGATGGGCTCATTTAAAGCAGATTTCGTTTTATGTAGTTTTTTAAATACTTAAGAAGTTAAATGGCAAATCTTTAAATTCACAGATATTTTAAATTGACAAATAGTAAATCTGACAAATCGAATGTTGCAAATAACCTCTGTCACAGAGTTGGAGTGCAATCGTGACCAGTGATTGCGCTGGGTTAATTTTATAGTTGTGTGATGGTTTCAACAACTTTTATGGGACCAACAGTTGAATGTCCATATGTCTTGTTCTGACTAGAATAACCTCGATGAGATATCATATATTAGCTTCACGAAATAGATCCCATATTTTTTAATTGTTCTACAGACATACAGATATTTATTAAATTCTTACGATACTAATATATTGCAATTACAGCTACAATTTTAGAGTTTTCGTTTTATTATAAGATGCGTTAAATTCTTTAGGATGGTAAAGTCTTTTCATATGAGAGCCCTCAGATTTTTCAGAATTTTCTTCATCCTTGCTCCAATTTCCCTTATTAAAATTTATATTCAGCCTTTTCGTGAGTTTCACGCGGACAACATTTCGCCCTAAATAGTTCCCTTTCAGTTTTCTCTTATCATGAGTTTCATATGAAAGATTTTGGATCTTCGAAAAAATTCAATTTTATTGAGGTAAGTATAATTGTTTAAACGAACTGGCACAGTTGATTCGAAGTGAAACTGTATTTAAGGGGGAAACTGGAATTCCCTGCCTGTTCAGATTAGATCAATAAATAGCATAGCAAATTTTAAACATTATATATATGATTACTTTTGTGCAAACTCCCACTAGTTTTTTCTTTTTTTCTCTTGCATCTTAGATTGCAACTTCTTTCTTTTCTTTTATAAATTTAAATTTATTTTTAAGCTCTAATGTCCAAATATCAAAATTATTATACTTATTGTTGTACTAAAAAAGAACATATTTATTCTTAATGTTCTAAAGTTTTCTTTTTAAATAACGACGAGTCAAATAATTTTTTTTTATCTTAAATACAAGTTTATTTATATATTCAAAAATATGTGTACAAAATTTCAAGTCAAAATTCCAAAAATTGCCTGAGTTACAGTCATTTTAGTGATAGTAAATAGACTGAAAACTTAATGGACTGAAAACTTTAAACGCATTTTTCTGGAAACGACTTTTTTCCAACTGATCGCGTCGATAACTCGATCAAATATTAACCGATTTCCAATTTTTCTTCGTATTTGCAGTGACTATCGTTAAGCCTGGCCGATTTCCAAATTTTTGATTTTTACTATTTTTTAAGCACTTTTAAAACAAAAAAAAGGTCGAAATCATGAAAAAATTTTCAATCAGTCGCCATTTTGTGGAAAAAAAACACTACGTACGACGAGAATTATTATCATATAGATTATTAAAATCTAAACATTTTTTTTTTCAGAAAATCCGTTCTTGAAAAATCGACGCGACCATGGAGGGGGGAATTTTTTTTCGGGCTCTATCTTCAAAGCTATTCAATATTTTTTTATAAAAATTTATGGAAATATTGTTGGAAGTGCACTTAATAAAATGAATATAAAGCGATCTCCACATTTCTTTAATTAACAGATAAAAAAAATCTCCGAAAATCATTATCTTTTCCAGACGTCACAGTGGCCTTCCCCCTTAAGCAAAACGCCCAATAGAAAATAAAAATGCTAAACGAAATATTTTTTTTATTGCTGATGTTTTTTTTTAAGTTTTTACATTTACAGGACATTAAATCCTCTTTGGTAATATTTTTTTTTATTCGGAAAGCTTCTGTGTATTAATATTGTTCTCATTTCATTACAATTCCGGTTTTTTCGATTAATACGTTATCAGAAAATTGAATGAGAATCTTCACTAGAAATATTGGACTTATTTTTGCCAAAGAAACTTAAAACTTGACTTTGCTCTCATATTTTTGAGGTACAAATTTATTACGAACTTTGTTGTACAGTGTTAAATGGAGCAATGCACATAAATTGCGTGTATGCGTGCGAGTTTGTTTTTTTTTATGTATGCATACAATATCAGGGTTAAATGAGACCGGCATTTTATTGTATATTTACGCGCGCTCTCTCTCATTTGGAGAGATTTTCTACACAGTTCTCGGGTTGTTTTTGTTTTTTATGTTTGTTTTTAGACCCTACACTCTACTGTATACGACCCATCAACTTTAAGTGGGCGTATTTCTACAATTACGAATATTGGTAGTATTTACTTATTTATTATGGCGCTTTTTTCCATATATTTTTTAATGTTCTTTTTGTTTAAATAGGTTGACATACAATTTTAAGCTTATGTGTGCTAATTATGGAGGTGGTTATATGAATCAATATTTATGTACATCCTGTTTAACTAAAGTTTAGCATATACCAGCTTCTTTTCAGTTTATTTACTCATACGTTTTTTGCTCCAGGGTAGGCACTTTTTGTTTACCATTACGCGATAATTTAAGGTTTTTTTCCAGAGTTCATACTTTACTTGTATCTGTATTGCACAGTACATGTTAGCTTTGTTTGCTTTGTTGATGGCACCATCAAAATGTTACGTTAGTTTTAATATCCATGGTTTTAATGCACTGACGAGCGCCATCTGTCGTCGTAAAGTAATACTACATACATATGCATACGACATATGTATAAATGTTCATGCCCCAGCTTAAAAGTAAATATCTACTTCAATGAAATCACTACAGATGGCACTAATACCAAATTTTGTTCTTAAGGTGGCCAGATGAAATATTTTTGTGTAAAAAATCTTTAAAAATATATTTTCAACTGGATAAGAATATAAGGTGACACGTACTTACTGCGGATTAGTCCAAATCTAATAACAGCAACAGTATTCACAATTAACAGCGACAGTAGAATCGCAGCAAAAAGAATTGATGCAATTTACTCTTTACTCGGAACTTTCTTAACTAGAGACAAATATTCGTTATAGAAAACTTGGTTAACGTTACGGTCATGGTGACCACAGATAGATACGTTTTATAGTCTTCTAATTAACATCATCAGCAAAGAAGTGAGATTTGTGAGCAACAGAAACTGGTGTTAGAATTCCAAGTCGCACTGGCAACAAATACCAACAAAAATGTTGAATTCTTATGCAAAAATAACTTGTGCTAAAACTTCTCCAGCAACAAAAAATTATTCAATTGCAATTATTCAGCTGTGCAATGAAAATACGACGAAGTTTTGTATTTTGATGTGCAGTTTCCTTTTGGGAACACTATATGCATAAAATTTAAAATTATTCAAGCTTTCCAAATATCATAAAGAAGTTTGCAATTAATGCTTGATGAACAAGCTATGAAATATTAAAAAGAGTTTTGATACATTTGAAATTAGTGAAATAAAAAGTATATTTTTAAATATTTAATTATTATTTTATTTCATAGTCTGTAGCTAGGTTGTAAAAACCAACATTAGCCAAGGTATTATGTAGTACGTATTATCAATCTAATCGTTTAATTTACAGGCGATGTCTATATACGACGCGTTTAACAGTCTTGTAACGGTAACCATCATCAGCAAGGACGGCGGATTCTTGAGCTACAGCAACTGGTGCTGGAGCTGTAATGGCAACTGGAGCTTCTTCTACTGGAGGCAAGTATTCGTTTGAGGGGAGTTCGTTAACATCACGACGATGACGATAACGGATTCGTCTCACTGTTTTGTAACGGTAACCATCATCAGCAAGGACTGCGGACTCCTGAGCAATAGCAACTGGTGCTGGAGCTTCAACGGCAACTGGAGCTTCTTCTACTGGAGGCAAGTATTCGTTTGAGGGGAGTTCGTTAACATCACGACGATGACGATAACGAATACGTCTGACGGTCTTGTAACGATAACCATCATCAGCGAGAACGGCAGATTCTTGGGCAACTGCAACTGGTGCTGGAGCTTCAATGGCAACTGGAGCTTCTTCTACTGGAGGCAAGTATTCGTTTGAGGGGAGTTCATTAACATCACGACGATGACGATAACGGATACGTTTGACAGTCTTGTAACGATAACCATCATCAGCGAGAACGGCGGATTCTTGGGCAACAGCAACTGGTGCTGGAGCTTCAATGGCAACTGGAGCTTCTTCTACTGGAGGCAAGTACTCGTTTGAGGGGAGTTCGTTAACATCACGACGATGACGATAACGGATACGTTTGACAGTCTTGTAACGATAACCATCATCAGCGAGAACGGCGGATTCTTGGGCAACAGCAACTGGTGCTGGAGCTTCAATGGCAACTGGAGCTTCTTCTACTGGAGGCAAGTATTCGTTTGAGGGGAGTTCGTTAACATCACGACGATGACGATAACGGATACGTCTGACGGTCTTGTAACGATAACCATCATCAGCGAGAACGGCGGATTCTTGGGCAACAGCAACTGGTGCTGGAGCTTCAATGGCAACTGGAGCTTCTTCTACTGGAGGCAAGTATTCGTTTGAGGGGAGTTCGTTAACATCACGACGATGACGATAACGGATACGTCTGACGGTCTTGTAACGATAACCATCATCAGCGAGAACGGCGGATTCTTGGGCAACAGCAACTGGTGCTGGAGCTTCAATGGCAACTGGAGCTTCTTCTACTGGAGGCAAGTATTCGTTTGAGGGGAGTTCGTTAACATCACGACGATGACGATAACGGATACGTCTGACGGTCTTGTAACGATAACCATCATCAGCGAGAACGGCGGATTCTTGGGCAACAGCAACTGGTGCTGGAGCTTCAATGGCAACTGGAGCTTCTTCTACTGGAGGCAAGTATTCGTTTGAGGGGAGTTCGTTAACATCACGACGATGACGATAACGGATACGTCTGACGGTCTTGTAACGATAACCATCATCAGCGAGAACGGCGGATTCTTGGGCAACAGCAACTGGTGCTGGAGCTTCAATGGCAACTGGAGCTTCTTCTACTGGAGGCAAGTATTCGTTTGAGGGGAGTTCGTTAACATCACGACGATGACGATAACGGATACGTTTGACGGTCTTGTAACGATAACCATCATCAGCGAGAACGGCGGATTCTTGAGCAACAGCAACTGGTGCTGGAGCTTCAATGGCAACTGGAGCTTCTTCTACTGGAGGCAAGTATTCGTTTGAGGGGAGTTCGTTAACATCACGACGATGACGATAACGAATACGTCTGACGGTCTTGTAACGATAACCATCATCAGCGAGAACGGCGGATTCTTGGGCAACAGCAACTGGTGCTGGAGCTTCAATGGCAACTGGAGCTTCTTCTACTGGAGGCAAGTACTCGTTTGAGGGGAGTTCGTTAACATCACGACGATGACGATAACGGATACGTTTGACAGTCTTGTAACGATAACCATCATCAGCGAGAACGGCGGATTCTTGGGCAACAGCAACTGGTGCTGGAGCTTCAATGGCAACTGGAGCTTCTTCTACTGGAGGCAAGTATTCGTTTGAGGGGAGTTCGTTAACATCACGACGATGACGATAACGAATACGTCTGACGGTCTTGTAACGATAACCATCATCAGCGAGAACGGCGGATTCTTGGGCAACAGCAACTGGTGCTGGAGCTTCAATGGCAACTGGAGCTTCTTCTACTGGAGGCAAGTATTCGTTTGAGGGGAGTTCGTTAACATCACGACGATGACGATAACGGATACGTCTGACGGTCTTGTAACGGTAGCCATCATCAGCGAGTACGGCGGACTCCTGAGCAACGACTGGTGCTGGAGCCTCAACAGCAACGGGAATATCAACAACTGGAGCAGCAACATGTTGTTGTTCAGCAACTGGAGGCAAGTAATCGTTTGAGGGAAGTTCATTAACATCGCGACGATGACGCAAACGATAACGTTTGATGGTCTTGTACCGATAACCATCTTCAGCCAAGGGGCTAGTCTCGAGAGATTGGACAGCCTCCTCTAAAGGTGCAGCATCCTCTAAGGGTGGCAGGTACTCATTTGAAGGTAAAGCGGCGTAAGCCGTGGCCAAAAATGCCAGAGCGACGAATAGGAATCTCTGCAAAAGAAAAAATCATAAGTTTAAGGTAAATTCTTTTTTTTTTCTTGAGTGTAAGCAGCAAAGTATCCAATAGTATCCAAATAGTAAGTAGAATTTAATTCTCTGCTTTCATAGTACAACTTACCATTTCTTATGTTGTGTGTTCACCTTCCTCAAATAAGAAACGTTTTGATGATCTTAGTTACCTAGCACGGCGTATTTATACAAATCTAACTCTGTAAGTGAGATCGGCACAACAAGAAGTTAGAATTTTTAATGTGGCTCTTGCCAAAAAATGTATAATTTAAGCTTATGAAATAGTTACTTTACACACACCACATGCCAACAACTTAACACGATGGCTCCGTTGCTAACATCACCACCACACACATTTGTGGTGTCTTTATTCTTAGCTGTTCTTCTACTTCTTTCGTCTCGTCGTTTATGTATTTCTCTTGTTTGACTTTTACCGTGTTTTAATCGCAGAATTTTTTGATAACACCATATGCTAAATATGTACGTATGTATGTATTAGTAAAATGTCTTTGAACCCCTCGGCATGTTGAGCTTAGCTCAGATCGAACTATTTTGTTACTTTGGAGATCCACTTCAATAAATGAATTTGGAATTCGAGTAAGTGCCTCAGTACTTATCTGAGACTTTGTGCGGTAATAAAATATGAACACTCTAATCTAAAAAATACGTAGCTTCTTTTTTGGGATACATAACTAAATATACATAATTATGTATATATATATTAATATTTAGCTACACAGCTTTCAGCAGCTTCTTTTCTTATTCTTCTTCGGACGCTGCTGCGGATTTCGCTACTTATTCGTACTTCCATATTTGATTGAAACGCACAATTAATAAATTTAAATATGTGAACTGTGAACAGAGCGAATGAAATAATTAATTGTCTATTTACAATTCTTCTTTGCCTTTTCAAGATCGATACATTAAAAAATCGAAATAGTAGCATTTTTTCTGTTGCTTTTTTGGCGTAAGAGTACTTGAGTCTCATTCGATAGTTGTAGGTAGTAACTGGGTGGTATCAATGCTATACAAATAATAATAAAAAATTTTGCATAACTATTTTTAGCACATGATGCTATTTTTAAGTGTTTAAATTATAGCAATTACTCGATTTTATTTGATTTAGCATAGGCTACTTTTTCTCATTTGTCTGATATATTAATCCAATTTTTATGATATACGGATATCATGCATTTCGTTTGTTACTTCCGACTTTGTGTCGGTGTGGGGAATACCATTTTATCATTGGTGCTAGACTTGAGAAAAGCCGATTCAGATGGCAACTGGAGGTAAGAGTTCGTAGGACGGGCGCTCGTCAACATCACGACAATGGCAAAAGTGGATACTCTTCACAATTCAGTAGCAGTTACAGACGACCTCGATAGCCTAGTGGATAATGCACTAGACTTTCATCTGGGAGGTTCGGGTTCGATTCCCGTCTTCGTCTGGTGGTTAATTTTCATTACTTTCTTATATTCACTATCAATATGAAGTGTATGAGAATTATAAGATAGTGTACAAGTGCACACATTGGTTGGTAATGGCAAAACCACCAAGCCGATAAGAAATTGTCACACCGCCGTTCGGAATCGGCGTTAAACTGTAGGTCCAACTATGTGGTATCACAATGGGCCGTTCAGGCCTAAGTGTGTCTCTCGACAGCCACTCCAACCTAACCTAACAGTTATCATAATCTGCAAAAATAGCAGGAGCAACCAATCCCAGGAATTCAAGTTTGGTTGAAGTTTCAAAAGCGTCTAAGCGACTGGAAACAATTAATCAGTGGATGAGAGTTTGCCAAATTAACGTAATGACGAATATTGTTGTACATATTTCACAGTCCTATAATTGCAACCATTATTTGCAAGGACTTCAAACTGTTTTCAAACTAGAGACATGCGACAATAACTTTACCTTTCACAGTCTAGTAGCAGCGAATATGCCAAACTCTTGGGCATTAGCAGATGGGTTTGAAGCCTCAGCATTAGCTATAAATTTCCCAACTGCGGCCAACAACTCTTTGGATGGAAGTTCGTTAATATTTTATCGATAACGCATACATAACGCCCGTATCTATATACGCGGTAATATACTGTTTTTAGACTTTAAAACCGCATAGCATTTTTTTAACTAAAATACCGCGAAAAAAAATATAAAATTTAAGACAGAACAATGGCGGCACGGTGCAAGTATACTTCTGATGGAAGTGGAACCATTGAAGGCGATTCTGATCGTCAAATGCAACTTTAAATATCCATGCGTTGATTTCTATAAATACCTCATAATAAAGCCGGAATTGCTTCGTCAAATTTCTTCAACGGACAAATACAAAGCAACAACAAAAGAAGGAGATATTGAAATGGAGAACGAAGACGATTCAAATGATGGATAATTTGCTTTCCCTGTTAATTTTCTTTGAATACAATGGAAATCGCGAAATATAGTTTTTTTCAAATCGATTTACTATTTTTTAAAAATTTTTGGTAGACATATACAGTTTTTGATCGAGATGCGAGCGTTACGCATACATTTTGCAGTGCAGAAAAACAAACTCCTTAAACTTATAAACGGAAGCACTTTGTACTAATGGAAACGATATAAGACAGACATGATTTTGTTGTAAAAGTTAGGAGTAGCTAGCATTATAAGGTTAAATATATATATAGGTCCTATTTTCCCAAATAATCCTTTTCTTCTTTTATGAGACAGCAGCCCATGTGAGTTAGAAGGGACCTACAGTTTTATTCCGAATTTGAATGGCGAAATGTAAAGTTTTTCCTAAGTAATTTTTACTCTTGCAGGTTTACCATTGCCAGGCAAGAGATGGTGCCGTGCAGAAAAGTTTTTATTTGCCGAGCATCGAATCTAGGTACCGTGCACACTAAACTCTAGACTACGGCGACTTTTTTCCAAATAGTAGTTTTCTAAAATAACGTAAAGCGACTAGTTCGTCTCTTTTCCAATGGTAAAGGAAACCAATTGTTTTACAAATTCGGCAAAGGAAAATCTAGTTTCAATTAAATTATAATAATTTCGCCAACAAGTTTTGTATTTTTTTTAACTATATAGGCTTCTTCACAATGAAATGCCAGCTAGTAGCTATAAATAAGTAAGAACTATGACATGCGCGTGTGCCGCTAGTGTTTCACGTGTTTGATATTTACGATCAGCTAAAATCGCGCGCAAACCTACAGTAGAAGCTTAGCGTGTTGTGGCGGTATTTAATAAAAGGAGACAAAGCATAATAGATGCTAAGTTATTAAAAGCTTGTAAAACTTCAAAAATCAAAAGCGGCTGGCGTGTGTCTACGTTATCCGCGTGTCTGTCTCTATAAATAGGGCTCTATCATGAAATAAGAACATTATAAATACCATTGATAAAGCTTACGGAATGCTGTGTGCATTATGAACAACACAATTTTTTATCCCACTAAAAAAAAAAAAACTTTTCCCGCACTACTTTATGGATTTGAACTACTGGTGACCTGCGATTTCAGCAGTAATCTTCGGCTTTCAGTAATTGAGGGGCGTTTTCACAAAACCCAACATCTATAATTTTCTTCAAACTATTTAGGCTAAACTAGATATGAATATTCAAATATAAGTGCATATTTTAGTTTTTTTTTTATTGTTTTATATGAAACATTTATACATTTGATCACAAATTATTAATTTAAAATGAATTAAATTGAAATAATAAAATCAGAGCGAAGATGACGAAATTAATTTAATGACGGCGAATCTTAAATTTCCTCACAGTCTTATAACGGTAACCATCATTTCCCACGAAGCTGGTCTCGTCAGCTGGTGCCAAATATTCGTTGGATGGAGCAGCGACTTCAAATGAAGCTTCCTGGTTTGGAGGCAAGTATTCTGAGTTAACCTCACGACGTTGACGATGACGGAGGCGACGTACAGTTTTGTAACGGTAGCCATCATCAGCGACAACTGTGTGCTCTTCAGGAGCCAAGTATTCATTGGATGGAGCGGCGATTTCGAAGCTTTGAGAAATTTCTTGATGAGGAGGCAAGTATTCAGTATTGACTTCACGACGTTGACGATGACGGAGGCGACGCACGGTTTTGTACCGGTAGCCATCATCAGCAATAACGGTGTGTTCTTCAGGAGCTAAGTATTCATTGGATGGAGCAGCGATTTCAATGCTCTGAGACACTTCCTGATGAGGAGGCAAGTATTCAGGATTCAATTCACTAACATCACGACGTTGACGATGACGGAGACGACGCACGGTTTTGTAACGGTAGCCATCATCAGCGACAACGGTGTGTTCTTCAGGTGCCAAGTATTCGTTGGAAGGAGCAGCGATTTCGATGCTTTGAGAAACTTCCTGATGAGGAGGTAAGTATTCAGTATTGACTTCACGACGTTGACGGTGACGGAGGCGACGCACGGTTTTGTAACGATAGCCATCATCAGCAATAACGGTGTGTTCTTCAGGTGCCAAGTATTCGTTAGAAGGAGCAGCGATTTCGATGCTTTGAGAAACTTCCTGATGAGGAGGTAAGTATTCAGTATTGACTTCACGACGTTGACGATGACGGAGGCGACGCACGGTTTTGTAACGATAGCCATCATCAGCAACAACGGTGTGTTCTTCAGGTGCCAAGTATTCGTTCGAAGGAGCAGCGATTTCGATGCTTTGAGAAACTTCCTGATGAGGAGGCAAGTATTCAGTATTGACCTCACGACGTTGACGATGACGGAGGCGACGCACGGTTTTGTAACGATATCCATCATCGGCGACGACTGTGTGCTCTTCAGGAGCCAAGTATTCGTTGGAAGGAGCAGCGATTTCGATGCTTTGAGAAACTTCCTGATGAGGAGGCAAGTATTCAGTGTTGACTTCACGACGTTGACGATGACGGAGGCGACGTACAGTCTTATAACGATAGCCATCGTCAGCTACGACAGTTTGCTGTTCCTCAACAGCAGGTGCCAAATATTCACCTTGTGGTTCAGTAAGATCGATGCCAGTATCGTGACTAGGTGGCAAATACTCTGAACTGGGGGCATATTGCGCGCATGCGACAGCAACGATGGCGGCTAATCCAAAAATAATGAGTTTCTGAAAAAGGAAACGATTTGAATTAATACAACTATATGAAACTGTTGGTTGTAATATTATTTAAAAAAATATGTATATTACCATTTTGATTAATTTGTCGATTCTTATGGAATACAAGTGATCAAATGATATCGATTTTAAAATGTGCAAAGATATTTATACTATTTTTTTTTTAGTCAAGTAGTTTGTTTGAGTAGAGAAATGAAGTGATACCGAAAATCTGTACATCTTTTTAAACATTTATGGTCAAACTTGATTAGCTTCATTATAATCACTTTGTTCGTTTCTAATTTTAGGTTTGAGTTGCTGTGAGTTTGTTATTGTTTGCTGCCAGTAATGATATGTAGATAGTTCACTAAATTTTCAACAACATCGTAAACTTTGAATTATTGTACAGTTCGAGCCATGTCGGAAGTAATTTAGTGGAATTATTCAATCAATCAATATGCAAACGATCGAAGATTCTGATAACAAACTCATGTTTACTGTTTGTGCTTCATCGTGATTATTAAGACAGGCGGCCCAGACCGGACCGAGTCGATTCTTGTCAGATCAGTCTACATATGCACGTTCACGTTGTTTAGAGTTTCGCTTTCGATCGGTTACATACATACCTATATTGAAAGTGATCAACGCGTGAGTCATTTGCATTGGCGCCATCACTTCTCCGGCTTGGCTTTGTGTGATTATAGCTCGCGTTTACCTTTTGTTGATCATCATCATAATTATCAGGTCAATGTCAATAACAACACCTAACGCCTCTGCAAACAAACCAAGTTGATTGACAGGTTTTAATTTTTTTCCAAAGCAGCTCATCATATTTTCTAGATCATTATCGTAAGATTTGCTTTAGTTATTGTCAGAAATAATTACTCAATGGATGTTTTTATTTTATATTAGGTGTAAAACATTTATTTATCAATTTATTTAAGGTTTACATTTCCGGTGTCTTTTTCTGTGCTATGGTAGAGAAATTTTCTTGCAAAAATTCTACTTTAGTTAACATCGCGACGACGACGGAGACGATAACGCTTAACAGTCTTGTAACGGTAGCCATCGTCAGAGGAGAAGGAATGTGCGGGTGCAGGTTCGGATGCAGATGTATCATAGCTAGGCTCGTAAGCTTGAACAGCTGGTTCGGAATAGCTGGCAGCAGATTCATAAGAAGCAGGTGCTGAGTAGACTGGTCCAGGTGCTGATGATGCTCCTACATGTGGGGGCAAATAATCGTTGGAGAGTTCGCTAACATCACGACGACGGCGGTGACGATAACGTTTCACGGTCTTATAACGATATCCATCATTGGAGGAGAAAGTGTGCGCGGGTTCAGAACCAGCAGCTTCATAAGTTTCATAGGATGCAGCTGGTTCGGAGTAGCTGGCAGCAGATTCATAAGAAGCGGGTGCTGAGTAGACTGGACCAGGTGCTGATGATGCACCTACATGAGGAGGCAAGTAATCATTGGACAATTCGCTAACATCACGACGACGGCGGTGACGATAACGTTTCACGGTCTTATAACGATACCCATCATTGGAGGAGAAAGTGTGTGCGGGTTCGGAGCCAGCAGCCTCATAAGTTTCATAGGATGCAGCTGGTTCGGAATAGCTGGCAGCAGATTCATAAGAAGCGGGTGCTGAGTAGACTGGTCCAGGTGCTGATGATGCTCCTACATGAGGGGGCAAGTAATCATTGGATAATTCACTAACATCACGACGACGGCGGTGACGATAACGTTTCACGGTCTTATAACGATATCCATCATTGGAGGAGAAAGTGTGTGCGGGTTCAGAGCCAGCAGCCTCATAAGTTTCATAGGATGCAGCTGGTTCGGAATAGCTGGCAGCAGATTCATAAGAAGCGGGTGCTGAGTAGACTGGTCCAGGTGCTGATGATGCTCCTACATGAGGGGGCAAGTAATCATTGGATAATTCACTAACATCACGACGACGGCGGTGACGATAACGTTTCACGGTCTTATAACGATATCCATCATTGGAGGAGAAAGTGTGTGCGGGTTCAGAGCCAGCAGCCTCATAAGTTTCATAGGATGCAGCTGGTTCGGAATAGCTGGCAGCAGATTCATAAGAAGCAGGTGCTGAGTAGACTGGTGCAGGTGCTGATGATGCTCCTACATGTGGAGGCAAGTAATCATTGGACAATTCGCTAACATCACGACGACGGCGGTGGCGGTAACGTTTCACGGTCTTATAACGATATCCATCATTGGAGGAGAAAGTGTGTGCGGGTTCAGAGCCAGCAGCTTCATAAGTTTCATAGGATGCAGCTGGTTCGGAATAGCTGGCAGCAGATTCATAAGAAGCGGGTGCTGAGTAGACGGGACCAGGTGCTGATGATGCACCTACATGAGGAGGCAAGTAATCATTGGACAATTCACTAACATCACGACGATGACGGTAACGTAAACGTTTCACGGCCTTATAACGATAACCGTCATCCTCCAGAGTGTGTGCGGGTTCGCTTTCCAAGAAGTTAGTCTCAACGACGTTGGTAGCAGCTCCACCATATTCCTGGGCTGGTGGCAAATATTCCGATGATAATTGCGCGCAAGCGCCGGCAATAAATGCCAATCCAATTAGGAAAAGTTTCTGAAAGTACCGAAAGAATAAGCGTTTAGTTTTTTAATTTCCACTTGTATTCCACTTTTGTATTAATGTATAACTTTTCTATTTAAGCCCATAAAACTCTTACCATATTTCAACTTGTGTTCTGTGTTCTCAGTGGGTAGAGAAACGAATGATACTTAATTCTAAAAAAGATTCGACATTTATACTATCATCTGAGCTGTGACAAAATAATAGGATACAGGAATATATGCATATTCTAAGATCAGGTTCGGCAGGTTTTAATGCAACTATCTACTTTTATTTTCTATTTTCGCATGACAATCCATCAAAAAAAAAAAAAAAAAAATAGAATAAAACATTAAAAAAAAAAAACACAAATTGTATCGACCAAAGATAGTTAAAATATTTATATCCCTCGATATAGACATTGTTGCTGCTGAAATTAATCTCTGGCGATTCGGGCTAACCATAATTCTAGCAACTGCTGCCATTGTGTCTAACAAAATATGCATTGAACTTGAAAGAAACTAACTAATAAAAATGCTAATTTTGGTGGTTCGTTTGTTTTTTTTTTTTAGAAAGATGAAACAACCTGTTGGAGTTTTTTTTTCTTTTTAATGATGTGATAGTGATCAAAAGATCGAGTCACATATAGGTAAACTTAGCTATGAAATTTGTCAAATAAAAAGAACATTAAATGTGAAACTGATAGGTGTAAGATAAATCATATACAGGGTGGTTCTGCCGGGATTGTCAACTTGAAAGGAGGTGATGGGGTAAGCGGAGACAAGACCTATTTTCTCCCGCTTATGAGCCATAGAGAGTCAAGAGTCAACAATGTTTGCGTCTCGCTCTAATATTTTTACCATAACCTCTATAAGGTTAAGTTGGTATTTCCTCGGAAAAAACATCAAAATTTGTATACAAGAACTGAAAATTCTAATTTGAAGCCATTTTGTAAGAATTTTTACGTTTTATTTTTTTATGAAAATATAGAATACATCTTGAATCCTTTATATTTCATAACCCAACCATTTTATACTTGTCTCGACCTCTCCTATCAGCTCTTTTTAAATTGACCATCGAGACGAAATCACCAAATCACCCTGTGTATTATAACTATGTACATTTAGTATTTGTTTATTCATTCCGTACCGGAAAATAATACCTAGAAAATCTCTGAAAAATCTTGGAATAGAATTCGTCTGCACGTACGGACTGAATTTATTTAGCTGTTAGAAAGAACGGAAAGAATACATTTATTATTTGTACAACTCTCAATTGTTGCAGACGAAAAAATTTCGAAGTTTTTTGATATTTATTAATAAAAAACATAAAAATAAATACTTTGCGGAAAATTTATTATAAAAAAATATTATAGAAAGCCGGGGGGAAATAAATTAAATGTTGGATAGTGCAACGAATTGCAACTAAATGGGGTTTCAAAGCCACTTGATGACACGAATAGGGTTAATGCAGACAATAAATGTCTTGGTTTAAAGTTAAAATAATAATAAATCCGCTAATTTAATAATTACAATACGAAAAAATATGCTATCAAACGTAAATGAATTTAATAACTGACATTCTGTCAGGACGTGTCCATCTGTTTGAAGTGGTGTGAATTTCTAGTTAGACTGTTATGGTTAATGTTCTGGGTTAACATTTTGTGGTGGTTTCAGTTCAAAATTTCTCCAAACTAGTAAGCGATGGAGAATTTCTTATTTTCGGCTTGAGATTCATCAAGAAAATAGTGGAATATTTCACATTATATAACTAATGGAAATCTGTGAAATGTTTAAAACCTCTAGAGTGTAATATGAGAAGTTCTGAAAAATTTTTGTTTGTAATTTTTTTTAGCCTTTCAACGCTTTGTAGTGCATATAGCGGGTAAAAATTCCTTATCGTTGACCAGTCTCTTAACTCTACGTGAGCGCCATTCCCTTCCAACGCCTGTTTAGTGCATTTTGGCATTTTTAGTTGGTTGTAGCAAAGCCATCCTTATTTGGATTATTTTTTTTTTACCTAATTTGATTTCTGTATAACTTAAGTTTCCATTCTTATTCAATTTCATCGATGTTTTAGTTTTAAACACATTTTAACCGAAGCTAAAGTATTTTTCTTCGAATCGTTCTGGAACGGAAATCCATACGCTACAGATTTAATAAGCTATAATTTAAATTAAAGTGTTAAATTACTTGTGCTAATTTAATGATTTTAGCCTTTGGCGTGAGTGATTAAAAAAGCCTACATTTATTTTTAAGCATTATTGCATTGTCTCATCATCATTCAGTTTTTGTCTAGAGTTTGTCTGTAGAACGAATGAAGAGGCAGTCAGTAATAGATAAAGAAACATATTCAGAAATAAAATTTATATATTTCGTTTTCGTTCATGTCATAATATTTACCTCTACTATTTTTTAAATTTGTTACTGAAACAAGATTTCATTAATTAATGGTTAGCGTTTCCTTAAATTGAATTTTGATTTATTATGTGAAAAAAAAAAACCAAAAAAAATAAAAAATAAATAAATAAATAATCAGAAACAATCAACGCAATCTATGTAGAAATTATCATCATTGTCTGTTTGTGCGGTATCGCTATTTGTAATTTGATTAAAGGTTAACAAATAAATACCAGAAAAATAAATAATATTGTTGCCATACCATCACTCAAGTTCTGTTGCACTCTTTAACCCATTAGCGATTAATGTTACTTATAAATAGCGGCGAGTTATTCAGCAGATTTGAAACAGTAATTCGATTACTATCATAACATTGATCATTAATGGGTTAATTAATAATTATAAAAAAATACTTAGTAACTTAGAAGTTGAGATAGAATAAACGTTTTTTTAGCCTAAAATTAAGTTCGTTCTTTTCTCTCAGTATTTTAAAGTCATCGTAAAAAACATGTAGCTTAAGGGCATGGTCATATCATCTAACTCTAATCTCTTTGTTTTTAGTATATAAAAAACAAACTTGTATAATTCTGCAAATGCCATTGAGTTTTCTAAAAACTTCGCTTTCATT
The DNA here is from genome assembly GCA_963691655.1 of Toxonevra muliebris. Lineage (NCBI taxonomy): Eukaryota > Metazoa > Arthropoda > Insecta > Diptera > Pallopteridae > Toxonevra > Toxonevra muliebris. The sequence goes on along the minus strand of OY829327.1, from coordinate 93,610,532 downwards.
TAATTAAGTTTATGTGCATTTATATCGAACAAAAAAAAACTTTAAAAATCATTTATAATGTGAAAAATTGTGTTAAATTGATTTAAATTTATTTCTATTTTATTTCATTATGTTTTAAAAGGCATTCTCATCAAAAAGAAAAAAAAGCAAAGTTCATTCACCTTTTCGGTTTCAGTTCGTTAGTAGTCATTGATAATTTGTTTCTTTAATATTTTTTTGTTTGTTTTGTAGCGAAAAAATAGCTGTAATTAGTTAGATTCTAGTGAATAATTGAATATTTCAGTAAAAAATTACGTTAACGCTCTAGAGTTCATTTAAATGATTTGTAGAGTGATTTCAGTTATCGCTTCAAAGATTATCTACATAATAATTCATACCAAGAATATATAAATTTATCACTCCAATCACTCAAAGCGAATCCAAGGAGACGGTTTTGAATTTCATATAAACCTAATTACCTTTTAAGTCTCTCACGGTATTCTGAGAGTAAATACTTTTCACAGCCACGAAAGGTGGACAATATTATCAGAGAGGTCTATTGCTTAAAATGCAAATGGTCAAATATAAACCCCTTTTCTTTTTTTATTGATTAATGATTACCATTATTAAATTTTGGACAATTCTATGGTCAGGTTGACACATGCTAACAGAAAACTGTACTTTAAAGAGTTACTATCCAGTTCTCCAAGGAGAGCCATGATCATCCAGATGATCATTACATTTTCACAGATTTACAATAGACAAAGATTCTCACACTAGAGCTTTTGTTGAATCAGAGGCAGCTATGCTTTATTTTTCACTTGAAAGATATGTTTCAGTCTTTCACACTGAAGTATTTGCCGTCAATCAATCAACGCGTTTTAGTATTTAAGTATTAGAATATAAATGGACAGAGACACTTAAGGATCTGTTAAATTCCTCTCATACATACACAAAACTGCCATCTTGAGGGCAATGGCATGAAACAATCAAATCCCCCACGTTCATCACACAACTGTAAATGCATCCAAATGTCAGTCTGAACACAAATCAGTTGCAGTATGGTGAAAAACGCTGATCCTGAGCCACATCAAAAAGCCCCATTAACTCAGGATTATCTGCGGTAGGCCTATCACCTGTCCAGAAGATAACAAAATGATTAATGAAACGTTTACTAGGCACGGTGCTTAGTAGAAGCCCTAAGCTTCCAAGAGAAGTAAAGAGAGAAAAAAAAATTCTCCTCATTACTTTTAGGATAGTTTTATTGTGTCAATCTAGACTTAACACTGCCGGCACATGGAATAATTTACATTTAATAATTTACAAATTAAAGACATGAACTCAATTATGTTAAAATGAAGAACTAGACCTAATTTTCATAATCTCTAAATTTCGACAAATGTTCTAGAGCCAAATACTTGAAACATTCTTGACACTGTATAAAAGTAAATTCGACAATCTTTTAGCGAGCAAAGAATAAGCTATTAGGAATTTTAAAGTTATAGCTAGAAATCAGAAGGTTTTTACTCCTATCTGACTTTCGGAATTGAAAACTGGTGTGGGACTGTTTGAGCAAACTCAATCAACTGGGCAAGGACAATAAAGTCGCTTTAAGTTGGGTCCCTGGACACTTAGGAATAGAGGGCAATGAGTAGGCAGACAAGCTTGCTAGAAAGGGAGCAGCGGCCACTTTCGTGGGATCTGAACCCTTCTGTGGAATAGCAGATAGCGTAATCAGGGAAGTACTCAGGCAGGAAGAGAAGGACAAGAGACAAGAACTCTTTAATAATCTTCCGAGACTGAGGCAATCCAAAACGCTTCTAGGTAACTATTTCAAGAATAGATACGCATTCTGCATTGGTCTCAACAAAAAAAGTCTGCGTATATTAGCTGGTATTCTGACTGGGCACTGCGGGCTCAGAGAATACCTTTGCAAAATAGGAGTTGAGGAAAGCTGAATCATTAGAACATATTTTAGCTCAGTGTGGAGCACTGATCCACAAAAGAATGAAATATCTGGGTATGTACCAAGTGCCCAGCATAGAATTAGCATCCATAGATCCGGGAGCAATACTCAAATTCTTGAGGGAGACTAGACTGGATGATGCACTCTAGGCAAATCAGAATAGTCCTTATAGGTCGCGGTACAATTACATAACCCTCTCTAATACAATACAATTCGGAATTGAAGCTTTTCATTAATTTATTTTGTAAGTAATTTGGACTCTGCATTTAAATGGGTCAATTCCTTTCATCTAGATACTTAAGATACTCAGAATTTTTCTATTATCTGAGATATTTTCATATTTTTTTATATCATAAATGTAGGGAGCAGTATTTTTAAATGCTATGAGTAGCTTTATGAAGACCTTGAGTGCAGTTTACTGTAGTCAACTTCAGAATTAATCAAAAATGAGACCCGGCACAAATGCAGCAGTAATTTTAAGATTTTGCAGAATAAGTTGTTTCTTATGTATCTGCCCTGTTTTCTCCCGAATCAGTGTATCGGGTACTAATAAGTTACGAAATGAACAACTGCATTCTTTTTGATGGGTTCGGAAGTTTTACGACAAAAAAAAGTGTATGTTGCAAGCGAATGTTTCAGAACATGCCATTGTTCTTCATCTGAGATGGCTTTCGCATACAGTATATAATCTTTCAATAATAATTATACATAGCTTGCTAGTTTACTTGAAAATATCTCATCTAAAAACAGTGTTTCTTTTCTCTTATCTAATTAATTGATTACGATATATGATTCTGAATTATGGAATTGACGAAAAGAAATATATCGTTATATCATATATGAAGAGACAAAATATAGAAAAAACTTTGTGCGCAGATGGAATCTCAATCTGCGTTTAATACATTTTGATAAGTGTTTTTGTTCTAAGAAAAATTAAAATTAAAAAATTTTTTTTTAAACAAATATAACCAAATATTCATTAGCTTAATATAGAAATGAAAACATTTTTAGTAATCCAATACTCGTATATCTTTAAATAGATACGATAGATCAAATTAATTTACTTCCTCTCACTTTAATAATAATAATAATAATCATCATCATCATCAAATGAGAAGATAATCATTTTCTAATATAAAACAATAAAATGCTTAGATAAAAATTAATTTTGACTTTTATGGTTGAACTTAAAATATTTCAAGAAATTAATTTTAAAAAAACATAAAAAAATACATATTCAATTCAGGTTCTTCTGCTACCAAAAACTTCAACAACAAATAAATAAATAAAGTGAGTGCCTACAATTCTTCATAGATGAAAGAAGAACCAAAGCATACAAAAGTATTACGCAATGTAGAGAATATATTTGCTATATATTTATATTTAAACAGCCGTGCGAGGGTCAGTTACAGAGATGACAGAAGGTGAATCTTATGGGTTTTTTGACGCTGAAAATGAATCCGGCCGCAGCAATTGTTTAGTAAGGCATGTTTTGGGCTATATATTTTGACCCTATTTGGGTTAGATGTCCAAAATTGCCGTATTTGAGTTTATTGTGAGGAATGGATCTATTTTTTTTTATTGCCGAAAACGACATCGTAGAGTACGTGCCTGCAGCACGTTTTTAGTTTAAGTTTAACAGAATTTGTTCAACGCAATGGCTCATAGGATTCGTAATACTCATGATCAGTATTATAAAACAAATCACAGCCCTATGTAATCTATTAAAATTCTTAATAGACAATGAAGCAACATTGTCAATAGCAAAAACTAAAAGTAAAAGAAGCTAAAAACAAACAGATTGTTTTGAGCATAATTTTCAAGCGCTCAGCTTCCAAAGAAGATCACGATCTGTCTGCCAGAACTTGATTTAATGATAGTCATGATCAACATCTTCTATAGCTAAATTAAAAACAATAAAAACACTAAAAAAAAACCCATAGCTGCCGTTTTAGAAGACGACTAAGTTTTAAGCGCGGCTTAATACAAAAGCGTTTTTCTTAAAGCATTATCAATAATGAAATTCAATTTCAAATGCGAATTGTTGGTTTGGCTTAATTAAGAGAGAAGCGGAATCAAAATATTGCCAAAAAAAAAAATGAAGAAATGAATAAAAACTCAATGATCAATTTTAGAATATTTGAAAAAATAGGACGTTAATTAATGTTTGTGTGATTTGTACCAATAACTTGGCTGCAAAGTTCTAGCTCCTAAGCATCCAACGCATCACACACGAAAAGATTTAACTCTTTTCTCCACGCTCCCGCTTCTGCTAACAATTTTAATTAAATAAATCTAGAGAAGTGTATAAATATTTTCTTTTCTAGCAGAAAATTAAAAATTTTAATTTTTTTTCTGAGTTTATGTGAAATAACAAAAAAACAATACACACTTGCGAAGGTCAGTCAGCCTCTTAGCAAGTGTGAAACTAAAGATGATTTCAGCCAAATTAGGTGAAAGGTTTTTTGTTTGAGTTTTAAGATCTTCTTTATAATGATGTATATTATGTATATATACTGAGACTTGTTAAGCAGAAGTTCTGAGTTGACAAAAACAGCAATCACCAAATAAAAAAATAAAAAACTTAAAAACCCTAAAGCAAAAATGTTAGTTTTTATATTATAAATATTTAGTTGAAAGAAAAAAAAAAACAGAAGTGACCGAAGTTTTTATATATATGTACAATAAGTAGTTGGAGCTCTTACGTTAACAGTATAACTAGAGATTCTCGGGTTGTCTTTCGAGCTGTTTCAGGCTTTATAGTTGTCTAAGATCCCCAGTTGTGGCAACTTCTAGGCTTTCTTAAGCTTCAAGTAGTTGCATGGAGAGGCCTTAAATTCCCGAGTTGCCTCAAGCTTCCTAGTTGTCTCAAGTTTTACAGTAGTCGCAGGCTCCTGGTTACTTTAGTCTTTCGAGTTATCTCAGGCTTACAAATAGTCGATTTAGGTTTTAAAGTTGTCACAGGATTCAGTTGTGGTTCTATAAACCGAATCTAGAAATTCTTTGTCCGTTTACCGAATTCAAATACTGAAAAAATAGATATTTTGTGGAGTATAGACAACTCCATGTTATCTCTTGAGGTTGAAATTTAGTTAACCGGATCTGAACGGCGATCTACAACATTCTTACTTATTCACCATTATTGACCCTGATCCGGATATTGGGAAAATGTTTTTCAAAACAAATAAATGATAAATCAATCAACGCTAATGCGTTTTAATTTGTAATTGCCAGTCTTAGCAATGAATTGAGCTTAGACAAACTATAAAATTAAACCCATTTGAAAAATTGTGTTTACTAGTTTTTGAAACGGAACTTCTTAAATTTTTATATGACAATATGACTAATATTCCCCATTATTTTCTCTGCGGCTAAAAGTGATTGTGGCAAATAATAATGAAAAAACAAACCTTTAAATCTTAGTTAGAAGTTTGGGATACCAACAACAAACAATCGGATTGGTCTGTATTTGAATATGTAGATTTTCAAGAATATCTCGTTGATTTTATGCAAATGTTGCAAGCTGTACGCGTGGTCACTTTTTATGGAGTTTTTGCGTTTTTTTTGTTTTTTTGATATTTTGAATTTAATTAATTATGTTTGCATAGATACTTTTCAAATGCGGCACTGCGGACAGTAGCGCTTGCGGACCTAGCTAGCTTGACAAAATTGATTCTTTTTGTTTTGGCAAAAGCAACTATTAAATATCTTATAGAAATACCAACATAGAGCAAAAAACGATAAACAGATATGGTTCATATTAGATGTCAGAAAATCTGACCAATATGTAATACAAGTGCCAAAGAAGAATGGCAAAAAGTACATAGAACGGTAGTGGTAGATCCTTTCAATAATACTATTCAGTGAAAATAACTGTCTTTGTAATTCTCATTTACTTTACAGTATTTTCACTTATATAGATTGTTGAAATTAGGGAACTATCACAAAAATCACTGATGAGGAACCGTAGCTGGTTCTGATCTGCTAGTTCTCTGAACTTTTTGATATTATTCTGGCTTCATTGTTCATTCAAAGACTTATCATTTTAATAGAAAAAAAAGTGTTTAAAGAACAGTTAATTTGACAAATGATTGACAAAATTAAGTAAGTGAATGCATTAGTTCAATTTTTTGCATTGTTGAGGAAGCTGTTAGTTATTGATAAAGGGAATTCGCAAAAAAAAGTTGAAGGTAGGCACTTTCTATTTGGTGAGTTATTTAAATCATGGCATGAAATGCCGCGTTATTAAATGTTTGTACGAGAAGAACTTTTTTGAGTTCGATGTTTCTAGATCAAACTCTTAGGAATCTGCTGAAAATTTATAAAATGATGAAATATGGAAATACAATGCAAGTAAAAAATTTATTTACTACTAACTGACCCGGCAGACGTTGTTTTGCCCTTTCTACGTTGGTAAAAATTCTATATTTAAAAATAAGGCATCAAAATTGGAATTTATAAAACTATTTAATTTTCAGAAGAATATCAAAGACCATTCTAGAAGTTATATCTAATTCTAAAAACTATTTGAAAATATGGACCCATTTGCTATTTATTATAAAAATAAAACTTATTATCGAATTTATTACAGCGTCACCTATCGGAGTAGTAAAAAGGTAAAAAAGCAGAAAAATTAATAGAAAAATAGTTAAACATAGTAGTATAAAAATATTAAAAATGGAATAGAAAGAGTGGCAGACATGATAGTAAAAAATTTTAGTAGAAAAAAGTGTAAAATGCAGTAAAAAAGTAGAAAATAAGAAAAAATGTATTAAAAAAGTAGTGGAAAATATGAAGAAATTGTAGAAAAAAGAACTTTAAAAGTAGTAGAAAATAGTACTAAAAAAATAGTAGTAGTAGAAAAAAGTGTAAAAGGCAGTAAAGAAGTAGAAAATAAGAAAAAATGTATTAAAAAGGTAGTGGAAAAAAAATGACGACCTCGTTAGTTTAGTGAATAGTGCACTAGACTTTCATCCAGAAGGTTGCGGGTTTAACTCCCGTCATGGTCTGGTAGTTAATTGTCATAAACTTTTTATATTCACTATCGATATGAAGTGGATGAGAATTATAAGAATGTGTACAAGTACACACCTTGGTTGATAATGGTAAAACCACCGAGCTGATAAAAAATTGCCACACAGCCGTTCGGAATCGGCGTTAAACTGTAGATCCTACCATCGCCACTGTGGTCTAGTGGCATAGTGTCAGACTCTTGTCTCTGGAGGCGCGAGTTCGATTCTCAGCTTGGGTATTTTTCTAATCTATTTTTCTTTCCCTCTTCCTTTCTTTCTTGTGGCTTTGGTACAATAGATCTTATAGGTCGCAGTGCCTGACTTTCGAGTCGTCCTTCCTTCAAATAATAATAATAGTAGAAAATAAAAAAGGAGCATGGTGCCACACCCACTAATCCAACAAACAGAAAGAATTTAAATTTTAGTACCGTACCGTAAATGGTTCCTAAAATATGTATCTCATAATGGAAATTCAGGTTATATGGAAGGTGCCACACCCCCTTTGTCAATCCCATCCATATTTTTATTGTAGCATGGCATAATCAATTCTCATTATTGTACTAAATTTCTGTACTGTGCTATAAATGGTTTTTGAGATATATCCAAAAAACTATTAGGATTGTATGGGAGGTGCCACGCCCACTTTACTAAAAGCCATTATGAATAGCTGTGATCCATCCTCCCGCCTAAGAAAATATATTCTGGAAATATGACTTCAATCGGTTAAGTCGTTCAGAAGTTACACGATGACATACTCACAAAACTCTACGATTATATATATAAAGATGATGTACTAAATTTATCGAAATATGTACCTACATCCTTCCTATAGTTTTATTTCTAAACAATGAAGTTAAGTACCTAATAACTTTTGAACAGTGTGAAATATTTTCAAACCTTTTTTTGTTTCTACAAAGAAATCAAATTTATTACATTTTCAACAAGTGTTTAATTTGATTACCCGATGTCCAAGAGATGAATTATATGTATTTTTATGTCAACCTAAAATACAATTCTATTCCCCTCCCTCTCCCCCGGCGGGAAAGGGATCTTTTGTGAAATTTTAATCAGTTCGCTCCAAAAAAACTCATTTTCGCAATCCAATAATTTTTGTCTAACTAATTTTTTCTACTTGCGCCACTGTGCAGCGGTGAGGACCACACAAATTTACTCAGCGCTTCTTTTGCGATTGGCTTCGCTTCAAAAACAAACCAAAAACAAATACAAAAATCTAAATTATTGACAAGTGAAAAATTATAACTTTATTTTATTTAATTTGTTTTCTATTAATTTTATTATAATTTATTTAATTTATTTCATTCTCTCTACTCTCTAAACAGAAAAAATTAAAAACAAATACGCCAATGTTCGGACGTAATAATTCAAGAAATAGAAGTAGAACATGAAGTACGAATAGTGAGTGTTTAATGATATATAGCTATGCTATTTTTATTGTGCACTTAAAACAAGAAATAAAATAAGAAAATAACTATACAACAAAAGAATAAAAATATATGTTTATATAAAAGATTAATGATAATTTCAAATATCAAAATTTACTGAGCATGATAAAGTAGTTCGTATAACTTGATTTTAAATATACATTTACTTATATGTATGTATATGCAGTATGCCAAACTTTTGTATTTAATAGTTCCTCTTTAAAATGTCGAATAAAATTTTTGCTTACGGTGACAATCACATAATGATAAAGTCACACCAGTGAGTGATATAAGTGACAGAAAACATTATCAAATGAAGTTGATTTGAATTTAAAATGCCATTTAACAATGATGTTTAAATTTTAAAATGCTTAAATAAAAGAAACGATTATTAGTTTTTAAAATGGATTGTTGAGTTTTATTGAAAAAAAAAATGGTGAATTACGTTTTTTATAAAGTTTTAGCTAATATCGTAGAATAAACAAGCTCGTTCGTTTAAATTAGCTCTAGGTTTTGAGATGTCGGGTTTTGAAGTGTCAACTTTTTCATACAAATATTATTCATTTTGTTGTAAGAGCGAGAGCGCATACTCATTTGAGTGTGAGATGCATTTCATAATGTAAATTCAAGAGAGGTCACTTCGTTTCAATCACAAATTTGCATTTAAGCCATAGAAACTCAAAGAGAGACCTAACTAACTCCCTCTCATATGCGCATTTCTCTGGTGTACGCTTTTTTTTGTCGCAATCATTGCACGTGACTCAAGGCATGTTTATGTTTTTTGATTTAGAACATTTATGCTGTCGTGTACGTGTAAAAGCACATAAGTTCCGTATATGTACATGTGAAAGCACAAAGGCTGTTTTCTCTCGCGAGCTCAAGGGCTGGGCATACCTGATTTTGAAGATTAGGAAAACAAAAACAAACGATTAATCGATTTCCACCTCCATTTGTAATCATTTTTTGCAGTGAGCCAACTGTAAAACTTTCCAAAATTGTTTTTTAATAAAAAATTAAATTCTAGAATTTTTTAGAGTAACAGAGAACTTGCAAATATTCCACGTAGTTCTGTTTAAATATTTTGTCTTAAAAGAAAGAATTTCTACAAGCTTTGGTAGAATCTCTAGGCACTTGACATTATACATGTATATATTTCTGCAATATTTATTAAAACTTTTACCATAGTATCGTGAAAGTCAACTTCTTTTATGGAAAAAAAAGAAAAATTTAATGTAGATCTACATAATATTTATTTATGATATTCGTGAGCCAGTTTTTTTTATGTCGCTCACATGTTCGCCGTATCTCTAGTTAGATTCCTCATTTTTCAATGTCGCCAATCACAACATAGATGCAAAGATATTTACCATAAAATTTGCCGAATCAGTCCAAACCAAAAAATACAAAACTCATCAATAAAAATATTTCAACTTAAATATAATTTTTTTATTGTTTAGAAAAAATTTGATACATATCAAAATTTTAATAATAACAAACAAAGCAAACAAAAGAAGAAGAATAAAAAGTTGTTGTAGTTGTATACTATTATTATTAAAATCCAAGGTATAAGTAACAATAAATTTTGCTATTTAAAATGGATAAAATGAGTGTAATGATTTGCGCGTTTTCGCTTTTAAATTAAACAAAAACTAAAGCAAAAAATACAATAGAATATCGAAAAAAATTTAAATGTTAAACATTTTTATTATTATTATATACAATAATATAAATGGCTGTATTTTATATAATTTTTTTTCTTGTTAGTGGGTACATATTCAAATGCAAATCCCATAATTTTAATTTGGGTTTTCCAAACTGGAAGCCTTCAAAACGGAAGTCGAACGTCATTGGAGTAGAAATAGCAAGCTAGCTAAATAACGGACAATAGGATTTTTTCAATCCATTGTATTCCAATATATTCTTTCACTTTTTTTTTATAAGAATGGATAACTAATTACAATCATAGTAACATATCAGATTTGGCATATGCGCCAAAATTTTTATGATTTCCTCGTATATATTTTCTAAAAAAAAACAAAATAAAATAAAAATAGAAAAATAGTATTGTTTGAAAAAAAACCTTGTTTGGTATTTGAAAAATGTTGCCAAAAGGAAAAAAAAAAAAAATATTATTTTTGATATGTAATAAACATAAATTTATTTATTTCATATGTTATTTGAGCTTTTTGCAGCATTTTTTCGCTAAGCTGCAATCATTTTGGAGTTTTATTTTTAAGCTGATTAAAATTAGTTTTGGTTTTTTTTAATTAATATTTTAATTTGGATTGTGCGTTTATTATAAATTAGCATAAAGTGGTAGAATTTTAAGAGAAACAATTTATGCAATAATTCTAATGATAATAATGAAAAAAAATTTTGGAACACACATGCTAGCAGGGCCGTAGCAAGAAATTTTTTTCAGGGGGGGCGAAGGGGGGGGGGCGTGGGCAGGGGGGTTTCATTCGAAGAAAATATTCATAAACAATTTTTATCAAACTGATTTTTAAATACAATAAATTAAATCGATGATACATTTAATTTTAGGAAAAATGTTCCCATTTTTTTAATCTTAAACTCAAAAAAATGGCCAAAAGTGACAAAAAATTCCCAGAATAATCAAATTAAATTTTTTCAAATAAATATTATTCAATATGCATTCTAATGCATTTTTTTTTTATCGTGAGGGACATAATTTCATTAACTCATTGAATTCCCACTACTGATGATGTACCCAACCTCAAAAAAATTACCAAAAATAGTAGAGGCTCATTTTTTTCTAATGATCATTGTTGGGAATTTGAGCCATTATCAATGATAAGGAGCCCGGATGAGGTTGGCTTATATTTCCTAAATTCGTGAAGTCACTGCATTGAAAGAGATCTCTCTAGTCGTGGTGCTCTGAGAAATAATGGGTTAAAATATTAATTAATTAAGATTTTCTCCTAAAACTGCTAATAAGATGGAGTTTTTGCGAAAGAATTTTTCACGTTGAACTCGAATCTGAGGTCAAAAACTTTCCATCACGTCACGTTTTAGCAAAAAAAATGGGGTCAAGCAAGTCTAATTTTACAAGGATCCGATAATTTTCTCTATTTTTTATTAAACTTTTAAACTTTTCAAACTGATACTGGACGAAACTTTAAACTATCGTTAAATAGATTTCATTTTGACTTTTTTCATCCATTGGCAATTAATATTAAAAATTAGACTAAAGTTTCCACATTTTGAAGGGGCGGGGGGAGGGTCAGAACCCCCAAAACCTCCCCCCTAAATACGGCCTTGCATACTAGAGATTATTTCTGCTTAAAAATGGAATAACAGCTTAAGTTTACTTTCTTGTTAGTCGAGTTTGATTGCTTTGAATAGAAATATTATAGAAACCATAGAACAGTTTCAAAAAACTCTATGTTCAAATTTGGCTACACAATTTTGAGAAGAGAGGTACCGATACCGTGCCGTCAAAATTATGATTCCTATTGTCATTACGAACAAAAAGTTTTTCTACGACATAGGTCGAAAATGAATTTCGAGGCTCCGGAATTTGATTTTTATGGAAAATGTTCGATTTTTATAGGATTTTCAAGACACTGGGAATTTTTGTAATTAATTTTTTCTGTGAAAATTGATACCAGCGGTTTCTTTCATACGAGAAGCTCATTTTTGATATTTATTTTAACTCAGGCATCCGATAGGGGGCGCTATCGAAATTTTTTTTTTTAATTGTTTTACAGTTTTGAGTGATAATTTTATTCAAAAACACAAATTTTTCTTAATTTTTTTACTTCATTCATATAATATGTATACTTAAATATGTGTTAATATATGAAAATATTCTCTATAAAAAATAGTAGGAATAAGTAGTAGAATTTTTGAAGGTCAAAATCACCTTATTCGAAACTGTTCTATTATTTATAATAAATTACACCTTTATTGTTCTTTTTATATTCTCGTAGCAACAATTTACCGTTATTTGTCAAATATATGTTTTTGCTAACAATGATGAAAACTTTAAGATCGTTAAATAAAGTTTAAGCGCGCTTTGATGTACCAAAATTTGTAATTTTTTTTTCACGTCAAATTAATTTTTAACGTCAGAGCTCCCAATTATTTTACAATGAGAGATATTTTTTCCGAAAATAGTTGGTTGTTTTATCTAACGGTTAATTCAGTAACTATAAAGAGATTTATATTGTACTTCAACTTTTAACGTTTAAAATAAACTTAGATTTTTACCTTCGGTGACCTCAAATACTTTTTGATTGGAAATATTGGCCCCAAAAGATTTGTTGCTTTTTCCAACGGTAAATCCTATATAAAGGCATTACAGCAAAAAAAAAAAAAATTTAGTCTGCCGAAGATTAATTTCTGGGAAAAAGGTGGACTTAGCGGGTTTTGACCTTCAATGACTTCAATAATTTTTTGATGGAGAATATTTTTTCCGAAGAATGTTTATTATTTTTGTCAATAATTAAACCACTACAAAGGAATTATAAATTTTTTTTTTTCAATGGTTAATTTCTTGTAAAATGTTGAACCTAGAAAGTTTTGATCTTCGATGGCCCATTTGGCTACTTTTTTTTCTCAATGGTTAATTTCTTGTAAAATGTTGAACCTAGAAAGTTTTGATCTTCGATGGCCCATTTGGCTACTTTTTTTTTTCAATGGTTAATTTCTTGTAAAATGTTGAACCTAGAAAGTTTTGATCTTCGATGGCCCATTTGGCTACTTTTCGATGGGGAACATTTTTTACCTAAATCTAATAATAGGTTTCACGTTCGTTTACTGGGTATAGTCATATATCGAACAGAGGCTTCATATAACACCTCAAAGGTTCGGTAAGAGTGGGTTCTGTCTAAGTAATTTTTTCCTCCCTTCTATAATTAACAACTTTCTCTTAGCTATGAGACATGTATAAAGTAAAATAAAAAAAATTGTATTTTGGTCCCACGTACATAATAATTATGCGGGCATCCTAGACGTGATAGAGAAAATCCAAGTACAGGGTCAGACTCAGCGACCCCGAATTACCCTTAAAAAGTTATCCATTTGATATTTGAAATTTACTGTTGCACTGTGTAATTACAAAAATTCCAAGTGCCTTGAAAAATCTATATAAACCGAACATTTTCCATAAAAATCAAATTCCGGAGCCTCGAAAAAATTTTAGACCTATGTCGTGGCAGAACTTTTTGTTCGTAATGACAAGAGGAATCATAATTCCGACGGCGCGCTATCGAAACATTTTAGTCCATTCAAATCGCCCCAGCCTATTGAGTATATCGCCATCTTATTTCCCAGTGAACAAAATGAGCATGCGCATATGTATGTGTGTGGGTTAAAAGATGCCCGAGTACGTTTTCATTCAAAAGAGAAGCTTTACACACTCTCTTCCACCCATTTTTGGTCTTTTTTCTATAAATATTTTATTGTTGTAGTTAGTGTAATGCTTGGTTTTCACTATGTCAAATTTGCCAACATGTTGGCAATTTTATATGGGAAATTCTCTCTTTCTCTCTCTTTGACAGGGAATATGACATAGTGAAAATCAGGCATGTGCATCCAGTAGTGGAGATTAGATCCAACATAAAATAACTCTAGAGATGTAAATTTTGAGTAAACCAATAGTTTTCGTTATAGTTAAAGCTAATGCTGCTAACAAGATAATAATTAAGGTAAAAATTACGGTTAAAAATCGGAAATAAAAATTGGTTTGCACAACACAACCCCTTAGCTGGCAATTACAGGAGCTGTAAGAAGCGCTCCACGAATGGCCCTGGAGATGATTCTACACCTTCCCACTCTGGACATGTTTGTAAAGGCTAACGCAGGTTGAGAGAATCTAACCAGCTGATATCAGCCAACTGCGAACACTCCAGTATACTGGACAACTTAATGAGAGGTGATACCACGCACAGCCTTATAGGTAAGGCAACTGATTACCTAATAACACGCAGTGATTTCAATTGGAAAATTCCGATCGACTATCCCTCCAGAGATAGCTGGCTACAGCCTGATGTTGAAGACCTTTCAACAGTCTACTTTACTGACGGATCAAAGACAGATGGAGGAACTGGTGCTGGAGTTTTTTGTGAAACGCAACCAATTCGAAGGTCATATAGTCTACCGGATTACTCCAGCGTTTTCCAATCGGAGGTTTTTGCCATCATGAAGGCAGCGGAACACATAAAAAGCACCTTCCTTAAGGCAGCTGTAATCTGTGTGGATAGCCAAGCTGCCTTGAAAGCTATTGGATCTACTGTCATAAAATCAAAGATAGTGCAAGATTGTCGTAACGTTTTGAGCAGCATATGACTGTATGACTGTAGGGTAAGTTTACGTCGGGCTCTCGGACATAGCAATATTGAAGGGAACGACATGGCAGACGAAAACTTGCCCGAGCAGGGTCATCAATGCCTGCCAGTGACGGAATCAATACGCTACTACCATCGTTTTGTGCTTTTTTTTCGGCTAGGGGAGATTGCAGGATTGCACGTACCCTGTGGCCACGACTAAACATTAAAAGGACGGAAAGTATTTTGCGACTCGATAAACATGCTGTGCACATGGTGTCGGGTGTTATCACCGGTCACTGCGCTGTGGACGTAATGTTATGCAAATGTCGACTATCGACCAATGATATATGCAGAGGCTATGGAGACGAGGACGCTGTGGAATCGGTCGAGCATCTGCTATGCCATTGTCTCTCATTTCAGGAACGACGGCTCCGAACTCTCGGGGCAAGGTTTTTTGACGGACTAACAAACATAGTTGATGCACAGATTTCAGATTAACACAGCTTTCTCGTCAAGACTGGGTGGTTTCCAGAGGATCCAGTCTGGATCCGCAGGGAACCGAATTGAAAGGGGAAGGTCACCCAAATATAAAATGAAGGGCATCACAATGGGCCTAATAGGGCCTCCGAGTGGAAGTGTGTAGCATACACCCCTTCTTTAATCTAACCTAACCTAACTTGGCTAGCAATGGCAAATCTCCAAGAGCAAAAATTGCATCAAAAAAAGCTTTTCTCTTGTCCCTGTCCCTGTCCATTCGTTTCTTGTTGTGGTAATTTATGTTCATCAAGATCTTTTATTCCGCAGATTGAGATTAAAAACAACAAGAAACTAATGCAATCTCCCTTTCTCATTTTCACCATTTCCCAAATACCAATAAGTAAAAATTTAAAATTTTTTGGACCACCCAAAATTAACACATATTTCAAATTCAACATTTTAATAATAAACTCCTATTAGTTTGCAATGTGATGTTAATTTACAAAAATAAATAATATTGAAAGAATACGAAACAGATTTACATTATTTATCGATTAATCATGCAATCAATGGAGCAGACGCACCGCACCACACTGCGAAATTTTCAGTTAATAAGAAGAAGTGGAAGAAAAACAGCGTTAAACCAACTAAAAAAGTTGTAATGATTTGCGCACGTTTGCTACAAATTTTTGAGTAATTCAATTCAAATTTTATAGATGAAGCTATAGAAAAAATATTATAGCAATATAAAACATCAAACAAAAGTATAAATTATTATAAAAATAAAATCTATTGATACATGTTAAAATTTGAAAGAAAAAATTATAATAAAGTAGAATAAAGAATAATTTGTTGCTGCGCTATTGTTGTGATTTCAAGTTGATCGCGTGCATAATTATTTGACGTATGTATCTCGTCTTTTTTTTTTAGTTTACTTATATACTTATCTATTGTTTTTATACTAATTTTAATTTTATTTTTTATTTGCTTTTTATATACATAATTTTGTTATTTCTTCTTGTTCGTTGGTTTTGATACCCGTTGGGTAATCAGCCATTTTCAGTTTACCCGAGTACTCTAAAAGCAGGTATGAGCAGATTTTACAAGTATCCGCCAATTTCGGTCAACGGGTACCCGAAAATCATTGAAAATATTATTTTCTCTGTCATTCTGTTTCTGAATTCTCAGAGAAATAAACCAAAAACTTAAAATATTTGTTATAATTCTAAATAGTTAAAATGGGGGAAAGAAAAGCTTAGTATTGTAGTTTACTACTAATTAAAACTAAAATATGGTAATCTGTTCTAAGGAAACCTATACCTATTTATCTATTTTGATTATTATGTTCTTCAATCTCTTAATTATATAAGTTTTTTAATCGTTCTATTAGGAAATCGCGTACCCAGATCTACCCGATCACGGCGATCCATCATATTATTACGCGGGCAATAATAGGAAACCTTGGGTATCCGGTTGCAAACCGAGTAATCACGTATCAACAGCAGTAGCGCATTGCTTTGGTTAGAAATACTAAAACTTATGCTCAGTTCTTGTTGTTGCTAACGACGTCTCTGATGATGATGAGTAGCTGCGGTATGCTAAGTGCTCTTCAGCGGTATGAAAAGTGGCCCGACTTGTTAAATTTTTAATTACTACCTTTTTTTTTTCTTTTTTGTTTCGTATGTATTTTACTTTTGTTTTTATTTTTGGTTTTTTATCTTTCATTTGATTGGAAATACATACATATCGCTTTAGATTGGTTTGTGGTGTTGAAAATAAAAGTTTATTTGCATATGTGTGGGTTTCAGGAAATAAATTCATTATAGAGTAGCGATGGGCACCTATAAATGTACAATGACTGCGCTTTTTTTTATATGAAAATACGTGTGAAATGTATTATGTTCTTATGTACACGTGCTATTCTCTGGCCCACACCGTTACAGAGAGAATATACTGTAAAAAGTGTGTGTGGTAGATTGAGGTTTAGAGCTTTAACCCACTGTTGGGCACATGGGCCCAGCCAGGCCTTTTTCGATTTCAATTGTGATTTTAATATATTTCTGATTGAGCTAGTGACTTTAAATATTGTGACTTTTCCTAAATATTCATTGTCTATCATTTTTAAAAATTAAGGATCCGAGTCATACAAGAATAATTATAAGGATATGTACGCATTTGAACTATGTGGTATCACATTGGGTCGTCCAGGCCTAAGTGTGTCTCTCGACTGCCACTCCAACCTAACCTAACGCATTTGAATATACTTCGGTTTGGCACATGTGGTCTGGCTAGACCTGCATATATTTTATATGAGAACAACACTCAAAAGTGGACTATATTTGCTTCAAATGCCTTTGTGTGAATCAACAAGACTAATACTGTTTGAATTTCATCACTACACTCCATTTATAAATATAATATACCACAAAATAAAACGTAAAATGAATGGAACAAAAAAATATTTTACTTGTTTTCTACTTGATATTTTTTTTCATATTTTTCCCTGAGTACGTAATTGAATATATACGAAAGGTACTGGGACAATGAAAAAACCAAAAACATTTACTTGCATGTTATATAGATTCACTTCTATGCATGCCCAAAAACGCAATATTCTGATATATTTGTATGAAATTACTTAGGGGTCTGGCCATACCACTTAGGCCAAATCAAAGGTTATCGAAACATGTACCCAACGGAGGGTTAACGAGTAAACCTTATTTGATGATTGATTTTTGGACAAATTAAATTTTTAAGCAAAATTTTTAATGAAAATATTCTCTAGTTCTCTCATTATTATAAATATGCCGTTGTTCTGTTTTGATATTCACTATTAGGTTTAGCTACAAAACGTAAGCATACTTTTAGGCTAATCATATTAAATTTAAATTTCGCGTTCAATGTTTGAGATTGTTACTTAATTAAATTCGATTTAAATAAAACATTTATTTTTACATTATAAAAACCAAATTATTTATTTCAAAAATAAATTACAATTTATAAACATAAATGCTGAATTTTTTTTTTTTAATATTTTTGCCAATATTTACAAATTGTCTTTATTTTGTTTTTATGGGTTTGTTCGTGCCGCATTGAGTATTTGTATTTATTTGGACATATTTGCATATGCAAGGAAATGAACTGTTGAATTAATTAAGTTAATGTTTATTTTAAACTATATATAAATAAAAATTATAAATTTAATTTTATAAACCATAAAAAGCAGTAGTAAATAGGTATGGAAAAATTATGGTTATTTTCACAAAAAATTTATTTGCTTTAGTTAAAAAATAGTTGTCCATTGGGTTGATGAATCGCTTTGTCAATCTAACTAATACGTTCGTAATTTTTTCCAATCGAATATTTTCATAATATTTATTAACTTCATTCTTCAAAGTACCAATGATCCCTGTGTAGAATCTAGGCATGGCCTGGATGCATGAATTATCATTATTAACATTACAGTCACTGACTCGAGCTTTGCCTCGACTGCAGTCTGAATTCTGCTCTACTCCCACATGCATTCAAGTTATTTTTACCATTTTGATTATTGAGTTTTGAATACCCATTTAGCATTAGTTCACATTTAAAATTTTTATTTTTTTTTCCTGCCTTTTGGTTTTTGGCTTTTTGATTTCCCTTTCTTTTCTTTTTCTTTTATAGAAAAATTAGGAAACCAACATTGAAAATGCTAACCCAGTTTATGTGTACGCTCGTATGTTTGTCTGTTTGTATGCCCTAAATGCAATATATTCACTAAATGATACGCATTTATTTTGTCCATTTAAATATTTCACTGTAATTGTGCCTTTAATTATTTTTCCAACCACTATAATTATTTTTAGCTTTCCTTTTGCTCCTTTATTCCATCCATTTTGCCATTTTCTTGCTCTTTTCCTTTGGTGATTACTTTAATTTGTGATTATTTTCATGGTGGTTCATGGTTGTGGTAAGTGTCTGTTTTTGTATGTGTATGTGTGTGTGTGGTCAGCATGCGAAAAAGTCATTAAAGTACCAGTAAAATAAAAACCAAAAAGAGCTAAACAAAGAACTAAAAAGATACGAACGACAAACATTTTCTTAGGCTCATAAAATATCTTCTCGTTTAAGCCATATGCTTTTAATTGCTACCTCCAAAAAAATAAAAAAAAAAAAACCAAAAACTCACAACAAAAACAAATAGGAACAAACATTAATGTCGAAACAAAAACTTTTAGTTTTCTACTTACATGTCTGTGAATTTATATGTGAAATTTTATGTTTAAAATTTACAATCGAAGTTGACCGTCATTAATGTTAATGATTTACAAATATTTAAATATTTCTTTGGGATGGGATGTGCTTTTTTTTAAACAAAATTTTAATACAAAAGTTTCAGTCAAACCTTAATCAAAGAACATTAAGGCAGAAGAATAATAAATTACTTAAAATATGCGAAAATATATAATCTAGATTAGAGTGGAAAATGTTTTAAAATAGTTTAATTTACAAAAACTTTTTATAACATGCGGGTATCATTTAAGGCTGAGAAGTCTAAGAGAAATATAATACATATGCAGCTTTATATTTAGCATTTAGGTTCCAAGGAAGAACTTTGAGTCTGTAATTGTAATTTCAGCTCAGTAGTTTAGATATTCAAAATATATACAATTTCAAGACGAATTTGACCTGGTTCAATAATTTTTTCAGCAACAGACAAAGAAATTTTTAAAAAATTCTCGAGTTGCAGAACTTTTCATGCAGAGATTTTCAAAATAATTTCAATGTTTTTCTAAAAAGAACAATTTTTAATAAAATTATAAATAAGTATTTCAAACATTTTTTAATTTCTCTTAATCAAATCCTTTTAGCTATAAAAGTCAGCAAAGATTTGTGATTTAGAATATAATTTTGTATTTTTTTGTGATAAATATTTCAAAAAATGAAAATAAAATATACATTTGTATTTGTGTGGAGAATTGTTTCGGAAATTCGGGGAATATCTTGATACGTGCTGAATTAGCCTAACATCATCTGCAATAGTGAAACAAGGCCGTATTTAGGGGGAGGTTTTGGGGGTTCTGACCTCCGCTCCCCCCCGAAATGGGAAAACTTTTTCTTAATTTTTGGTATTGATTGCCAGTGGATGGAAAAAAAGTCAAAATAAAATCTATTGAACGATTTTTAAATATTTTTTAATCGGTTTCTTTCTAAAAAGTCAGATAAAAAAAAGAAATTTTTAAATAAATTTGAATTGAAATCGTACGAAGTTGTGCAGTATTTTCGGGGGTGTCAACCACATTTTTCTAAAACGTGACGTAATGGGAAGTTTTTGACCGCAGATTCGTGTTCAGCATGAAAAATTCATTCGCAAGCACTAGGAACACTATTGTTTACCAAACCCATGCAAGACAGTGTTATTGAATAAGCTTCAAAGTTTTTAATCTTAATAAAAAATTAATCCTTTAACCCATTATTGCTCAGAGCACCCGCTTCGGAAAATTTCAATGCTGTGACTGCACGAGTTAAGGGAATTTATGCCAACTTCATCCGGGCTCCTCATCATTGATAATGGCCCAAATTCCCACTGATAATCATTTGAGAAAAATTAGTCTCTGACTATTTTTGGCATTTTTGATCATTTTTTTGAGGTTGGGTTCATTATCAGTAATGGCAAGTCAATGAGTTATCGAAATTATATCTTTCACGATAAAAAATGTGTTGGAATCCACATTGAATAATATTTATTTGAAAAAATTTAAATTGACTATTCTGTGAACTTTTTTTTTGTTATTTTCGGCCATTTTTTTTTATGTTAAGATTTATTTAAAATTCGGAAACAAAAATTTTTCCTAAAGCTTTAAGACATTTATCCACATTTCTCCCTAGTCTGATAGGGTCCATCAAATGCATCATCGTATTTAATTTATTGCATTTAAAAATTTTATATGAATATTTTCTTCGAATGAAAACCCCCCCGAAAAAAAAATCCTGGCTACGGCCCTGCATTGAAACATAGATTATCGTGCATGAGCAGACACTGAGAGACCCGATGAACAGTGTAGCGTCCCCATACAACCGGTGGACAAGAATAGAAAAAGTAGTGGTAGGCCAATGAAATTTTGCGCAGATATTTTTAAGGTAAAGATTAGGAAATATTGCGAATTTCAATCAAATCGGTTAACGGACACGCCCCATTCCCATACAAGCTGAATCAAAAAATTAGAATATCTCAAAAGCCGTTTGAAGTAATAAACTTGAATTTTTGTGCAGTAGCTACCGATAATGTAAGCACTCCCTAAAACAAAAATGGTCAGGAGAATATGGGCACGGCACAGTATGACGAGTTCATGTAGTGAACAGACAAAAATAAAATGAATTATTGTAGACTAATAAAATTTGGTACACATGGTTTTTATGAGCAGCGAAGCTAATACACAAAATCTTAAGAAAATCGAATTAAAATCACGCCCACCTCTCATATAACTTTTTAAATTTTTTTTAAAGAAAAGTTATGTAATATCAAAATAAATTACGGCAGAAAGTTGAAAACTCTTGAGAACAGTCCCCAAGGTTACTAAGAGGTGCCTATGAAACTATTTTGCTATTGGCCATGCCCACCTTTCATATTAAAATAAATTAAATGTGAGATTTAAATTCATACAAATTTAGTTTTTTTTGTTTATTTCATATTGATATCCATTTAGTTTTCATCATCATCTGAAGAAACCTTACAGTCATCGTCCTTTGTGCCTTTATATGCTTCTGACAATATGAATTGTTCTATTTCATCCACATTTTTCCCATTTTTAGCTTCTTGTCTGTAAATAACTAAGCTGCAGCTTTCATTATTTGTTCGGGATAGCTTCAAGCTTTAAGCTTATCTATTATCCATTTTTTCGTTCTGTTACACCCTTTTTCATTTGATAACTTAGGTCTGCCTTTCCACACTCCATACATTTAGCTGGTACTAAATTTTAAGATCATAAGCCTCAATTCCTTAGATTTTTTCTCTCCTACACTGCCAAGCTCTTTCTCAATAATATTTTTAACTTGCAACCAAGCATTAAAAACCGCTTTAATTTGCACACGGGTACTCACTGAAAAAGTTGTATATCTTCAGAAAAAGCAGACGAAAGCAGCTGAAACTTTCAAATATTAATTTATATACTTGCTTAAAAGAAATATAAAAAACAATCGATGGTGTTAAGAAGTATTTTTTTATTTAACTTTAAAGGTCAGGCTTTCTTTACATTGTTTTACAATATCGGTAAAAATCAGACGTCAAAAATGTATATGCAAATTTAGCATTGCCAGTTTTAAAAAATTACCTAATTATGTGCTGATTCATATATCAAGTTACACTCAAGTTATCGAAATTCAAAGATGAAACATCAATTTGATTTTATAATATGGTAGAATGAAAACATAAAAATAAGTGACTTTGAACTCCCATAACTTCTTTCTTTATAAATATTTTGTAACAATCTTTTGGATTTTTCTTAACTAATAATTTCTTATCATTGAAATTTCATACCCAAATTTTCAATTCTCTATTATCACAGTTTGGGTATTTTGTTCATACTCGCTACACTGTGCGACGTCGGAATCGGACTCTCTACATAGGAAAAAATTTGCCGTATATAACGCAAGCAGAGGCGTTGACGTCGGCTCTCTCATTTTTCTCAGAGAATACAGAAAGCAGGGAATGCCAATTTAAAACGCTAGAACTATCAAAAAATTAATTGTAATAAAATTAATAACAAATAAATGAAGATGTAAGATATTTTTAAGTTTTTGTTTCCAATACTTTTCTCGAGCTCACTTAAGACTGTAACCCATAGCAAGTGCGACTTCGATTTGAGTTACAACGGTACTGCTCTACACCTACATTCACACATACACAGAATAACATTTTAAAGGTATTTTTATTATTTTCTGGAAAAACTTTCTGCGGCTAATTTCTAATTTAAATTCACGATTATGTTTTGGAAAGTCGCAAAATCTGCCACAGTGCTGCTTATATTTTCATGCCACTCTACGGCTCATACTGCCTTTATCTCCGCTCAAGCCAACTCAAGTGTTCAGCTTAATATGCAGGAATTTTAAATATAAAACAAATAAAAAGCAAAACTCTCAACACCTTTGTACTTATATACGTGAAATAATAATTACGCGCTGATGTGCTGTATTTAATTACAACTCATTATGCACAAACACAAACACACACTCACGTAAAGCTCTCATGCATATACAGAGACACACACAGATACAAACACACCGAGAGATAGCGGCTCAAATAAACATGCGTGCATATTTGCGTTTTGCATTTCACATATGTACGTGCAAGAGTGGTAGAGTACTCCATATGGAGGTGTGTGTGTGTGTGTGTGTGTGTGAGTATATGATGATGATGATGATCACGATGAGAAATCTCATTAAAATCACACCTAAAACTGAAAACTAAATAGGCAACAATGAGTGGCAAAAAATAAAAGCAGCAGAAACGATTAAGGTTAAAAACAGGCTAGATAGAGTTAGTGGTAGGAGACTATGAATATGTGTGCGTATGACACTGAAATGCATATGTGTGCATGTGTGCGTGCTTGTTGTGATACCAGTATCATTATAGCAACATTAACATAGCACCAGCAGGTAACAGCAACAGCAACACTGGTGGCATCAACACAATACAATTAAATTTATTCAAATCACGATGAGGTACGCTTACGCTTAACGTTTCCGATACATATCACTTACGGAAATTTACACGTTAGTATTGGTACTCGTATGTGTGTATGTTTGTGGTAACATATGTGTATGCATGTAATTTAAAATGAACGCAACGGACATGTAAACTTTTATAATTTTGTGGGTTTTTAATTTAATGTATAAAAAAAAAAGAAAACAAAAAATCACTTAACATTTTTTTTCTTTTTTTTTTAATTTTCGCAAACGCCAAAAGCTTTGCAAATTCATGTGTTAAAATCTGTGTTTGTATATGTATATCAATAATAATTACAAATATGCAAATACGTTTATTTATGTGCACTACGTGTCGTATGAGTAATTTTTAATAATTTAATTTTTTTTTTATATTTGCATTTTTAAACGTTAATTAAATGTTATTTTTAATTTTTTTTAATTGCTAATTTTATGCCAAGGATTCACTTATTCGTCAGTGCTATCGTTTTGTGAATGTGTGTGTACAAAAGGTAGTGGGTTCAATTCGTTTTCTCTGAATTTGATTCAGGCAGAAGAGTTTAATTAAATCTATGTTGTTGAAGGCACTAAGTGGAACATATTAAAGCATCTTTCAGACTGAAAAAAGTGTGTTAAAGTGGAGATAAACACACCAAAAGTTTCCACCAATCAACTTCTATTCGATTTGTTTTGATTATTGTGCGGAATTCTCTAGCAGATTTAAAACTAGCAATACTTACAAATGCTACTGAACACGTCAAACTGCATATCTGGTTTAGTTGCATTTCTCAGTCTTAAATATATGCAAATTTCGTCACCAATATATTTTTATTTAATTTTTATTTCATATTATTTAAATTTCAATTGAGACCTAAAGCTCATTTTTTTTGAGGTACAGTTGCAAGCGTATAAGGAAAAAATACTCAATCTGAAAAGTAATCATAAAATGTATGGGCTACTTGCTTATCCAGACACCCATATACATACTAAAATACACACACATGCAAGTATTTATAGTTCGTAGAAGCAGCCGCACTCTTCTGAAAATTTATTTACTGTGCATTTTTCTGGTATATTTGATTTTTCATGTGTAATATCAATATACTTAATATACCACACGCACTCTTATGTGTATATACTCGCACACACACACATACATATATTTTTACAATCTAATACAACGTGTATTATATATGCATATACTTTAAGCATCTTAATGTCCACTTTAGCAGTAAAATCCCATTATATTATATTAATATTTTTATCATATTTACTCTTTGGTAAAAGAAGAAAAAAAAATGCACAGTATTGTGCTTGCTTTTGAACATCATAGTATGGTGTAGAACAGTGCCACCCAGTGGAAAATGTTGCAAACACTGCAGCGAATCAAGAAATTAAACTAAAATCGGTGCAAATCAAACTTTGGTATAAACGGTCTTATTTTTTGAAGTATGTAAGGAAACAGTATATTCGGTATCAGTGGCGTGTCTAGCACTTACCGATGTGGTAAGCCCAGTGAATTTTTTTTTCAAACCAAAAAGGCTAAAATTGGAAATCAGGATGGAATTTGACTTTTGATGTGTTAGAGAGCCTGTTGGAATATGGTGGGAGCATCAAAAAACTGAGCTTCCTTTATTGTTTGAAGCTTCAGAAATGATCTTACCAGTTCCAACCACACAAGTGAACGTAGAAAGTGCATTTTCTTTACTAAAATTGATATTGGCTCCGCAAAGATATCATTTAAAAAACAAATCGTTAAGAGATATACTATTTGTTAATCTAAACGATAATTTCCCTTAATATAAGCCTTATTAAATGTTTAATAAAACAGCAAATTATCAAATATAAGAAAAATGTCAACGGAATGAAAAAATGTAAACTAAATGTATCGATGTATGCAAATAAGTAAAACTATTTTTTGAAAAACCTTGTTTTGCTACATTTTTATTTGAACCTGAACAGGAACACACTGTTATTTTTTGCTTGAACCTGAACCTAAACACGAACCCAAATTTAACCGGTTCGAAACTGTGATAAAATCTAATGGCGCAAAAATATTGGAGTAAAAGAAAGTGGAGCAAATACTTTCCAAATGGCAAACAAAAACTGAAAGCCAGCTTTTAAATTCTATGTAAAATCATACATAGTAGCAGAAAATTGATATGCTGCTACTTTTTATGGAACCGCACATACTAAAAAAGCTATTGAACTTCCTATTGGAATAAGCGAGATAGCATGTTATGGAAACATACATTTTAAAATTTTAAAAACCTCGTAAAAGCCAACTTGATGAACTGCGATAGCATGAATGCTTGTGTGTATTCTATATAATCCACATTTTTTTTTTGGTACATATACTAGCTATTGAAAAACAAAATAATACAAATAAAAAATTTTAGAAATTATTCTTTCAGTTTGAAACAAAAGTAGTAATTTTCTAAATACTTATCGTACAAATTTTCAATTAGGCAAGCACGGCTTTTGGGCTTATATGGATGTACCGCCACTGCTCGGTATCAGGTAATGCAAAGCATTGTGTGATTCATGTAGTTCTGGAGAATAGTTTACACATTATATATGGTAGCATAAAGTTGCGCATCTCCGCAGAACATTTGCAATGAATGCCACATTCAGTGCCATAGCGAACTGCGATTTCTATAATCTGTAATCACTTATTTGAATACTAGAGCTTTTCTTATTATTTGAAATTTCATAGAAAAATCTGTTATACTTTGATATATGGTAGTGATATTTAGATATATCTTTGTGAATAATTTCGAAGATTTTTTCAAAGAAAGTTCAAAAAAAACGCTGTTTTCGCAAATTTTGTTTGGCTGTAATTTGCTAGTACTGATCTAAAAATTGCAGTAAAGTAGGACTAGGCTTATTTATTTCTTATTTCCTCTGCGCATGTTGGTTAATATAAACTTTTCTTAAATGAGCTTTCTACAAAATATATGTACTTAAGCTTACTAATAGATGTCAAAAAAAAGTTTTGCAAATGTTTCTTGCAAAGAAAAATGTACACTCAAATGCAACCTGGAGCGTTATTGTTTGTACCACTGGGATAATGTATTACTAGTCATACAGTAAATAACTATATCAATATAAATCATTACGAAAATTTTTTTATGTGAATATTTATAATAGCCAGTAAAGTAATTCATGTTTAGTGTGGTAAAAAAATTAAAAAAGAAAAAGTAAAATTGAAGAAAGGATTAAAGTTGAGAAAGTTCTAGTTCTAGCAAGAGGCATATTTGAAAATTAATTTAAAATTTAACTTTTTCTCAATGTAGCTCATAGTTGTATGCATGTATGCACTGTTGAAAACCCAATGTTTTTTAATACATGATTCGCGATTCTCAGAACAAGCTTACAGTATTTCAAAAATAAATAGTTGTAATTCTTCCACAACAATCAAGTTTCAGTATACCATATATATAAACATTAGCGGGCTAAGGGGAGGGGGAGAGGGGGGGGGGGCGGTTCAGAAATAAAACTCCTTTGGATCCGCTAGTAGGTGTATTAAGGTGCACCATGAAAAAATTGTATTTATTTTTGGATGACACCCAAAATATTTTGCTCTAACGATTGCTGCTAGCGAGCTGGATAATTTTGAAAGAAACTCTAAAAATCTACTTTTTGATGATTAAAATCAAACAAAAAACAATAGATGCGTGTAAGGCACGCAAGATATTTGATGTGTAAACAGTTAACCCAACTGAATGCCATATACATAAGCTCATATATGTATAGCCATATATTCAAATTAATACAATTCTTTTATAAACTTAAAAATTTATGTATACATAAAAGCCCAACTCACCATAAATTGCAAATGGTCTTGCATCATTGCAAATGTAAATTTTTATTCCATATCGCATATGGGATAGTTGTTGTTGTGATAGCAAAATAGGGCTGATATGTTGTAGTTGCATTATTTTTCTTTTACTCAATGCATCGGGTACGATATGCTCGCATATACGCAGCTGCAATTGTATCTTTTTTTCCGCGCTTTAAGTTTTTCTTCCTGTCGATTTGAAATTTTATTAAATGTGAAAATTTTACATAACGTCGCCTGAGAATTGATTTGGCGTATAGGTATATGAATTTGTATACACATACGCCAAATCAATTCTCAGGCGAAGATAAGTGCTTTCCGCATTTAACTTTAGAAAGGCAACAGGGGTGACCAGTCACCCCACTACTTCTTAAAAGTACCGCCTAGAGAGTTGCCTTAACTGCATTTAATAAAAATAAGAAACAATGTATTTTTATTGAAGTAAATAAGTGATTTTAAAATAAATAAGTTTGATTTTTTCTGTTTAACATTTTTGCTATTTACATAGATAAAAAAGTGTTGCCTTTCTAAGGTTAATGTACAAAGCAAAACTTTTATAATGCCGTGGTTTGCTATCATTATCTCTACATTTTGTTTATTCACTTATTGAAACCTAGATTCCTTATTACTTATCATTTTGTATTGTTTTTATATTTTATAAAATATTTAATTTTAATCCAATCTAACTAACCGAATGCAAAACCTATCAAACGCCTGTGTTTGCTACGGCGACTTCTCTGCTTGTATGGTATAGTCGATCTCCACACGTTTTACACCAACAAATAATTCTGGCACGAATAAATGTACACACACATTTTGTTTTCGTATGTACATATATGTGTGAGTAAATTGATCGAAACATAAACAAACAAACTCCGTTCGTATTTTAATTTCTCCCTCTCTTCTTCTCTTTGTTGTTTAGAGTAGCACAGTCATGCCGCGCAGTAGTGTGAGCGAGAGGGGAACTGGACGTTACAGTTATCTTAAATCTTACGTTACAGTTATTCTTACATTTTACACATTTGAAATTTTGCCCATACCGTGTGCTAAAATGTTTACACATCAAAAATATTCACAAAAGTACTGGAAAAAACGGAAGCAAAACCATTTTTTTTTTTGTATGGGGCTCAAGGCACTCTACTGTATATATATGAGCTTTGCATAGTGATTCGACCTATAGAAAAAATTCAAAAAATTCATTGTGCCAAATCTAACAAATTCGATGGAAATGCTCCAACTAAAAACCTTGGCAAAAAAATAATTAATGTAGTAGTCAACAAATTTTTCACAAAAATGTCAGATCATTTGATTTTAGTTTTCTATTCCGTTGAGTAAAAACTATCTGAAAAATTAGTTTTTAATGATATCCTGACGAAATTTCGTATTCTCAATTTATCAAGGAAATTTTTGGAGTTATTTTGTGATTAAGATTTGAAAACCTTAAAAAACCCACAGTGTTTTTGAAAATGCGAAAACAGAAAATTGACAAATTTCGGGAGAGAAAATCTAGAAAATGTGTGAAAAAATGTTCAGGGACTTTTACTCAATTTCAGAACTATTGAAAATTTCAAATTGAAATATGCAAAAACATGCTCTGCTATCTTCTTCTCCCAGAATATAAAACAAATTGAAAATAGATCTGCATATGTTTTCTTCGAAAAAATTGGAATTAAACTTTTTTTGTTAATCCTAAAAGTATGCAATCATGCTAAAAAATGATTAAAAATACAAAAAGTCAAAAGTTAATATCAATTTTATTCCAATATTAAAGGATTCCAATAACTTTTTGAAAAGTCCAACATGAATATAACTAAATAAAATAAATTTCTTGAAGATCCAACTGCCCATTCTGTCACTGCAGATTATATGATGAAAATTGTAAATTCAAGTTTAGTTTGTGGCGAAACCAAAATAGGTTAATTTGAGCTTAGTGATCCAAAATTTACTCGCTTTCGATAGTTCAACGAAATCAGAGTGCCCTCTCTAATTTCAAATTACTGTGCAACGTTTTAAACTGAAGAGTTGGAGTCAGAACTTGTTCAAATAACTAAAAAAAAAAAATGGTCGACCTATATACATTTTACGACAATCTTCTTAATTTTAAATTATATTAATAAAAAACTTGCACAATAAATGAGTAGAAGGTTTGTTTCTGCTGCTATTTTTGTGTTGCTTTAGCTGCCACGGCCTATTTCCAAAGGCTTCACACAATTCATTATTTGAGGAGGAACTTCTTTTTAAGGAAATGCAAAAACTTTTTTACATTTTCTCTTCGCATTTACTTTTAAATTATGAGTGAAAGTAAGAAAAGCTATTTTACTTACCTTCATTTCAAATTATGTGTTCTCGAAAAAAAGATCTAAGAATAAAAAAAAAAAAAAAAAAACAGAAACGAAACACAGAAAATAAGAAAACTTTCTCAACTTTCTCAACGAAAAGCAACAACGCTCCGAAATGTAATAATTACAAGGATATACGTAATACAAACTTGCACGTAAAATATAGTAACAAAGACGACGAGAATGATGATAACGACAATGTTAGCGGCACATTTCTTGTGCGCTCAGTCAGCAACATATCACTGTCGAGTATAATTCTAATAAGATTTCCTATGCTACACTTTTATATACATAACTACATAAACACTAACGCTGCTGCTATATAAGACTCTCAACAACTAGGAGTATAATAGTGACTGGAAGTGCAAATCAAAACGCATTGTAGTTAGTGAATACAATTAAATTCAATGCAATGCTAAACCAAACCTTTTTGACTGCCACGCTGTGACTGAGTGAGTGCCTGAAAGTTTTTCTCTCTGCTTGACATAATACAGTGAAACAAAAGTACCATAATTTTTCGTGCACATGAAATACTAGTGGCATAACTTTTGTAGTTTTTGAGATAAGCTATATCTCAGGATTGGAGCAAAAGAGAAAGGATAAACTGGAATTTTATTGAGGGAATTACAACATTGAAGGTGTTAAAGGATAGAAATATTTGCCAACATTGATCTTTAACGATACCACACTTCTCTCTTTAGTCCTCTACCGTTTTCGCGAAGATAGTAGATCTTCCTCCGTGATCTTTATCAAAGTCAAAAGTATTGGTTTTCAAATTGAAATCTTTTAGGATGTAAAAAAGGCTTAGCCCAAGTACTATAACGACCTTTTAAAATTTATCCTTCCTAAACTAAAATTTCAGTTAAATCCCTTCGATAACTTTCGTGATATAACCGCAGTCATTTGAGTTCAGTAAGAGCCACTGAAAAAGCAGACCGAGCTTAACTTACAGCATAAAAAATTAAAAATTTTATGAAGAATATAAGTGAATTCATCCACTGTGCCTTCAAGCAAAATAAATTCAAATAAAACACAAGAAATCTTGTGTGAGATGAATGTAGCACGGCAAGAACGAAAAGCTCAAACACTTTTGGAATAAAGTGAGTGCCTTAAATTTGCTATAGCCCCTTGCTGTAACTAGAAAGTGAATTGCAAGCGAATGAACGCACTATAGCAAGCGTTAAGTCTATGTATGCGTGTGTGTGCCTATGTGTCTATGAGTGTAAGTGTGTAGATGTCTAGGTATGCACTTCCGCTATATTTCAGTCTTACACAAAAATGGCTGATGCATTGTAAAAATAATTTTATTTCTACTGCTGCTGCAATGTGAGAAGCTCTCATAGTTTCTAATTAACTTTTCCGGTTACAGAAATTATACGTGGCAGTAGTCAGTCAGGCTGTCGCTCCCCGTCATAGGTACCTACCTACCTATTACTTTCCGCTGAACACAAACTCTTATAGCTGCTTGTTGCAACAAAAAAAAAAAGGGGAGAGTCGAGTGTTGAGTAAAATTAACTAAATAAATTGTGGAAGTGAAAAGTGGAGAGCAAGTGTAGTGCAGCATGAAGCAGCAGTAGAGAAGAAAATGTAAATTAGTGAATTATTGTGCGCACAAAGTCTTTTGTAGAATTACTTTGAGATGATGGCAAGAACAGCAGCAACAGCAGCAGCAGCAACAGCAGCAACTGAAGAAGAAAATAAGTTTTAATTAAATCGAAACTGAAGCCAATTGAATTGGCACTATTACGTGTACACATACACTAAAATAGAAGAGAAGAAGAAAAAAAGGTAAATGTAGCATACTTTTAGGTAAATAAAAATTAAGTTAATTTACTGTAAATATATTATTTGTGTAGAAAATTGCACTTGAAGTGTCAGTGAAGGGTTTGTGTATACGACTGATTTGAAGTAAAGTGTTTTTGCAAAGAAAAATGTTGCTCTATATTTATTTATACAATGCTTGAGGTAAACGACACTCGTATATTGTGCGAATGATTGCGTAAAATTGATTTGCGTACTTGAACGTCATCGACGTGTTGACATTCAAGTGATTTTATTTTCCGAAAAAGGTTTACAAAATATATGGTTGAAAGTATTTGCCACACAGTTGCTTCTTGGTATCTCGTTGAAATGCAGCAATTCAATTTGCATCAAGTGCAGTAGACAATTATGCGTTTTTCTTTTGCTCTTATAAGGTTGTATTAGAGGGAGCCTACTTGATTTGATTTAAAAAAAGGAGGAAAAGGGAAAGAGATACTTTAGAAGGATATTGGTTGTTTATTTTGTAGGCAATGAAAGAGAATGGTTATTCTATATAATTTGATGCTTTCTGGAGAAGAAATGGGGCGAATTTGAGTTGACAACAAGTTAATATGAACGAGCGATTACTTTTAGTGAAAATCACCAGAAAATCAGTAGAACAAACCTGATTCAATCCAAGTGTGTACTAAGCTGTCAATTGAGTTTTCAAACTAAGTTGTGGACTGAGTTGTCTGACTAAGTTGTAGACTGAGTTGTCTGACTAAAATGTGGTCTGAGTTACTAACTTAGTTGCCAGTTGAACTGTATGATTCTTTTGATATGTGTGGAAGCTACATCAAATAGAATAGAACAACCCAATGAAATATTCTTTTTTTTTAATTTCAAAAATCAATCCTCGGATAAACTAGGTTAAGTTGGGGTGGCTGTCAAGAGACACACTTAAGCCTGAACGGCACATTGTGATACCACATAGTTGGACCTACAGTTTAACGCCGATTCCGAACGGCGGTGTGGCAATTTTTTATCGGCTTGGTGGTTTTGCCATTACCAACCAATGTGTGCACTTGTACACTATCTTATAATCCTCATACACTTCATATTGATAGTGAATATAAGAAAGTTATGAAAATTAACCACCAGATGAAGACGGGATTTGAACCCAAGCCTCCCAGATGAAAGTTTAGTGCACTACTCACTAGACTATAGAGGTCGTCTCGGATAAACTAAGAAAATATTGGATTAAAATCCTTTCTGCGGTTCACAAGTAGGGGGAAGCTAACTATAAAATCAAATAACCATTGCAAACTGCAATCAAATACAGTAAACATCGATTATAACTATCCTTGGTCACTTCAAATTCGAAAATACAAATTATTTGTTTATCTGAATTCTCATATAATACAAAAATTGGAATATTTTTATCATATTTTCACTGAAAATCTGGTCATTGGTCGTTACATTCAATAGAGGATATCAAGAGTTGAGTTTAATGCACATAAGACCCATTTTTACCGTCATCCGATAAACGAGCTCTTCAATCCCCAATTAACCCCCTGGTTACGAGTGCAATCACATATTTGTAGTATCGAAAGAATGTCCCGCTTTTCTAAGGTGGTGTAAGAAATATTTCAGTCTGATTGATCTCTGCAGGATCTCCAAAATGGAAGCTAATTTGCATTTATGAGCAGGGGGTTTACGAACTAAACTGGATACGGTATGTGGTGTAAAAAATATTTCAGTCCGACTGATTTGTGCAGGATCTCCAAAATGGAAGCTCATTTGCATTTATGAGCAGGGGGCTTACGAACTAAACTGGGTACGGTATCCCAACAGAACAAGCATTACAGAAATAGTTCTTTCCTCTGTTGTACCGCACGTTTGTGGAATATTTTTCCATATAGTTATGAACTTTTCAAATTTAAAGCAAATGTTCTTGAATACTTCTCCTTTTTTTTCTTCTCCCATTAACCGATCTTCCTTTTTCAATCAAAATAATGCAAAACATTTATAGGAATTGAATGTGTCATAAAAAATAACATAAAAAAAATGTGGCAACTCCCATTAAATAAAGAACTCTCGGAAGCATGAAGAGTATAACGAGCAAAATTTTACATGCAGACACAGAAAATGAATCGTACTTATATTGTGAAAACGGAAGTTATTGGGCAAGTGAGGTTGAAATCAAAATTGTTATAACTCAAATTCTACCGTACTGAGTTTCAAGAATTTCATAAAATTTGGAATACATTTTAATGTAATGAATATAGATAAGAGAATATGAGCTCCAAAATCCACAGCCAGCGGGCACCTTCTATGCAAATTAATTTTAAGTTCGCTACAAACTAAGGTTCCATTTTACTAGGTCGCAGTGCCTGACTTTTGAGTCATCCTAACCGTACCAATAATAATAAATGTTGTATTTTTCATAGTTTTTCTTATATTTGTTAGTTTTTTTTTCATCAAAATTCCATGTTGAAACTTTGCAGCTTTTGATGTCCAGGTTTCTATCAAATCTGAACTTCAAAACTGGATCTAGTAATTAAATTTTCAATTATACTGCACAGGTTTTAATAAAAACTTCAATACTTGAAATTTGAAAATTATTTATTTTCACACTTTTTATATTTTGGTATTTTTATAAGTGGTAGCTAAAAAAATGTCTCAAAAACTAATTTTTTTACATAATCATGTACTCAAAGATCTTGAGAAACCATTCGTTGAACATTACCTCGAAATTCGAAATGAAAATGAACAACTCATGAGTTCATATATAAAATGGGAAAATCGTATTCAAATCTGTTTGAATATATCAATTTGTCACAGTTTTTGGGCAACTACCCCTTAATTAAAGACATTTCAAAAGTCTTCACTCAAAATATACGACTACACCAGCGATGCATCTCGTAAATTTCGACACAATAAAACAGGTTGGCATTAAAATTTATTTAAAAATACAAATATACTGACAAAAATCTTAAGCACGTGTCAAATGCACAATTCACACAACTCATAAGCGTATGCATGTGTGTGTGTGTGTGTGTGAGAGGGAGTGGATGAGTGTTTGCCCGCTGCAACATACACACACACAGGATAATAGTAAGTGCGCAGCAGGCTCAAAAAACAACATAAAGAAAATCAAAAAACAACAACAACAATATGTGATGTGAACTGATGTGCTTGTGCCTGTATTTCACTGCATGTGTATTTTTATGACATTTCTTTATTATTTATGGCAAACGTGACTTTATGATTAACTTCTTCCGCTTTTCCAAGCCAAAAGCAAATAACAAACAACCGAACTAAAACCTGAAAAACGAAATGAAATGAAAAATCTCATGAGTTACATACAACAACGCACGGGTGGCAATGTTGACGATGACGATATCGGTAGTGGATTTTTGGTGGTGGTGGTGGATTGTTGCTGGAAGTGTTATATTATGGTTAATGCCCATCAATATAAACGCTGCCAAAAAACAGCCAAGTAGCAGTGAACAATTTATTTCTATTTTTGATTTTTACTGCACATTTCCGATTGTTATGTTTGAAACATGTTCTTCGAGACTTCTTCTTCTTCTTCTGTTTCGATGGTAACTGCTTTGAATTTGATTGTTCACTGGACAAGGGCTGGGCCTAAAAGCGCATAAAAACGTAACGACAGACGACGCTAACGTCAAATCATCATCATAAACATAATTTTTTTTCTACTCACTCACTCACACGCTTAGTATGTGCTTCTATATTTTTGCTTCTACTTATTGTTTAGATTTTTAATTAACTTTGGCATGGCACGCAAACTGCATTAATTTTATCACCATCGCCAGCGTCAACGCCATAGTCAACGCCATCGTCAAATTCAACGACTTTAGGTTATGGACTATGGAGCAGCTACTATAAATGGATTGTTATTTGCTAGAGAATTGAATGCCCACTACTCGTATCATTTTATTATTGTTATTATTATTTTATTAGTATTAGCATTTTGTATATTATTAAATAAATTAGTTTTGACACTAATTGCTGGTATAACCAAAGATATAAACATTTTATTTTTATGCCTACAACTGTCAGAGAGCTGTCAATATTGTGCGGGCGGGTGTTGTAGAAGTTGTTAAAATCTTGTTGTTGTTTTTTTTCTAATGCTAATGCAACATTAAAATATGTGATAATTTATTGCTACTTGGTCATTATGAACAACGTTATTATGTTAGCTACAAAAAAAAAAAAAAAAAATAAAAAACCTGCAAAGGTTTGTTCAATTTCCTAGCTACTGCTTACTTACCAACCAAGCATTAAAATATCTGCTTATATCGCATTTATTTTTCAAGTTTATTTCACGCTTTATTAATTTTTGTGTAGTAAATCAAAAATCCTTTTTTCTTTTGCTGTTTCCTTTAGACTTGTTGGAATTGTAATTCAATATTCATCAGCTATTCAACAATATTCATACGCACAGAAATCTCAACCCTTTTTCTTGACTATTCATAGGCGAATGAATGTACTTGATTACTTATGGTCAGACGCGTTCATGATTTTTGCTTACGTCGGCTGGCATAAATAGTTGGAAATTTAATTGTCTGTGAAATTGTTGTGTTTTTTGAACTTACTTGTGGTTAAGTACATTATAAAATATTACAAACCTTGAATGAATAATTTAGTTTTAATAGAACTTCTATGGATTAGATTAAGCTATGAAGGGCAAAGTGTTTGCGGTGCTGGTAGAGGTGAATCCAGGAATTAATTCAGTCAGTCAGTCTGATGTTATTTTATTAATGCAAATGTATATAGATTTGGTGTTATTATTTATGAAAATATTTTTTCTATACTATATATCTCACCAAAAACTCACAGAGTTTTAATGATGAGATATATTTTTATATATAAAATCGTAGAGTTTTGTGTGTATGACATCGTGTAACTTCTGAACAACTGGACCGATTGAAGTCATAATTTCAGAATATATTTTCTTAGGCGGGAGGATGAATCATAGCTATTCATAATAGCTTTTAGGAAAGTGGGCGTGGCACCTCCCATACAATACTAATAGTTTTTTGGGTATATCTCAAGAACCATTTATAGCACAGTACAGAAATTTGCTACAATAACGAGAATTGACAATGCCATGCTACAACAAAAATATAAGTGAGATTGACAAAGGAGGGTGTGGCACCTTCCATATAACATGAACTCCAATTATGAGATATCTTAAGAGGCATTTATGGCACGGTACTAAAATTTAAATTCATTCAGTTTATTGGATTAGTGGATGTGGTACCATGCTTCACTTTTATTTTCTACTACTATTTCTACTACTAATTCTACTACTATTTCTACTACTAATTCTACTCCTATTTCTACTACTTTTAAATTTCTTTTTTTCTTATTTTCTACTACTTTTTTAATCAATATTTTCTACTACTATTTTAGTACTTTTTTCTACTATTTTTTTAATACATTTTCCTTATTTTCTACTATTTTTCACTACGATTTTTAACTATTTTTTTACAGTTTTTTTTTTGTACTAATATGTTTAACTAATTTATGAAATATCTCCAGAACTTGCCTAGCTATGTCAAAATCCACCGTGGCGCCGTAATACATTCAATTTTTATAATAAATAGAAAATGGGTCCATATTTTTTAAATAGTTTTTGGATTTAGATATAACTTCTAGAACGGTCTTTGATATTCTTCTGCAAATTAAATAGTTTTACAAATGCCAATTTTGATGCCTCATTTTTAAATCCAGTATTTTTACCAAATTAAATGTACGTCCTTTAAGTTTGAATTGTCATTACCAATGTTCAATTTTAAACTCCAAGAAACTTAATTTTTCTTCATTGAAATAAACTTCAATTTGCCCGATTCTTCGTAGAAAGGGCAGAACAACGTCTGCCGGGGCAGCTAGTATATATATATATATAGCTATGTGGAGTTATGAGGTAAAGAAGTAGACTTTGGAAAGCACTATTGGATCATTAGATTGTGAAAAGGGGCAGGGTATTAATGCTTTGATGTTTAAAATTTTTTAATTCCATGAGCAAGGATAACAATTGTTGAGATATTTATCGGAAAGATTTTATTTTTATTCCCAAAAAACAGCTCCATGATCTTCCTCCCTAGAGTTCGTCAACTTTCGTTTATATTTTCTAGAGCTCATAAGCTTGTGAGTTTTTAACATCTTTTGGAATACGATTGTTTTCTAATGGACCCAAAAATAGTTTCGAATTTTCTTATTTTCAGGTGCTTGACTTAAACTAAAAAACATTTCCGAATTTCATATATTTTCCAAAAGATTTCTGACTAGAAAATTTTGTACATTTTTAAGCTATTCAGGGTTCAGTATTGATTCCCTCACAAATTTTTTTATTTTCCCTTATATATTTTTTTAATATTTCCCCACAACTTCCTCATACCAAATAAATTTAAATTTTGAATATTTTCCAAGAAATTCAACAGAGTGGTAAAATTTTTGTGTTTCGAGTATTTTAAAGAAGTAATCCTTTGCACTTTTAATACAATATAACGAAATGTTTTTCAAGATCCCAAAAACTTTAAATGCAAAAATATTTTTCAAGGTTCATCAAGAGATTTATCAGTCCTAGAAAAAAGTTTAAATTTCAAACAATTTTTTAAAGAAATCATCAATCTTGAAAACCCTTATCAATTTGGAATACTTTCCAACAAGAAATTCTAAGATCTGAGGATCTGAAAAACCCTATCAAGTTTAGAAAATAATCTAATAAATTCATCAGCTCTTAAAAATATCAATTGAATTTCAAAATGTATATTTTAGTCAGTTCATGAAGCCTAAAAAATTGTTTGGATTTCGTTTACTTTTCCAGAAAATCAACAGCACGAACGTCTCTATGGGATCTCAAATTTTTTTTGAAGAATTGTTTCAGATTGAAAAGCTTTCAAGTTCAGAATATTTTTCAGAGATGATCAGGTCCAAATAATCGCTGTACTTTGAATGACTTCCAAAGATTTCATCTAAACAATATCTTTTTTTTTTCAAATGTTTTCTTACGAGGAATTCAAAACATTTCACGTTAAGAATATTTGGAGCTTGGCCCTATAAAAACATGTTTATCAGGTCGGAAAATTATTTTTACTTTGTAATTTTTATCAGGCTGAAAACCGTATTGGTTTATGA
The DNA here is from genome assembly GCA_963691655.1 of Toxonevra muliebris. Lineage (NCBI taxonomy): Eukaryota > Metazoa > Arthropoda > Insecta > Diptera > Pallopteridae > Toxonevra > Toxonevra muliebris. Next base: position 93,571,588 of record OY829327.1, on the reverse strand, counting down.
ATATTTTCCAATGGATTCCCTAGGCTTTAAAAACTCTTTGAATTTTAATTATTTAATAAAGCTAAAACGAAAAAATTTTCCAAATTTCGAATAAATTTTATGAGATTCTATTTTTCAAGAATTCAACAGGATTGAGAAACCTTTGTGGTCTATGGATCAAAAGGTTCATCGGGCTTTGAAGATTTTTTTGATATGAGCTTCGTAGATTTGGAAATTTTTTAGAACTTAGAATATTTTTTTCAGGAATGGTTGTGATTTGTTAAGCATGTAAATAGCTATGAGGGAACTTCAGGGCTTTTTAGGAAAACTTCAAATACATACCACCTTGATCAAAAAGTTCCCGGAATTTATTCAGAAAATTAAAAATACAAGTTTATTCATCTAAATATATATTGTCTGCTTCAAAGTAATCCCCATCGACTGCAACACACTTATGCCAGCGCTTGATACAATCCTCGAAACATTTTTTATATTCGGTTTTCGGTATGTCGATCAGTGCTTCCATTACTTCCTCTCGGCTGCTGAAACGCATTCTCCGTAATGGTTTTTTAACTCGATTGAACAGAAAGAAGTCACAGGGTGAATCAGCCAAATCAGGTGAATTCGGTGGCTGTTGGATGGTATTTGTCACATTTTTCGTCAAAATGGGTGCATTATCCCAAATCATTAACCAAACCAAGACGGCAACCCAAATCATTAACCAAAATGTCTTGGGCGGATCCATAGGCAATGTATAAGTCCATCGCTTTCTCTCTGATGGTTAATTTGCGGTTATTGACCAAAATTTCTTTTACTTTATCAATGTTTTCGACGGTTTTCGATGTCGATGGTCTGCCACTGCGACTCACGACCATTTTTAAACCGCTCGTGCCACTGGTAAACAACCGTTTCTTTAGAGAATCGTTGCCTAAACACTTTCCCAACATTTCCAACGTTCGCGCACTATTAAATCCGTTTTTTACGCAAAATTTAATACAAGTTCGTTGTTGCAAATTTAAATCCATTTAAAAAATTGTAAAAAATCGCCAACATACACAGAGATAGCGGTACTCTTGGCTGCGTAACTTATGCAAACGTCAAACTATGACGCTAAGATTTAGAGGGAATATCAACAACAGATGTACAAACTTAACAAAAAAAAAGAACTCAAATCCGAATCCTTTGTGGTCCAGAATTGCTACATAGGAATGCAAAATTTACCTGTGGATTTTTATTGCATTTTTTTGGGTTCGCTTTGTTCAAAAAACTTATTTATTTTCTGCCAAAATTTCTGTTTAATTTCTTGATCTCAAAGCATATTTTTTAAGCACCGAATCTAAGTCTTAAATGTATCAAATTTTACTTTGCGAATATGTATGAGAATATTGTAAATTATTCTCATTACTCTCAGCTGCAATAATGTGGAAATTTGCAATCATCTAAATAATTTATCAAACAAGATTAAACAGAAAGAAGGATATTTACCTAAACGTTCATGTAATCACACAGATTTAATTTGGATTTTAATCAAAAAGGAAAAAAGAAAGTGACAAAATACTAAAATTGATGAAAACTTGTTATTGATGTTGATGCCCTCTTTACTACTCCTACTTAATACTTTCAAGTTAAATTGACCATTTTCAATGCAACAATAAACAAAGTGTCAAAAGTCAATAAAAATCAACTTGAGAAAAAAGAAGAAATAAAACTTAAATACAACTACAGAGTAAAGTAGTACAAAAATTTTGTGTGTGACATATTTTTGGAGATTTTTGGATGGCACAAATATACATACATACATACAAACACAACGGCTATGGTTACACACACAGATACTTACTCAGAGACATGTATGTAAACATGTAAACGCAAAGGATACGCTCAAGTGAATATTAGAAAAAAGTTGATACAAGCATGAAGCACATAAACTAAAAAAAAAAAAAAAAAAAAAATTGAGAGAAAAACAAGTTTGCCATAGAGTAGACTTTATTTGAGAAGAAGCTGTTGCAGTGTTAACATGATTCTTCTTCCTGTTCACACGCACACACAGATATAAGCACTCATACATCCTGACACAGGGAAAAAGCCACCAAAGCAGGATATTGTTGGTGGAGCCAAAACCATAAAAAGGATTTAGACTGATTTGAAAGCTAACTATGTACAGCTACTGTGTGTTTGTGTGGTCGGATATAGGCGCTTTCAATTTTCAACTTGAATAGATCGTTGTACCGGCCGGGCAATGGAAATGCAGTTACAAGGAACAAGAAGTAGAAGAAGAAGAAGGAGAAGCAGCCGAAGACCAAAGCAGTAGTAACAACCAACAACCAACAATGGACAACATTATAGCATTGCATTTATCCTCTTTATTGCTGCAACAAATGCAACGCATTATAATCGATGAACGACGAACGCCTTACGGCTCTCGGAAATAGAAACCTCAAAAATTTCTACAAAATATTTGCTAGGGATGCTACTGTATGCTGTTGCTAGTGCAGTTTGCTGCTGCTACCAATTTCATAGTAGCAGTTTATGTCATCACAGTCTTGTTGCTGTTGTTGTTGTTGTTGTTTGTTGGTGTATCTCTGCAATTTATACCGAAATCAAATCAAATACGTCCATGCAAGCAAGTAAGCAGAGGAGGCAAACGAAGCGAACATATAAACTAGAAGGTATCTATGTAAGGATAATACACAGATGGTGGTTTTAATGCGACTACACTTTGGTCATGTGCTCTTCCAATGTACTTAGTAAGAGGAACGCGTTAAAACTTTAAGTCGGGAGAAATTACTGGTAGATTCATACTTAGCTCAATACGGAGTAATTTCGAAGTTTTAGATAATATTTAACTTTATTTATAAGAACCTATAAGAAAAACTTAGTTTCAACTTCTTTTGTTATGATAATTTTCTTCTAGATGAGCTAGTGGTCACCATGACCTAGTAATGCCTAGGGTACCAGGGTTCGATACTCGGTCCGGTTAAAAAACTAAACTAGAAAATAACAATATTTTAACTGCAACATCCACCTCTGGGCGGGCAATGACAAGCCGTCGGGAGTAAAAATATAACTCATACAATATGAATGGGAGCGAAAAGTTTGGTTCAGATTCTCCATGAGCTTTTGTTGCATAAAAAGAAGAAGTTGATAAGATGAGGGTCCCAAATTAACTTTCCCTTCAATCTCATATGAAATATTTCGCGGACAATGGTCTTACCTGATCTAAAACCTTATGAATATGATCCAATCCGTAAGTTAAGAATGTATTTAATGCACACCATACGACAGAGCTATAAATTCAGAAGCTAATAGGCTAAGCTTAGGGCAACTGCGTCAACTCGTGATACCACCTATTTGGGTTCAAGCCAAGGAACGCATTGGTTTTCTTAGTTTCTATTTACATTCTGAAAGTTTATTTAGTATTTATCTTTGGTTTCTCACTCACAGTAGAAATCGCACAACACGGAAATCATCAACCGAGAGACTCTCAATTTGGAGACCTTCATCTGGGAGACCAAAGCTGAGGACTGCCAGCTGTAAGATTACCAGCTGAAAGTAGTTATCATCACTCGAGAAGCCTTCTGCTTGAAAACTATAACGTGGCAGACCTACAGCTGAAAGTTCAGCAGTTGAGCCACAGTTAAGTAGATAGCGTCAGTTCTGAAACTGGCTGCTGGGAAATCGGCAACTGAGAGATCGCCAGCTGTGAAACCGTCTGCTGGAATATTGTGAGTTATGGGGGACCAAAACTAAGGGACTGTCAGCTGCGGGATTTCCAGCTGAGATATGGTCGTCTAATAAATCGTCAGTTGAGGGACAGTTAACTAGGAGAGCGTCAGCTAGAGGATTATCTATTGAGAAAGCGTCAACTGTGATGACTGTCAATTGAGAGATCGGCAGCTGAAAAACCATCAGCTTTGTTTAGTATGCCAATTTTAGCCTCACTGAGATTTTTTCTGATTTTTCTAATTTTTGGGGAAAGAACCAGCATGATAATTAATAGTTGCTATCTGTTTTACTTTCTTGTAATCGATTTGAGGAATATTTTTCCCTTTGGCTTCGGTTGAAATTCCGAGGCAAGCGGATAGTCAACATGTGAGATTTTTCAGTCTAACAATTGAATAGCGCCTATTTCGATTAGAGTTTTTAAATTATTTAGTTTGTGATAGAAGTGTGACTGGTTTTGGTTAGTCTCTCTTCAGTTGACACTATTTGAGATGGATTTTTTATTAAAAGATTCTCGATTCGCCTCGTCAAAGATCGTCCGACTTGATGCTTCTGTCTCATTTCAATGCATCAGCATTCGGGTCCTTTACTTTTTCGTCTAGTTGTTCTAGCTTACTCTTAATCGAACGGTGGGATATCAACACCCTCGTTTTCTTTTGACCGTCTTTCTCCAGCTTTCTCTCCAGTAGTATGCTAGGAATTTAGAATTCATTTTGGGACGTTTCAAGAAAGGTCTTAATACTGAGGCATACTAAAAGTGGATAAACTCCAGTTTTGAAAAGTTTTTCAGTAAATTATCTTACTTGTATGAACCCCTTCTATAAATGCCGCCTATATTTTTATGACCACTACTGTCGCCACCAGTGAATTTAGAACACTGCCGAGAGGAGGGGTTTCGATTTGCTTGTCTCCTTAAAATTTTGTTTTAATTAATTACCAAAATGTATGCGATTTTTATCAGTAAGGGCAGGTTTTATCCCCCAAAACCCCTCACTAGGGTCCACCAGTGACTTACGCTATTCTACTGTGGGATTATTCAATTTCACAAAAGCATTGATACTCTACTTGCTTTTGCTTGTGGGGTTTTGGTACTGATCTGCACTGGTTTGGTTTTGTTTGCGTTATACCGGACGATTGCATTTGCTTCTTACAACACGATAGCTAAAGGCTAGAACAATTTTTTGAAAGATGTCAAATACACTTTCAATCGAAAAAAGACCAAACAATACAGAAATAGATAGAGAGAGAGAAGAGAGAGTCAAAGAGTTATAAGCTGACGTTGATAGAGCATTTCCGATTACTGAAGGGGCTTCTTTGGTCGTGGTGGTAAATAAGTATGAAAGCATACATGACGAGTAACAATTTGTTGAAAGATGAAAGCAATATTGAATGTCAACAGCAACAACAACTTATGTGTGCATTAGAGCGATTTATACTTGTATGTGTGTACGTATGGTATGTATTGGAGCTGGCGCTGATGCCTGGCGTTGAGGATGAATCAAAACCCGGAAGATATATGCAACCAACACAAGAAGCTTTCATAATAAAGTTGAGCTATGAGCTGCACCATCATCATCATGGATGTATTTCTTATTGAATTAGTTTTTTTTTTTTTTTGCGAGCGTTATTTATTGAGATAATAACAGTTGAATTTTGTGTTTTGGCTGGTTTGAGTTAATAATGCAGTTGGCTCTGTTATGCCATTGCAGCTGCTTTCAACTACATCAGCTTCAAAAATTCAAATAACTACGTGTATATACACCTTCATGGTGACATCTTTTGAAACACACACACACACACACACAAACACATTCAATTGACAAATCGCATAATTTCGTTAGATATCAACACTAGAGCGCACCTACTGCATTCACAAGCGAGTACATGGAAAACGAGGTCAATCGCCAACAATATTTCAATTTTGAACGTTCACACACACACACACACACACACACACACTTTAGCACGTTTTCGCGATGAAGCATATATTTGTGAGTGTGTGTTCGTGTATTGCTTTCTGCCTTTAAACCGTTTTCAGCCTCTCAAATTTACAACCGATTTGCACGAAATTTTAGTTTGAATTTTGTGTGAACAACCCAAACCGGATATACTCAATGTTGTTGGCGCCTATTTCATTTCATTTCGTTACATTTTGTCAAACGGATATGTTGTGAGGCAAGTCACTTCAGTTTTTCTGGCCTCAACTAGTGCTGGTATCTACTCGCCACATGATCAGGAAATAAATGCATTGCGCAAAGCTGAATTTCCTATATTGAAAATGTTGCAAAGTCATCTGTCGTCTGTCTGTTTGATATTGTAGATTTGTTTATTCAAAGGTTGTGTGGAAGTTTTCTATTGGAATTTTCATAATCTTGCGTTAAATTTGTTTCACAGCAAGTGGAAGCTGTATAAAGTGAGCAGCGTTGGCTGCAATTTGTCAATTTCTGTGGAAAGTTTGAAAATTGCTTTGCCAGCGCAACAAATCTTGCACAGAAATTCGTTGATTTTCGATAAAATATGAATTCACTACAATGAAAATCGTTCAGCACGACAATGCCTTTAATGACCCACTGATTATAATAAGGACTGGTTGTAAAGATTTCGACCTAATTTCCAAATAAGTACAGACATGTGAGTTATGAATATTGGCAACTTATATTTCTTGCATATTCGAAGAAGGGCTGGAAGCAAAGTAGTACACTTTGGGGGTATTTGTTGGTATCGAGGGACCTTCGACAATGTTAATTTTGATATGGTGATATGGTGTTGAAGAATCCATGCTAGCCAAGAGACTGCTCATGGTTGGAACTAGCGATGACAGAAGCGTCACGGTGAAAGTTGCCAAAGGATGTCTTCAACGGTCGATCTTTCTTCTTTTCTAGGGTGCTTCATTGTTAACTCACTTCTGAGTGAATTATACGGAGAATGTGTGTGTGTACTTGAAAGCGATTTGATTCACGATGTAGAAGGCCATGGACAAGATCGACCAATGGTGCGGTGGGCATGGCCTCTCTGTGAATCCGCATAAAAGTATCTAGTACTATTTACTCAGACTTCAACTCCCGGTACTGAAAGGAATTACTCTGCCATTGTTCTCGGAAGTAAAGTAACTAGGGGGTAATTCGAAACTTTTGTTGAGAACTCATGTTGAGCAAAAGGTATCTCGTGCATTAAAGATTTTCTGGCAGTGCTTTGGCAAGACTTGGGGTCTAAAGCCGACTGTGGTACACTTGTAGTTAGCAGCCCTAAGTAGACCTATTGCCACATGTGCCACTGTTATATGGTGGCTTAGAGCCTTGGTTAAGTCCACAGTCGATACGTTTAACAGGCTGTAGAGGAGGGCATTACTGGTGGTATGAGTACCAGCTACCAAGGAATGCTTTAAAGGTTTTGCTTGAGGGAAAGGGAAACAAACCTTTAATCTATATATTCAAAACGAAGAGGGCGGTATGTCGTCGCAAACCAAGCGGAGTTTGATATGATGAAAATGAGGTGGGTCATTCTTGTCGATGCCGGTTCACAGTTTTGTGTTCCTACATCAAATTCGTCTGAAAATATAATGTGAAATGTCCTGACCGAAGCCAATGGAGCAATCCCGAGGTCATTCTCAGGGGTTTGACACACATTTTCTAAACTGATGGCTTCAAAACAACAACTGAAACCGGTTCTGGTTGGGACCTGGACGAGGAGAACTGGTATTTTTTCGATAGAGGAGCAATAGCAATGGTTTCCCAAACAGAGATTTTTGCTTTTTTGAATGTAGTTTGCTGGATAATCAAAAACGGTTGGCGAGGAAAATGGATAGGAATTGTAGCTGCACTAAAGACCCCAGAAAGCCCTACCAATTTTTCGAAGCTTGTAAGCGATTGTGAGGTAAAACTTAATAGTGTAGCAGAACTAAATAAGTTATACCTTATAAGGGTGCCAGGACATCAACGTAGCTGTCAACGAAATGGCTGATGAATTGACCAATCGCGGCTTTGCAGCAAATCCAATGGGCCCGGGAACAATCAGCGGCGTCAGTCCATCGGCGAATTCATGAGTTATGCCCTCTGTCAGAATCAATCTAACAGGAGAACAGCTGGCTTTCTTCTCCATCTGCGTATCCTGGTGGGTTTGATCACAGGACACAACATATGGCTGACATGGGTGTCAACACCGATCCGGCATATGTTTCTGCCTTGAGGAGGAAAAAGACGCTACGTAGTATATTTTTGTTTTACATAGGTATTTTTAATGCCTATATCTGAATAGTACCATATGTGAGTATTTAATCCTTAAATTGAATATCATATTTTCCCCATAGCATACTTTCAGGTTATTCCTAATCCCATTTTCCACATTTACAAAGCATGTTGTTTGTTAACTGCTCAACATTCGCTTGTTTCTTTTGAATTTTCTTCCTTTTTTAAACTATTATGCTGCTGCAATCGCATGATAAACGATTTTTGTGTTTGTGCGTTCAAAGTCAATGCTGCCAGGTTAATTCAAGCACAAACCAAAAAAAAAAAAAAAAGGGAAGAATGAAAGACTAAATACCAACAAAATAAAATTGACTAAAATCACAAAAACCACCGAAAAGCAAAAAAAAAAAAAAAAAATAAACGAAAACCCAAAAACCAAAGAAAAGTCTGTAAAAATGTTACTTTGAAAAATTGCACAGACGACTGAGCAGTGCAAAGAAGCAAGCAGCAAACAGCAGCGCGTATCAAGCAGCAGACCATATCTGGTCGCACAGTCCAATGGCCAATAAATGAAATTTTCGATTTTCATAAACTTCAATACACTGTTTCCTTCCTCTCGCTCGCTATTTTTTCAATGCATACTTTAAGGCGCATAGTATATACTGTGCAGTAAGAAGTGCAAACTATGATCATGATGATGATGATGATGATGATGATGTTGCCATTTTTGATATTTTTTTTTACAACTTTTTACTTGTGATTTTTCTACACACTCACACACATACACATTGAAATTCTAGAAAACCAATGAAGTGCAAATACTCCATTGAACCACTTTCGTTGATTTGATTCGGTTTTACGTTTCGATTTTATTTCATTTTACTTGCTTGCTTTCTTTTAATATGAGAAAAAATTCTTACAGATATAGTTGAATTTTCTCTCGAGACTTTTTATACTTTTTTTTTTTAACATTGGCCAAGTAAAACCCTTTTATGTATAGTTTTTACTGTTGTTGTAGCTGTTTGCACAAAGTAAACGAAGTGAAATTGAAAACCATTTGTCGATAATTGTGTGGTCAAGTTGAAGAATAGTTTTTGGTGGGGATGCTAGCTGGATGACAGACTAGTGGTGGGCGGGTGGGGTGGTAGAGAGTGTTGGAAATAGTGTGAAATTGGACTTTTGAGGAGGAGGAGGAGGAGTGGAAGAGGAGGAGAATGGAGGTTGAATATCACTCAAGTAGTTGGTAGTAGTTGGTTGGCGTGTGTTTATGAGCTGCTGCATGATTACTTGCTGCTGATTCGATGTAATCATGCGATGACTTTACAAATTGCACACTAACCTAGTTAAGATGTTTGAGTTGTGCGTGTGTGAGTGTATGTGTGAGGAAGGACATGTATTAAAATTTATTTGTTTCTTTGTTCGGCGTTCTCTGGGGATAGTTTAAAGCTGAACATTTCATTTTCTTCCAATTCCAAGGTATATGAATATGCCAGTTCCAAAGTCAACAATTAGAGGGCTCTTCTCATACAATTGAGCACCAGCAACCATCGTTAAAGATCAATTTTCCTGAAAATATAATAAATTAAATTAACATTTGTCTGTTTATTTAGAGTGATCTCTAAATCTAAGAAACCGAAGGCAAATAAGTTTTAGATAGCCTTAAGTTTTATAGTTTTTTTTTAATTTGAAGGCTAGAATAATTTTAAAAATTTAATCTATATGAAACATAAACAAGCTCCAAAATTGATCATTCGGTTGCCTTTTTATTTTTTTTTATAATTCCAAAGACTATGTGGTATACGTAAGTTCCAAAACCTACTGCTAGAGAGCTCCTCTCACAAAAATCGATGCCCAGAACTACCGCTAGAGTGCATTTTTTGTTGGGCGTGCCTCTTATTTTATGGCATAGTTGCAGGTGCTGAAAATAAATAGAATTTTAAATGGGGGAAATTATTTTTGTGGTGTAAATTTCATTATATTATTTTTTCTGCTTTTGATGGAGGGGGTACATTTTGTAAATACATTTTATACATTTTTGGAAACGCTAATTTTTCTTTTATGGTTTCTTTTCTATCAAAATCTACCGCTAGGCAGACCCTCTCATACAAATGAGTGCCAAAAACTACCACTAGCAAATTTCTCTCTTACAAAAGAGTACCACAAACATCCGCTTGAGGTCGCCACGCAAACGCAAGTAAACGTATACGTGAGTGCTAGACTCAAAAGTAACGCGAGCAAAGCTGAATGCAGCAATTGCTCATATCATAAAATAAAGTTGAAAAAACTAAGAAAGCTTTGATAAAATTATAAGCAGAAACGTGCCACCACTAACCTAATCTTTTTAAAATCTCTCACATGCATATTGTGAATGGAATTCGTAACTTTTTATTTGAAGATTTACTTTACTACTTACATATTTAAATTTCGAAATCTAAATCTGAACATTCACTGCTCTGGTTGAAATTGATTGCAAAATAAAAAGGCAAAGTAAGGCAACAATTCCATTTAAGAAATAAATTACTAAAAATATTATGTAGAATCGTGTCTCATTGCATTTCCAATTAATTTTCCCAAAGCTTAATACACATGAGCTATATGTGAGTATATTATATGCCGCTACTGACACTTTGGGCTGCTACTACTTACCTCAATTTCCACTGCTACTTCAAGGATCCGCTTCCACTACTTTAGCTTCTACTGCTTTAACTTCATGCAACTTCCTCGGCATATATTAGCAGTAATTCTCAAAGGAATACGATTTTGATTAACTTGAAAAAGTAATAGCAAGTGAACATACAAACACATATACACAAATCTATGCATATGTATGTACTTATGTTTGTATTTGAAGGATTCATACACTTCAATACATATGTTTCCCACGTGTTACCATCACTGAGCATATGTATATGTAGGAAACATACATACATACACATATGTACATGTATTCATACATGTTTAAGTGTTTGTGCATATTTAATTTTCGAAATGGCGGTTTATAGCCTAAAATATGATTTCCATGTCCGATTGCAATAAATTTGTGTACCTACACACACTCACGCACATATATACATACATATATAGGCAGTTTATCAGCATGTATGTGAATATGTTTGTTGCATAGTATATGTATGTGCTGTAGTTGTGGCAAGTAGTTATTCATTCACGCATTCATTCTTTCTTTCCATCCTCTCTCCTTTCTTCTTTCCTCTGAACCATTCTCATGTTAAGTAACTTCGTCCAACACTCATAATTTTTATGAAACTGGCAAGTAGCAAGCGAAAGAGAAAAATGTGTTTGCTTCTTTTTTTTGTAGCATAGTTGTAGGTGCTATGCATCAAATAAATAAAGATTTAAATGTGAAAGAAACTGGTTCGTGGTGTAAATTTCATTATTATTATCATATCGTATAATTTTTATTTTTTATTTTTATGAACATTTTTGAGATGAAATTTACATATTTTTAAAATGGTAACTTTTTCTGTGTTTTTTTTTCGTGCTCATTGTGGGAGTTGTAATTTGATTATCGTTTCAATTTCGTTATGTAAAACGTGGGAAGTCAGCAGGACTTTCGTCAGGAAGCTGCAGACTTACAAGAATTAATGTCTGCAATAGATACTCAGGATATTTTCGAATCATGAACTATGGCAAAGAAGGGGTCAAAAGGTAACTGGAGTCGAAGTGCAAAAGCAAAACTGACTGTCGATAGGCCATAAAATGAAGAAACGAGACAATAACTTTGGAAACCAGTCATTCGAATGGCATATTCAAGGCTCACATAGGAGTGGAAGACCCAGCAACAACATTAAGGTTAATCGAATTGTCAGAAGCAGCATCATAGATAAGAAATCGGGTCTTCAGCTAAAACACTTAACAAGAGATAAAAGGAAATGAAACTTACAGTAAAGGCAGATTCAATGACCGATCCCCGAAGTCTCTTTTCGTTTTTTTTTTATCAAGCAAACTTTTTATAAAACAATTCATTGCCTACCAGAATAGAATGCAGTTTTTTGACAATAACTGAAAGCAATAACTCATTATTTTTATAAACAATTTATATTTAGCATAGTTATTAAAACAATTCTTTACTAATATTTATAAGAGCTCGAGAAAAGTTGCTGATTTCAAGGTTCAACTATTTATTCGTTTTGCTTTGTTTCATATATTTTTGCATTAATTATTTAGAATTAAATGAGAAAAATATGAAAAATTAAACCCAAAACCCACGCACGCACACATTTTCCTACATGATTTGACAAATTGCAATAAACAAACGAAAAAATTCCCAGCCTAATTTATTTTTTGTTTTTGGCTGCATTCCCCAAAGGAAATTTTCTAATTTTGGTACAAAAATATAATATTTTTCATATATGAATATGAAGACCGAAAAAGAAAATGAAAAAAAAAAATAAAAAAAAAATTAAATAGGAATACCAATGTAAAAAAAAGAAAACAGGTAAAGGTAAAACAACGCAACGCAACGCAATATATAACAATGTACGAGTATAAGCTATAAAAAACGAAAAACAAGTAAAGCCGCAAAACAACCACAAGCTGCCACCACATTGTGCCACAGGTGAATTCTTCGGTAAGTACAAACCAGGAAAACAAAAAGAAAAAAAAGAAAAAAATTGCCAAAAATGGCAGCAGCAAATTCGCCAAATGAAAAAATAAACAAAAAAATATCACGTAAAAACTTAAAATGCATAACAAAAAGCTAAAAATGCTGTCAGAAACTGTTGCGTGGGTTTTTTTTCTTCTATTTCTTTCTAGCTGCTACGATACTTTTGGGAATGACAGAGCAACCAACAATCACTAGCTGGCGCTGGAACACGCGCATTCTTACTAAAATCAAAGCATTCATTCACGCTATTCAAGTACAACTAGAATTACATACTCAGTTACACTATGCAGCAAGTTTGAGTTTGTTACTTGCTTTAGAATCCTATGTCAGTCATTTCATTGTCAGTTTATGCTGCCACTCACAAAAATAAAAGAAACCTGAGAAAAATACATTCAGATACTATGAATAAAAGTGTTGAGGAAAAATTTGTTGAAACAAAACATGACACCTTGCAGGTTGTACTCTATAATATGAAGATATTTTTATACCTACAAGAGTATAATACTTTTCTAATGTTTCTTTTTTTCTTTGAAACACAATGTGTATGGGGAATAACTTCTGAGCAATAATAACAACTAACAGAACCTGAAAAAATTGTTGGGTTCGTTTTTACATGTGATGGCAGGAATCAGTATGACCCGCTCTCCAATATTTAAGCCGATAGAGGATAAGAGTTTCATTTGATTTCATGCTCACATACTCGTGATTAAGTTATAATGAGTTACTTATGCAGCCTCAGTTTTCTGAGTACAAAACAAGGTAAACTTATCATATGTATCGATTAGTTTCTCTGCGATATGATTCATCTTAAATAAAATTACTCAAACAGCGAGATTGCCCAATCCCAGAAATTCGACTTTTCTAGACAGCCATGTTGGACTAGTGGAGAGATAAAAGATGATGTAAGATGGTGAGGAGGTGAAAAGGAAAGGAAAAGAGGAGGTAAAGAATTGAGGAAGTGAGAAAATAAAGAAATAAAGAAGTGAAGTGAAATGGTGTAGAAATGAAGAGGCTGAAAAAGTAAAACATTGAAGAGCTGAAAAAGTGAAGGGGGGCAAAAGCGAGGAAGCGAAGAAGTAAACAGTGTGAAAAATGAGATAGTGAAGATGTGAGGAGATGTGAAAGGGAGGAAATTATGAGAAGTGAGGAGGTACAGTACTGAAGAGATGACAAAGTGAGAAGGCGAGGAAGTGAGAAAGTGAGGAGTCAGAGAAGTGAGAAGTCATAAAAAGTGAGGAGGCAAAAAACTGAGGAGGTGAGGATGTTTAGAGGTGAGGAGATTTGTTTATTTATTTGAGGTAAAAGTGCATGATAAAACGTGACAGATGGCAGGTCGATCAAGCTGCAGGGCGGCAAGTAAGTGTAAATGCGTGATAGGTAAGAGCAAGAGGAGGAGGGGAACGGGTGAAAAGTGAATGGTGAAAGGCAATAAGTGATGAGTTAGAAATGAAGAGTGAGAGCTGAAGAGTTAGAGGTGAATGACCAGATAACTGATGACGGGAAGACGAGTGGTCACCAAACAGTAAAATTCATAGTTGAATAAAACTCTATGCTAAATTACGAAATCATAGATTTTCTTAATAATAAATCAAAGAATTTCAATTGAGAGAACACAATACCAGATATGATGAGCCTTAACCCTCTAGTTCCCAAATTTTTGATTCATAAAAAAAAAAAAAATCGGAATTGAATAATATTGGCATAAAAATCATAAACTGATTTTATGAAGTGGGAAAGTTTGAACACCTAAAATTATTTGTTCTTGAATGAACTTTTTATCAATTTGTTTTAAGTAATTAAATATTTTATATAAAAAATTCAAGTTCTTAGCTAGTTTTTTTTTTATCTGGATACTATGACGGGAACTATTTTATTAATTTTTTTTTATTTTTTTCACTTTTATCTCAAATAGAATCAAAATAATTAATTTTCCTATTTTTCACAAATTTTTGACTTTGACTGTCGCTAACTTCTGTAATACTAATATTGTAATAACTGATGCATTTTTTTAAAAGCTTGGGACATTCCCTAAACGATATGATGACATGTAGCAAAAGAAAACTGTTATGGTGGCAATTCCACCTTTTTGGTGAAGGCCGTCTAGAGGCGGGCTTGGGAACTAGAGGGTTAAATTGAACTAATCTGAGAAAAACACATTGAAGTAGACTAATTACGCTTTTTTATGCCCCCTACACATTGACGACGGCAGCTACACGACTACATCTGTCAAGTTATAGAAACAACATGTTCTTATGGAGATGATTATTTTGGCGATCATATGACCACCGATCACAATTGTGACTGCAGCCACTTTTAAATCTATTTCTGTTTTAACAAGCGACAGAGAGAGAAGAGTGTTTGTTTTTGTTGTTTTGGCTGCGTTTGCTGCAGGTAGTACCGCTTCCATTGTGTTTAGTAGCTGGCTACACGGCGACAGTTGTAGCCGAGAGAATTTCGTAGTCGTGTGCTCGTGTAGCTGCTGTTGTCAATGTGTATGGACCATTACGATATCGTTTCCATTTTTTGTTGGTTAATACTCTTGGTCTTTTATGTATCAAACGATTGCGTTTTCAGGAACAGAACTTGATTCTACTCAAACTTTATATTATATCTCGTCTATTTTACATACTCGCCATTTATACACAATTATAATTTTAATTTTGTATTGGGAGTATGAATGTATAAACTCGTATTTTTTTTCGTAGTTTGAACATTTATTGTGAAAAAGTGATTATAAATTTATTCTTTAAAGTATTGTCCATCGTTAGCCATAACCTTTTCCCATCTTTCTGGTAGCATACGGATTCCGCGTCGAAAGAACTCCTCATCTTATGAGGCTATCCATGAATCGACCCATTTTTTGAGTTCTTCGAAAGAACGGAAGTGCTGTTCAGCCAGGCCATGTGTCATCGATCGGAACAAGTGGTAATCAGAAGGAGCAATGTCTGGAGAATACGGCGGGTGGGGTAGCACTTCCCATTTCAGCGTTTCCAAGTATGTTTTTACTTGCCTTGCAACATGCGGCCGAGCATTGTCGTGCTGAAGAATAACTTTGTCGTGTCTATTCTCATATTCTGGCCTCTTATCCTTTAATGCTCGGCTCAAACGCATCAATTGTAGTTGGTAGCGGTCGCCAGTGATCGTTTCATTCGGTTTCAACAGCTCATAATACACGACACCTTTCATATCCCACCAAATACACAGCATGAGCTTGGATCCATGGATGTTCGGCTCTGCCGTTGATGTTGATGCATGTCCGGGCGGTCCCCATGATTTTTTACGCTTTGGGTTATCGTAACGTATTCACTTTTCACCGCCAGTCACAATACGATGCAGAAAACCTTTTCTTTTCTGTCGTTCAATCAGCAGTTCACATGTGAAAAATCGTCGTTCGACGTCTCTCGGCTTCAAGTCGTACGGCACCCAATTTTCTTGCTTTTGAATAATCCCAATGCTTTTAATCGTTTAGAAATGGTTGATTGATCAACTCCTAAAGATTCTGCAAGTTCTTGTTGCGTTTGACATGAATCTTCTTCTAGTAATGCCTTCCAATTTCTCATCTTCGAACTTTTTCGGGCTTTTTCAACATCAAAATCACCACTTTTGAAACGGGCATACCACACCTGACACATTCTAACGTCTATAGCACAGTCAGGATAAGATTCAGTGAGAAAACGATGTGCTTCAGTTGCGTTTTTCTTTAAATGGAAGAAGCAAATTAAAACTTCCCGCAAATTTTTTGTTTTTGTTTTTTTGGCACGAAATTCGACATTTTCAGTAAAACACTTTTGTAAAATTATGAAAATTATTTGACAGATCAATTCTTATAGTATTTTTGGCGCTCTTCGAGATAGAATAGCTGTCAATGTCAAAAAAATGGCGCGTATGATAGATATGAACTTAGTCACAATTACGAGTTTATACATTCATACTTCTAATAATACATGCATATGTATCCTTGTTTTAAAAATTTCCTATTGGGTTTTTTACCACCAGTGACAAATGACAATAGTTTTACAAATCGAAATGGAATTATCATACTTGGGTTACTTTCATCATTTTTTATATACTATGTTGAAGAAAGGTAGCAGCAGTAATAAAGCTTTTCATAAAAATCTCTCAAAAATCAAGTAATTTTAGTATGCGAAAAATGCAAGAGTTTCACAATAAAGACAACAACAAAAACGAGTTTTCTATCGTGCATACATACGCTTGCAAGTAACTAACCGAAGTTATTCACTTTCTGCTGTCTGTATTGTTTTGTATTGCATACTTAGATATGCAAATGCTATTTTTACAGGTAACTAGAGAGCTGCGATAGAGCTGAGAGTTTCACTCGAACTCTCAAGTGATTTTCTTTGAAAGTGTAAGCAAAAAAAAATTTGCATTATATTTGAATGCAAGCTATTTTTTCGTTTTCTTTTCAAATTTACACATCATAGAATCAAGAAAACTACAAAAAATAAATAAAAAAAGTATATATAGCTGTAAGTAATGCAGAAAATTTGGAAAATCTTTGAAAAGTTGCCAACTTTTACAGACAGACAACAATCGCATGCATGCATGATTTGGAATATGATTGTTATTATTATTTGAAAAAAACATCTATATAGTATGTTGCTTGAATGCTAACAGCATTTTCACTTATATAAGCAATAAGCAGCTACTTAAGCTTAAATATAAAGCAGCGAAAAAATCGCCTTCACCATATCGAAATCAATTTTGGCTCACACTTAAATTTTTATTGCCACACCTGTGTTCCTGGCACCGCTGTCATTTCTATTACTGCCGCCACTTCTGCCACTTCTTCTTCTTCTTTTTCGACTATTACATGCTCATGCATGTTTATGGCATGTTATTTGTATAAAAAAAAAAGAAGACACTTTCCTTTCCTTGTTCTCGTTTTCGTTGTGAAAAGATATGCAGAGAAATGTAGCCTAGTTATAGGCGTCGGAAAAAAATATGAAAAAAGGTAAAAATTATGCCAAAGTGAAAATCAATATTCAATTTATTTTTCCCCATCATCTATCTGCAACTTATATTGAAATTATATTTCTATATAAAGTATTAAAAAAATATGTAGCTATATGTGCATGAGTTTGAGCATGTGTGTGTAGTATTTGTAGCACGCTGTTATGTATGCTATAGTTTATAGTAAAGTTATCATATAGTAGGTAGGTGTATAATAATATTGCATGATAATGTAATAAAATCAAAAATTCAATATGTTTTATCTATCTGCATGAAAATGATGATGAAGCGTGAGACCTCCACATACTTTCTACAGCTGTGAAGTGTTGATGAAGGTAGGCAGATTTCAATCTTCCTAGCAATAACAATAACAATAGCAGATAATATTTATATGTTAATGTCTAAAGCACAGCTGCTTGAACTCGTCGGTAGTAATAAGTCAGTGAGAAAAACTATTCAATTTCACTAGAAAATTTGCTTCAATTGACACATATTCTTGAATTATTATATAAAAAAGAAAAACTCGTCAAAACTAGAACAAGTAAATGCCCTTGTTCAAGTGAAAAAAGTTTAGCTAACATATTTCGCTTTCATTGCCTTATATAAAAAGTAATAATACTTTGTCATACATATGCATTTTTACCCCTCACAAACACACACACTCTTTGAATAATTCTTTACCCATACATATGTATATGGTAAAGCTAACCTAAAAACCAAAAATTGATTGGAGGTCGCGTCCAACAAAAATTTCTCTTCTACTTGTTTTTTTTCTAACTTAAACTCTATGAATGCATATGCACGAGTATATCATCTATTGAATTCAATTTTACCTGATATTCCGATTTTTGCTTTTTTTTTTTTTTTGGCTAGTAGCTCTGAATATTGGCTCAATATTGTAACTGGATGTGCCAGTTCGCCGCTTATACTTCAATACTCTTTTCTCTGCTATTTTTTTGTTTTTTCCAATTTAAATTACCATTGCAAAAAATTCTCGTACTTTTTCTATAGACCATAGTGTTTTTTACTTTTTTCGCAGATTGTAGTACGGAAAATTCATAAACCTAAAAAAAAATTTAAAAAAGCAAAAACTAAAAAGTATAGGTAACTCGGTACTAGTATTTGAAAACAAAACAAAAAAGTTTTCTGTTTTAATTTTTTTTTTATTTTTTTGTTTGTTAATATCAATGAATTTTTTCCCGAAAATGGAAGCAAGCTGTAAGCGATATTTTTAAGGATATTTATACAGATATATTCAATTATAATATTAGTAGATGGATGAAGAGCATAATTGTATTGAAAATTAATGAATTTGTTAAGGATCGAATTTTCTAAAGACCGATTTGCTGATATTTACTCATTTACTCAGAGAATACCAGTTGGAGCGAACACTAGACACGAAAAGTTATTTTGTTCAGTTCTTAACTTTGTACGAGAGAGAAGATGGAGGGCAAGAGTATAGAATATTGTATTCGACAATTGTTTTTTCTTTCATTCTCATTTCATAAACTATGAAACAACGAATATTGATTACTAAAACTTACTCAGAAAATTCCTGAGGAAGAGAATATTTTTCAGCCTCAATTTACCAAACGAAAAGTGGTCTTCCTCCAATTTTTGACTTCGCATGAGGAAGAGGTAAGACGGAGAGGAAGAGTGTGCAATATCGTACAGGAAATTTGTCGGCAATTTCTTTCTTCTCTTTCATTCTTAAATCATAAACCATGAAACAAAGAAAATATTTCTTTATGTGAGTATACATACCAGGGATGCCAACTCATTTTTTCTGTCTCCCCGATAGCCCTCGAGAAATTCCCCGATTTTCAATCAAATTCCCCGCACCGGTATAATTTTATATTAAAACAGCGACATACGCTGAAATTTGATCCAGGTTAATGTTATTTTAAAGCGCTCCAGAACTGGTAGGTTAATAGTAAGGCACTTTCTGAATCCGGAATCCTTTTGACACTTGGGAGATTTCGCCTCAAGGGAACGCACTCTTAAAATCAATTGAGCTCAAATGAATCCGGTGTACCGAGTTACTCGAATTTTATTTTGATAGATAAGGTTAGGTTAGGTTGGAGTGGCTGTCGAGAGACACACTTAGGCCTGAACGGCCCATTGTGATACCACATAGTTGGACCTACAGTTTAACGCCGATTCCGAATGGCGGTGTGGCAATTTTTTATCGGCTTGGTGGTTCTGCCATTACCAACCAATGTGTGTACTTGTACACTATCTTATAATTCTCATACACTTCATATTGATAGTGAATATAAGAAAGAAGTGAAAATTAACCACCAGACGAAGACGGGAATCGAACCCGAACCTCCCAGATGAAAGTCTAGTGCACTATCCACTAGGCTATCGAGGTCGTCTTTGATAGATAAACCCTTAAAGGAAAATACATGGTCTTTCTTTTGACCCAAACAAAAACAAAAAATGTTTCCTATTGTTAACCTTTGAAAAAAAAAGTCAAAACTATTTTTGATATGAAAAAAAAAAAAATTTTCGAAAGATTAAATAAAAAACGTGTTCGATAAAAATTTCCAAATGCAATAGGTGATTAGTTGTTGCCTGGAGTTGCAAGACCCAATACCAGAATCTCAATCCCTCTGGGTATTTGGCCCAGTGTCTTTCAAGCCGAAATATACGCAATTGAGACCTGCGCTCATATAAACCTGTATAAAGATCTTAAAGGCGCAAATATTGTAATTTTTTCAGACTTCCAGGCGGCTCTCTTAGCACTCTCTTCATGGAGTTTTTCCTCTAAACTGGTGAAAGAGTATTTTGAGAGTCTCCAGCGCCTGTCTACCCGTAACAAAGTGACGCTTTGTTGGGTACCCGGCCACTGTGACATTGTTGGTAATGAGGCCGCCGATGAACTGGCTAGACAAGGTTCATCTACCAAGCAAATTGGCCCCGATCCGTTCTGCGGAGTCGGCTGGACCTCTACGAAATCTATCGTTGAGGAGTGGTCTATGGCAAAATGGCTAGAGTATTGGAACTCTATCTCAGGTTTAAGACAGGCAAAAGCACTTATCATTCCGCTTGCCCAAAATAAGCTCATCTCTTATCCCAAATCTGACCTTAGGCTACTGGTGGGCTACATGTCTGGACACTATGGGCTCAGACATCACCTAAACAAAATAGGTCTGTCTAATGAGACAGAGTTTTGTCTATGTCGGGAAAATGACGAGTCGACACCTCACATTCTGTGTGAGTGTCCGGCCTTGGCTCGGCTCAGAGGAAGAATTTTTGGTATTCCTTTTCTGACGGCTAATCACATAAAATCTTCTTCTACAAAAGATGTCTTGACTTTTACTAGGTCAGCTGAACGTCTTTTGTCATAAAATGTGGAATGACACAAAAGATCTTTTTGGTCGCAGTGCCTGCCTGGTTGGGCTCCCCTAAATAATAAATAATAGGTGATTAGTTATATGGATCCAAAACAGGGGCTGTTTGACCAAAATATATAAATTCTACCGCCTTCCAACTACGCGAATTTTGGCGGACAGCCAAAATTAGTTTTTTCAAAAATTGGACTTTTTTCGAAAGTACAACGTTCCAAATTGAGGAAAAAATTAACCAAACTTTTTTTCTATTATGTCATGGGGCCATTGTTGTATAGCAAAACATATTTAAATTTTAGACCGTATGTGCCAATGGTAAAAACCTTGTTTTGAGAAGAACAGGTTCAAAGTTTTGACTATCGGCTTTTAAATATATTGACGAATCCCAACGGACCTTCCTCCTGCCCAATACGACCGAGAGGTTAATCTGCATAGCGCACAGATCTCTGACCGATGCAAACGCAGTCCGGAATTTCTAATCAGGCGGTGCTGGACGAAGGCATAGCAAAGCCTTTCTGAACAGCTAAATGTGATACCGCAGCGCTGCCCGACTGTTTTGCCCTGACTGACACTCGCCGCTATAATAGTCAATATCTATGAAAGCACTTCGAGTCTCTCTGAAATTTTTACAAAATACTTTTGAAATTTAATACTTTCAAATTACACACTTTTTAAAAGTCGATTTCTCCAGACCAAGAAAGTGCAGGGTCCTCTTAAGAAGAGATGAAGGTTATAAGACCCAAAATATAAAGTATTGCAAAAGTTAAACGATGTACATTACATAAAATTGTGCAACAAATTTTCTACAGATTTTATTGACTAAAACTTGAGCGGTTTCAAATTCTCCGCAAAAAACAGCTCATTCCCCGATTCCCCGTACTAAGTAAAATTCTCCATAAATCGGGGATTCCCCCGCAAGTTGGCATCGCTGATACATACCCAAATGAGTTTCTTCTTGTGAGCGAGAAATACTTGAGAGAGAGAGAAAAATAAGCAAACTAGATGAGTGAGAGAAAGGCACACATAGTACATAAAATGACATGACAGATCCATGAAATAATGCACAACTCACATGCAAGAAAAATAAACATACGAAAGAGAAGTTTTCCTCTTTTCTGGGTGTTATGTGGTAAATATATATCAGTGCTGATCGCATACACTCAATTTAAGAGAGCGAAATACTTCAAATGAAAAAAAAAAAAAACGAAAAGAGAGTGCAGCACTCGGTCTCACAGATATTTGATCCCATACAACGACGGGACAAAATTTGAAGGACCGCTCTGATTTTGATGAAATTTCGTGTGCTATTAAATTTTGAATCGCTAAACTCAAACCTGAAGTCATTTTTAATCAGCCTGTTTAGCCACAAACTAAGTTTAAAGTTTCAATTTCGTCATATTTAGCAAACTGTAATGGGAGAATGGGCGGTTTGATCTTCAAGAAGTTTATTTTATTTAGTTATGTTAATGTTGCAGAAACTTAAAAAAATTTTTATTGGAATCTTTTAGGGCCAGTTTTTCAGTGCGAGTCTAGCTCAGTTTTTAGTTTAAACTAAGTTTAAACTCATCATCTAGTTTTTCAGTCAATATTGATTTAAGTTTAAACGACGTTTAAACTTCGTTTAAATTGCCATATGTCTTGACAGCTATTTCTTTCAAACAAACGTGAGTGATGATGAAATGTACGAAATCTTAAACACTACAGTTTTAAGAAGATTTCAAACAATAAAATCGCGGCCCAACCATTTTCATATATTTGGAGAGAAAGGTTTTTATGAACGATTCCATCTTACAAAGTCTTCTGCGCATAGCGTCCTGGAACGTATTGGCCCGCATATAAGGAATCGAACAAATTGGTGTGATATTGCATGTGCAAAAGAGTGTTCCATGTTTTCGATTTTTCGTCCGCACTGGCCCTTTTCGTTTGCTTGCACTCTATTATTTTGTGCTTTTGTACAACTTCTACTAGGAAAGAAATTTCAGCGGAGCTAAAGCAAAAATATCGATAAATATTTCATATTTCTCGGTGTTGCCATACACCATTGGTTCTCAAGTGGTGGGGTGCGCCCCCAAGGGGGGCGTAGACAGATTTCAAAGGGGCGCGGAAACATTTCAATAAATAAATATTTGCATACTCTGTAATGTTTTATATAACAAAGACAAATTAATTTTTCTTTCACGTATTCCTTTTCGGCAAATAGTTAAAATTTATTTAAAAAAAAATAATGAAAAACACCGTTTTTAAAAAACACTTTTTAAAATTCATAATGTAAGATCTAATTTTTTGTGTTAAAATAATAACTAACAGGTTTACAATTTTAATCACGATTCCGTAGTCCGTTTCCACTATCAGCTGAGGTTTTTAAAATAAATTATTTTAGCCATTTTTAGCAATTTTTTACCAAGGAAATCGAAAATGGATTTTCAACGAAAATAGAACGCCCATTTTACGAAAATTCTTAAAATTATTCATTAAAATAGTCTGTATTTGATTCTGTTGTGACTTTACCCTTTTCTTAAGAATTTACCCGCCGCAAACATAACAAAAATACTCAGCACTGATTTTTTGATTTGGTACAATAAAAATACAATTGAAACAAATACGGTATTGACTCGATCAGCTGTTAGGTGCTGTGACAACGAAATACTACCAACATAAGAAATCTCTTGTTTCTGTAGATCTGTTATATTTTTTTGTATATTTTTGTCATAACTTTGGGAAGGCGAAGGGGTGGGGGGGCTTAGACTACAAAGAATTCGAAAAAGGGGGCGCAGGTTGAATACAGTTGAGAACCTCTGCCATACACAAAAACCAATTACTGAGTTGAAATTAAACTCACACTGAAAATCTGCTTCTATAGTTAAACGTAGATCAGAGTTAAACGACGTTTAAGCAAACTTAGTTTAAACCGAGTTTAAACTCGCACTGAAAAACTGGCCCTTAATGTTGGAATAAAAGTGATATTAATAAATGAAACTTCTGAATTTTTACACTTTTAGTCACTTCTCAGCACGATTGCATACTTTTAGGGTTAACAAAAAAGATTAATTAAAATTTTAGTTGCAAAAATCATGTTCAGACCTATTTTTAAATTGAACTGTTTCCCAAAAGCGGAAGAAAGCAGAAGATGTTTTTATATATTCCAATAAAGAAAGGTGCCTTCTAAAATTGAGAAAAAATCTAGGTACATATTTTCATATATATTTTCAAGATTTTCTCTACCAAAGTTTGTCAATTTTCAGTTTTCGTATTTTCAAACATTCTTAACTTTTGAAACAATGCAGCATTTTTAGCTTTTCAAATCTTGATTAAAACATTTTCTTGATAAATTGCCAACGTAATAATCAAACTTTTGACGGAATATCATTAAAAATTTATTTTTCAGATGTATTTTACTCAACGAATTAAAAAACTAAAATCGAACGATGCAACATTTCAGTGTAAAATTTAAGCTGCTGTGCACCCACACTAGCTAATTTTTCGCCAAGATTTTTTGAAACTTTCTTAATTAGAGTATTATCTTTAAAATGACACCCAATTTGTTTGATTTTGACATTTAGAAATTTTTGAATTTTGTATATGGGACGAATGACTTTGGGTCCTTTTTTTCTTTAATTTTTAAGTGCTTCACAAATATGTTAATTGGAAATATATTTATTTTTAGATGTGAAGTATACTTTATATTCAAGTACAAGTTCATAAATTACTCTACTCAATAAAATCAGCTTACTTCTATATATACACGCACAATTTCTAAAAAGTACTCGTATTAATATTGCTTAAGAAAAAAAAAACGCACATGCAACATTTGGTGCGACAAAAATATAAACGTCTCTACATAAACAAATTAATATTTACGAGTGTATGTGGTGTGCAAAAAACTATGTTGCAAAATTTCATCTAATTAAACCTAAGCTACTATAGAGTTATGGTATATATCACACACACAAACACACTTATGTATGCACATATATACTGACTGAAACATAGAAAAACAGCAGGATACTTGTCGCCTATAAAAATTGTCTTCCTATTTGCTAATGCAGCATACATAGAAGGAAGGAAAGCCAAAGCGAAGCGAAGCCAAAAGCCTATTTTGCCAGCAATTAACGAAAAATTCATAATTATGTCAAAATATGTTGGTGTCGCATGCAAGTGTGGCGTAAGTGGCAACATATGCGCCTAAAAGAAACAGAAGAGAAAAAAAAAACGAAACAAAAATAAACAGCAACATGAAGTACGAAAAATTAAAAGCCAAGTTAATAAACAGCATAAAAGCAAAAGCGACAAATGTCGCTCTTATATGTACTTCCGCTGTTGTTGTTGCTGTTGGTTTACTCTTCTGTTGTTGTTTGTATTATTAAGTATATTATAAATGGTGTCATACAAATACACAAACACACACACACACACACACACAACTACATAGCTACACATTAGTTCAGTTGTCATCGTATGCGTATTAAGTGCGCTTTGCAACAATTTCCGCGTTTGCTGCTGCTGCTGCTGCTGTTGCTTCTTGTTCTACTGGTTATATGTAAGCTTCTTTCATTGTTGTTGTTGCTATTTCTGCTTCTTCTTCTATTTGCTCTTCTTCGTTTACTTGTTTGTTATTGTTGTTACCACATTTTGTTGACTTTTACTTCTTGTGTTGAGTTTGAGTGAGAGACAGAGAGACGAAAACCGTTGTAAGGAGAGAGATAAAGAGAGAGAGAGAGAGTGTAATGGCATTTCCTTCCGCTTTTACACAAACACACACTAACACAATTAAAACACTTCCTGACGCTATTTTGACTGGATTAAGTTGATTTAGTATGACAAATCCTGTGATTTGTGTCTATGTTTGTGTTTATGTGTATGCGTGAGTAAGTGTATATATTGCAATTTTGTGTTTATATTTTAAGAAAATTAAGTAAATAGCATAAAAAGCAGCAGCTATGACGCTTAAATATGCAAAAATGTTCAAGTTTATGTTATTCTTTAAGCATACAATTTTAAATATTTAAGTTTATAGAATTGAAATACTGATATATTTACATATCTCACTTCAATTTTGAGATTTGGTCATTGTAGAGACTAATTCCGACATTCGATTTCGGAAATACGCAAACTGTGCGAAGCCTGGCCCAGAGGAGCTGAGAAAAATTCTGTCTATGTCGTTTGTCTCTGAAGGTCATAGCACACTGAGAGTTTCATTTACCTTTTCATCTATCATCTACCTTATCTTAAAAAAGCAATAACCAATATCTTAATAAAAATTAAAAACTTCCTTAAAAAACAATATTAATAATTATTTAAAGAAAACTGTGATTCTTTCATATAGGCCATAGGTAAGAGAGTTCTGGTTTTATCATTGCTGCATCTCTATTGCACGCAATGGGGTGCCAAATGCTTAATAAGGGAAAGAGAAAGACGATTTCAGGGACCATTTCGATATAAGAAGCTCGTTTCAGGCACGTCTGATGGTTTACTATGTATAAGCGAATACACTACCCGATCAAGATTTGGCAACTTATGGTCACTAATCTTTAATTTCTAGCGCACTTCACTCGATGGATAACACATTAATCAGAAGGAATGGCATTTCATTCTCAAACATCCTTTTCGGCCTCCCCCCTCCCCCTCCACCTTTTGAATCAACTAGTTAGTGTTCAAGTGTATGGGCATTTAAGTATGTGAGTTTAAGTTCGTCTTAATGCTACTTCATTTTACATGTCAATCCTTTGACCTTTTATCCATTCGCCGGACAGTTTCTGATTGCGAATGCGAGTGGGTGTAAAAACTTTTATTAATATACTTACTTGCTGCATTTCCTTTTCCAACATTGTCTTCATTGTTAAATGAAAATGATGTCAGAAAAACATATCCTCATCATTTCATGCAGGAGGTTTTTCTATTTTCATATATTACTAACATTTTCTTTTTTTTTTTTTCTTATTTATTTTTACGCACAAACTTTCATTAATTTCCTTTAGGTAGCCTTAGCTAATAAAAACAACCCACTACTAACTTCTACTACTCTTCGATGCATGTGTATCTATGTCTGTCTAATGTGTACGTGTGTCGTTCATCTTCTCTCTCTCTCTCTCTCTGAACTTTTAGCCATAGTCGTTTTAGCATAAAAAGGCAGGAAAGTCAAGAAGTTGCTTGAAGAACAAAAACAAACAAAAAAAAACACGCTGCAAATTTATCTTAATTTCGTATTTTATTACTTTTTCACTCAACATTTTTCTCTATCGTCCTCTATTCTCCAAGTATTTACGAGACTATTTTATTTTTTGTTTCAACAGGCAAAACTTTTACAAATAGTTGATATGACATTCTTGGCTAATGCTGCTTATGAGGAAAGCAGCAGCAAACCAACAAAACTTAAATGAATATAAAAATTTTCCTTTGCCTTTACAAGACATTTACTTTTTTATTTTTAAACTTCATGTACATACGTTGTCTCAAGGTTTTTTTTTTTTGCTTTATTTTTAGGAGAAGAAGCATCTTCTCAACAAAAAGTCAAAGTCTCATACTCAAGCTTAACTTTTAAACAATTTAGTCTTATAGAGTCATTGTGAAATGTCTGTGCATAGTGCATAGTTCAGGTAGAGTAGAGTAGACGAATCACCACACTATAAATATGTACACAGAAAGTAGTTCCTTTGCCCAACTCCACCTAAGAGTTTAAAGTGTGATGCAAAAAATGCAAAAATGTTTTTGTCATTTAATCAAAGTTGCATGTTGTCAGCAATTAACCTTTTCTTCTCCTTCCTACCTAACAATTTTGTTGATGTGGGTCTTAACAACAAGCATTATTTTGGAGAAAGAAACTCAAAGTGATACGCCTTCAAAGAAGTTAACAAGTTCCTTGGTTGTCTGAAAATTAATTGAATTGACTTCCTCTTCTTTCATACTGCTGCTTTTATGTTTTTAATGTTATGCAAATAAAGTTTGTTTTAAGTAAGAGAATCATTAAAGTCATTAGTTTGTTGCATGATGCATAAACCACCCTACAATATCGAAATGATTTCATTAATTTTTATCATATGTCGAAGGTATTTACTAGTTAGAGTTGCCATCCAACCATATTTTTAATGAACCCTTTATTTATGAATTCAATAAGAATGTTCAATAAAAAGGTGTAACGATTCACAAATTTTATTTATTTTATTTTATTTTATTTTATTTAAATTTACGGATCTGCAATTTTCCTCTCCTCACTCCTTTAAAAAAAGTTTGTTGGTTCTCAAGTTTATTTTATAGTTTAGACCTACTTTAAACTCAAAATACCACCCAGTTTTCCGTTTAGAAATTTTTCCCAAATTGATCTGTGGTAGTGGCCCCCAGGTCAGCCTCGTAATTTGCCCATACTTCTCTGTATGAATTGTTGTTGTAGTTTTTACAATGCTCTCATTGCACGAGTGGGAGATTTGAACAACCATGTTGGTTTTCTTTTACTATTCTCTCTCTCTCTCTCTCTCTTTTATTCAGCTTCAATCGTGGAAAACAGATACACAAAATATTACAACAACAATAACCCCAGAGACGTATGGAAAAGGGAACACCACATGATTGCGTGAGATTTTCTCAACTGAAGAGAACAAATTGTTTTTGAGCAATTGTTTTTGCTCAAATAACAAAAACAAAATATGTATGCATATGAAATAATTTTATGCATCTTTAAATTTTCTCTCATTTCACTGTTTATCTCTCTCCTAGCAGTAACCTTGACTTAAACAAAACTATGCAATTGAATAATTTTCATTAATGTCTAATAATTTCTATCAATTAATATAAATTTTAAAAATCGCATTAATATGGCAACAATGTCCTATGCAAATATTTGTCATTTTATATTGTTTTTTATCACTTGTCATAAATAATGAAGTTATCAACATACTGCAATGAAAAAAAAAAAAAAACAAAACGCAGCCACACCAAAAATTGGCCTCATTTCTATTTAAAAGCATATAAATGTATACCATGTAGCTCATATAGACAACCAAACAAACAAATCAACTCGAAAAAAAAACAAAAACTAAAAACCATAGAAATAATAACCGCAACAAATAATGTGCACGAATTAAGGCAGACATGTTTATTAACAACAGTTTGCTTGTTGCTAGTATATCAAGTTGACCAAAATGTTGATTGCACGCCAGTCAGTTCGCCAGCAAAAATGGCAACAAAACACGCTCACAAAACAACAGAAATGAAGGAGAGGGAGGAATAGAGGGAGTAGAATAACAACTATATACATATTTACAACTACTACAACAACTATGACCATTGTGAATACAGTGACCCCCTGCTGAAATGGCTAAAATGTGACAATTTATTAAGTCATGTTTAGTTGAACATTTATGCAGAGGCTTGTATGTTGAATGTTGTTGTTGTGACATGACCACCACCCTCACAGCCAGATACAGGAAATTACATTTGAAGAGCGCTTTCTTCATTAACACACTTCATACATGACCCGCTACGCTCTTTGACGCCCTCTCTCTTTCTCGCTCTCACTCCCTTGCTTTTACCACCCACGTTATGTATATGCTTAGATTTGCTATCGTCTGACATCTCGTATATGACATAATTACCAACATAAGCGTCGTTAAATGTTTACGAAACGGAAACGCTAACATATTTTTTTTTTCTTTTGGGCCAAAAGCCAACCAACAAACAATTGACACCGTGACACTGTTTTTCGTGTATTTATGTAATTTAATGCAAAACATTTTACTTCTACCTTCCACTTTCCCATTTTCCTTGCTCAAATTTTCTGCATTTTCATGTTGAACAAGCATAATTTTAGGCATTTTAGTTGAGCATTTAAACGCGCTAACTATTAGTTAAGTGTATAGAGTGTAGCATATATTTAGGCGGCACGGCACACCAGCTAACACATACAAAATCTTTATCGGAAATGACCATCACAGCGTGTTTTTTTTTTGGTTTGGACATGCTTTTGTTGTTGTATTAGTATCATTTACACACACATACACATATACATGAACATCTAAAGCTATCAACCTTAGCCTGTTATTTGTTGCTTATGCAGCAGTTTTTCTCTCCTTCTTCTTTTTTGCTATATAAAGGTAAAATCTATGGTAGTATGGTGAGGTATATGTAGCTGGTGCTGTAAAGTATGTGGGCGTGTTTTTAGGAAATTAGCACAACATTAAATTACAAGATTTGTCATAGAGATAACATTTAATATTTGTTTACATAACTAAACCCAACCACCACAAATAAAAGTGAAAAAGTGCCGTGACATGACATGATATGAATTATGATTAGAGTGGTGGTGGTAGCAGTAGCTGGTATTAGTTACATTAGCATTACATTAATGTGCTAAAATGTTGAGATAAGAAATCCCAATTCATATATTGATAATGATTTAATTTAATAATATTGTAAGTAGAGGCATTTTTTTTTAATTGAAACATTTTAGGGACAAAAATATAAAAAAATAAAGAAAAAAACAGGAATTTTTTAAACAACACTTTTAAATTAGTTATTTTATTAAGGAATCAACTAACGCCAAGCGGCCATGGTGAGAGTACTAGAATTTTATAGCTCAAAGAAAACAAACTGCAATGAGAGAGAGATGTCTGGTACGCGGTGGAAGAGCGTTACCCAGGGCTCATTTACATAAAAAAAAATATCTCAATCGAACTTAAAAAATTTCAGAGTGTTTTAATAGTCTCCAGCACATAAAAACATATCGCTTTGTTGAATCCCAAGCGGCATTGCGGACAGAGAGTCTGCTAATGAACTAAGAGCTTATCGGCCACATACATTGGCTCGTACATTTGTGCGAGTTAGTTTGTCGCTTTTCCAAATAGATCATTTAAAAGTCGGTGAGGAATGTTTTTCAAATTGAAGAATAGTTTGCTTTTGGTCTTAAATAAATTTAAGAGAATTTCAAACCTTTCAAACTTTAAAACCATACCAAACCAAAGGTAAATTCCAAATATCTTTCAACTTTGTCTAATAACTGTGTCTAATGAGTGTGTTTCTTAATTTATGATAAGCTAGTGAGATAGGAGAAGTTTCTAATTAACCAAAACTCTTCACTTTTATTGCTCTCTTTGCTGCTTAATTGAAAAATTTAACAAATTTATAGCTCAATTGATTTTTTTTTTCAAACATATGGTATTTTCTTACATCCAATATTTTCTTTAGGCACCTACACATCTAGAGAGTTACAGCTAATAAATCACAATTGAACTTGTATTAGTCTATTTTACTTTTACCTACAAATTGTCCTTTTGAAAATGCCAACTAGAGTAGCTAGAAACATTTGCTCTTCCCCTTCAAACAGTGATGGAAAGCATAATTCAACAGATTTCTAGCTTCATTTTGTCTTTAGGCCAATTTCGTGATAGCAAAATCTTTTGGACAATTTATTTACTATTTATGTGTGTTGTGTGCTCTTTGGCTCTGCGGCAGCAAAACAACATAAAAAGTATCAATTTAAGCAAATTTGTTGTTTGTTTTTGACCATTTTTTTTTTCTCTTTGCATATGCTTTTTAGCATATGCCAAGGATATCCCAGTACTACCACACATTTTTGACTTGAGCTTTGGCACAAACGAAATGAAATTGAATTGAATGGAAAAAAATGAAGGTACAAATATCAAAAACAAACACAGGAAAAATACTGAGGGAAAACATTTAAGTGATTTATGCTTTTGAAGATGTTTTTGAAATGGCAGCGCGACAGTTCCACTATACCATTCCCAGCTATCTGCAATCGCCGCACATATTCTACTCCTTTTAGACTAGTAGACACTGGTGATGGAAGCTGAAATCAGCAATACAAATTGCTTGAATGAGTTATTGATGGCTGTTTGGATGAATTGCTGCTGTATGGAATATGCATATGAAATGGCAGCAGAGCATATCTTCTTCTGTCAGACACACAGATTTGAAAAATTAAGTTGCCAAACAAAGAAACAAAAAAATTTGTTAAAAACAATTGGCAGCAAAAATATAAAATGCAAATCAAGGAAAAAACGAAACTTTTTTTTGTATTTTTTTTTTCCAGCGCATGTAGCATAAAATTCGCTCTATAATGATTTAAAAACAGCTTGTGATTGCGAAAAAAAATTGCATATTTAAAGTTTTGTTTGCTGCGGTACATTTATGCTTAAATTAATCGTTATCCAAACTAATGGTGAGCAGAAAAAAAAATAAAAATCCATGCAAAAATTCAAATTAAATGAATTGTTTAACGTAAAATATGCAAATGAGTCTATGTTGGTGACCCTGGCCCCTAACATTGGCATCCTCTATACTTCTCTCTGTTTTCTTTCTCTTT
The DNA here is from genome assembly GCA_963691655.1 of Toxonevra muliebris. Taxonomy (NCBI): domain Eukaryota; kingdom Metazoa; phylum Arthropoda; class Insecta; order Diptera; family Pallopteridae; genus Toxonevra; species Toxonevra muliebris. The sequence continues at coordinate 93,539,443 of OY829327.1, read as the reverse complement.
TTCTAGCACTCTCTTATTTTCTATATTCCTTCACTCGCTTTTAGTTTTTCATTAGAAGATAATGAAACCATTGACGATAACTCCGCGTAATTTTTTCCTCCATCACATAAAACTTTTTTAATCAATTTTAATTGAGATAGATTTTTTTCCGAAGGAGGTTGTAGTTTTGTTTTTTGCTAAATGATTCAAATTTGTTTGGGTTGAGAGTGGCAACATTCGGTTTATTATAATTTTTTTTTGTTGTGGTTGTTGTTGGACTCATATTTAATTTTTTATTCAAATTTGCAAAGAACACACAAAAACAAATTTAATATTAAATAAAGAGTTTCCCAACAAATAATTTAAATTTTTAGTTTGTTATCATAAAGTAGTTCAGACTTAGATATAAAAATTATAATTATAAAAATGCACGCACACAAGTTATGATTACTTATATACTTTGAGTTAAAACAAAATATTACACCAATTAAAAAAATTAATTTTTAGCTTATTTTGATTTTCATGATGTCCATAAATTAGAGAGATTTTTAAAAAAAACTTCGTATTAAAAAAAAAAAAAAATATGTGTTTGCAGGCACTCACGGTAGAAATGAAACTTTGTTGTTTATTTGAAAATTATAAAAGATTTATTGAAAGTAATCTCTTATTCTGTGTTTCCAGTTTCTACAGGGTGACAATCGTAAAGTGACGCACACATTTCAGCAGTTATTTTCAAAAGGACGTACTTCCATTAAGTACAATTAAGTGTTAACATTGCTGAATATATAAGCATTCATTTGAACCCCACCTCATTCAATATAACCTCCTTTAGCCTGCACACATGCCTTCAATCGATCCGGAAATCGTAGGACTGTTCGCCGCAGGACTTCCTGATCAATTTCAGTCCAGGCTTTCTCTAATGAATTTGTCAGCGACCCCAGACTGTGGTGTTGAGATGCACAAGCCTTACTCTCTAAAATACTCCAAATAGAGTAGTCCATTGGATTCAAGTCTGGGGAGTATGGTGGCCATTCTTGAGATGTTATGAATCCAGAAAAATTGTCTTTTATCCATGTTTGCGTTAATTTTGCCATGTGGGAAGGTGCAGAATCTTGCTGGAAAGTCCAGTTTTCATTTCCAAATGTACCTTGGGCCCAGGAAAGAACATGTTCATTTAAAATGCTCCGATATACAACCTGGTCAATTTTAACACCCTCTTCAACGAATATTAGAGGGGTTCTGGCATTAGCGGAAACTCCAGCCCATACCATAACGGAAGCTGGCTTTTGAACTCGGCCAACAGTCCTATTTTGTTGCGATGATGCTGTTAGCCACATTCGGTCATTTTGCGCATTGAAAAGTTGTTCAACCGTGAACATTTTTTCATCTGTAAACAAGATATTTTCAACATTTTTTAACACGGAGGAGCGTAGCAACGCCTTGCATCTTTGCAGTTGCAAATCTTTCTTTTTTTGTGTCAGATCTTGAGCTTTTCGGAGCTTGTACGGCTTAAGATTAAGCTTTGATTTTGCAATGATTCGCACTGTTTCACGGTTTACTCCCACTTCCTTAGCGATTTTTCTCATTGAGCGCCTTGGATTTCGCTTGATTCGTTTACGAATTTTTTCTGTTAAACCAGTAGTGGCAACTGTTGAAAATTTTCCCCGGTCTCTATCGCCAAAACCCCCAGTTTCATTAAATCGAATAATAGCTCGGTCTATCGTACGACTTGACAAATTTAAAGCCTTTGCAATTTGACGGCTACTATAATTTGCCAAATGAAATTTCATAATTTCACGACGAATATTTTCCTTGTCCATTTTTATGGAAATTTCAAAATGTAATAACAAAAATTCAAATGAAATTAAAAGCGAAGCCAATGATGAATGAATTTGCTTTTTAAATTAAAGTAAACGGTAAATGGCAAAGCTTGCTGCAGAGTATTAAACTTGTGTCACTTTACAATTGTCACCCTGTATAAACGACACGAACGGGTAATTTACTCCAGTTGAAGCATTATCTTTTATATTTAACGAATTATTTCCCGAATTACTTTTTAGATACCTTTTGCCGTGCACGAAATGACATAGTACATGCATATAACACATATACAGTTATATGCAAAAAAAAAAAAAACAAAATTACCTGAGATAAAACTGCGAGAAGCCGACTCTCTGCTTGATTGTATGTAGTCGATCCCCATATCACTTCGTTCGGTAAACACTAACAACACCATAACTTCGTTTCTTATTAGTTTCGTATGAGTGCAACAACAACGCGACTTACCCGCGCCAAAGAAGTTTCACTTCAAAAATTCCGCTATATATTTTATTCTCCCTGAGCAAGCATCATAAGCATGCACTCTCGGAGAGTAACTTATTGAAAATGAAGGTTATAAACTTGATCTCTGCTTATGTGTGTTAGTGTTTTAAAGAATATTAGTAGAAGTAAGAGAGGCTCTAGTGAAGCTGATTTTATAGTTGATTCATTTTATGCTGCAAAAATAGAAAATCTTTAACCAATCTTACAATAACTTTAATAATTGAAAAACATATAAAAATATCCTGCGGAAAATAGTAAAACTTCAACATGGAATTGATTAAACTCATTTTATGCAACGAAATCAGTAACTTCGAGGGAGGCAATGACTGAGTCTGACGATGATACTACGAATCGTTGACGGTTGACATGTCGTTGAAATAAATCCATTACAAAGTAATTTATCACAATTAAACAGTAACTAAGGCTTAAAACAGCCAAAAAATAATGAAAAAAAAAAAAAAAAATTGATGAAATATTTGTCTGTTTGCCATTAAACAAGATTTCTGCGATACAATAATATAAATGAAAAAGGAAAACAGGCAAAAAAACACAAAATAACAAAAAAATAATAACGAAAATAAAATTATAAATAAAAATCGTAGTCGAATTATTTTCGAACATTTATGTGTATGTAGTAATTTGCATATTATTAACAGAAATGTAATAAATTTAAAAACTTTACATATACATACATATGTACATGCATGTGTGAATGTGTGTGTATAAATGTGAGTATCTACTTTCTCGCCACATGTATGAGGACATGTCAAGTGTCAATTTCAACAGCAATCTGTCATTTGCGTGAGTGAGTGAGTGGGCGAGTGAGAGGCGAAAGTTCTACATAAAAACACACATACTTGCCTACATATTGATGTGTATGTAGGTTCATGGGTCGTCAATGTCACAACGCGCGCAAATAAAAGTCTCTTACTACTTCTCTTACTCAGGAAAAGAAACAACCTCAGCACTGCCGTCGTAACTGTCATCAATGACATTTGCATATATATATATATACGATGCAAATATTTTTTTATTAATTGAATAAACTTTTTGTTTTTGTAAAAATTATTAAAAAAAAAAAATTGCTCTCACTGTTGTTGTTATTGTTGTTGCTGTTAATTACATTACCATCACAAAATTGTTATTGAACATAGCAATATGAGTTGAGTCGATGTCGCGGCGCTCCTGATGTTGCCTGTTAATACATAAAGTAAAAGACTCAAGTAGCAATTGGAGTTTATACTTTATCCTTTGTTTATTGTTTTTTTTTTTTATTTGTTTGTTTGTATGCTGGATACAAACACGCACAGCATGAGATTTATTAAATTAATAGCTTAATACACAGACACACACACACACACACAAACGCAGAATGACTCCATTCTGTTCCGGTCCCCCGGCCCTCGGCCCCCCGCCTGGGCTTTCATTATTCATTGTAATTAATTGTGGTTTTACGATAATGGAGTATGTAAATACTTGCTCAGAAAGTATATACATATACATATGTACTTTTGTCTGTATATGTATGTATGAGCTCAAAGTTGTTGAATGAAATTATTACAAAAACAAGAATTTAATTATATCGAGACTGAAAGCAATTGCTAATCACATTAGTAAGTTATATTTGGGATACTTTAAAAAATACGCTCGGCCTTCTCGTGAAGGAAGGGGAAGGGAGAGGGGGGGGCGCGGGAGGGAAAGAGCAGTAGCTGTTAGAGTCAAGAGTTTCTTCTTTCATTTAAAAACTTTCATACTAAAAATGATTTCCAGATCGTTTGAATTTAAAATAGGGGGCCCTCGGGGTCTGAGGACCCAGGTAGAATCTCCGACTGTCCTAAATCGAAATTAATAGTGAGTTGCCCGTCAGAGAGCAAACTATTGTGTACTACTGGTATCTTTTGATTTTGATGAACGGTTGTGCGCCGGGCTTGGAACATGCCATATAAAAAATCCTCTCCCTGAAACTTTCAAAACTGCTAAATCTTTTATTTCCTGCTTTAGAGCTGTGCCTATTTCGAGTTCATTTCAAGTTCTCAGTCATTCATATAAAACAGTTGCAAGTAAGTTTTTTCTAACAGAAGAGGGTCGATTAATGGGAATACTCATGAAGCTTTCCACAAACTTTTTTCCTTAAAGATTTTTAATATTCAAGTCAGATCGAACCTCGGGCTATACACTGGCCCCAATGTACTGACGTCAGATTACTTATTTTCATTCCTTCAATTAATTGTTGATCTAAGATTACAATTGCTGAAGTATTTTACGAGAAGGACGAGGGGAGAGTTTTCTTACTTTTGGATTCGATATTGCTTGGCAGAATTACTTACTTATCTCTTTTAGCTCAATAACTTCTTATCTCCTTGACCAGATTAAGGCGGAACTATTCTCTCACTATTTATAATTCACTAACTGCAGATGGACCAGACTCTACATTTGCGCGAAGGTAAGTAAAATTGTATCAAGCTAAGTATAAATTTATGAAAATTTTTGTAGTTTCCGCTATGTCAATGAAAACAGCTGTTCTTCCTAGAAAGGCTTTCTATCCAGAACTTTGACTGTGTTCGTGAAATCTCGTAAGCTGTAAATCTTTTTGCATAAAAATATGATTTTGAGTATAAACTCAGCTCGTATTTCTACAGACTTTCAAATATAAGTTAAGTATTTTCCTTTGCAACATACTGTATTTTTGTTTTACTTGTAGGTACATACTCAGCGTGTGTTTGAAAAAGTTGAAAGTAAATTTTTCAATTTAACTTTTCTATTTCGTCCCCACTATTGCCGATATGCACTCGCGATGTGCACAAATGCGTATTCGTAGTCGAACTCGTACTCGTTACCATGTGTGTTAGTATGTCGTTATAGGTATGTATGTATTTGTATATCCGTGTGTGTATGAACAACCATTTCCGGTGGTTTCCTTGTTTTGCTCTCGCCCACCCGCATACAATAGAAAAAAGTTTCTGTTTTTGTGCTGCAGTTGAAAAAGAAACGTGTCTAAGCTTATTGGCAATTAATTTGCAGTTGTAGAGGATTTTGCAAGGATTTGCGATTGCGGTGAGAAAGTAAACGTGTGTGTATTAAAGAGATATACAGAATGTAAAAGGGAGAGGGAAGGCGAGAAATAGAGAGAGAGAGATAGAGTGACTAGAAAGAGGAAAAATGTCATTCTCAGTGTGATTTAGCAGTGGCAGCAGAGCATTGTTAGGAAATTAGTTGAGTACTAAGTGAAAAGGGTAAATTGAAATGTGCAGTAGAGGCACCAGGAAGAAAATAACTGCGAAAACTAGAAGATAAAGAGAGTAGGTGAGGAGAGTGAGAGTGAAAGCAGCTATACTTTCCATCAGTTGTTGGATAACAAAAGAGTAAAGCAATTTCTTTTATTTCGCTTTAAATTATATTAAATCCTTTTGCGGTTGCTAAAATAAATAAATCCTTTAACCGTTTTTTTTTTTTGCGCTCTGGCGCTTTTTTTTTTTAGTTTTATTGTTGTTGTAATCAAACTTAAATCAAATTTCTACACGCTTGTTTTCTCATTTTCTCTTGTTTTTTAGTCACACTTTGATTTGTTTTGCTGTGAATTTAATCAGCGTCGCCGCAAAAACAAAAAAATCAAATAAACAAAAAGTATAAAATAAAAAAATAACCACAAAAATATATAGAAAAAAATAAATAATTTAATTTTGGCAAAAGAAGATATCCTTTTTTTTTTGGATTGTATGCTTTAGCGCATATATCCTGCCGCATTTCATTTCAAGTTTCGGCTTTTCATTTATTTGTTATCTTGTTTACAATTTCTTTTTTTCTGTTTGTTTGTTTTTATTTTTACTTATGAATTTTTTTCAGCTCAACTTTTTGCTCTTCTTAAGAAGGTGGTAGCCATACAGTTTTTGATGTTTTCTGTTGGTGATTTTCAAAGTCCTTTTTATTCTTTAATTTATGCCAAGCTTGTTGCATATATTTTTTAGATTACTTACATACATAGAAGAACAATAGCTGCTTCTGCTTCTATAACAACAAAGGATGCTCAAGGACATAAACTTGAAAAAAGGCTGGAATAATAATAAAAATAAAATAATAAATAGAAAATGTGTGAAGAAATTTCATAATCGGATTTTCATGAATAACAAAATAAAAAGTAAATTAAAGTAAGGAGAAAAAATTTAATGGAAAAAAGCTTAAAAATTTGGCAACTTTTTGTATTTTTCTTTTATGAAATTTTAAAATTCAATTATATATTTTTTTTTCTTTTTATTTGTCTTTGGCTTTGTGTGCTTTTTTCAGGAAATGAACAGATATAATGTAATGTAATTATTTACTTGGGCTTGGCAGACTTTTTGGATTATTCAAGGGTTTCACCCTTTCAAAGCCACGTCTTTTCTATTTTTATATTGAGTGTTTTTCCAAGAACAATGGCAATTTAAGAGAAATTGGAGTGGGAAAGTCTCGAAAATTTCGATATTGGAAATGTGCTGAAGTAGAGGTTTGAAAAAACTAGCAGGAATTGAAAAAAAAATAAATCAAATTGGTGCGTAACTACATAAGTACCTACAAACTTCCTTTTTGGCGGTAGATCACTGAACTGAGACTCTTTTTTATAAATAGGTATATATGGAAAATATTGTTATTTCAACCCAAAATTTAGTATCTGCTTGAAAATATTAATTTCGTGCACTTTTTGATGTGATAACACCTTTACTCGGGGTTAAAGGAGAAGCTATAGTGGAGTGAATTGATAAAAATTAATATCAAATGTCACGTCGGTGTCGTGTGAGGTTTCATAGTATGTGTGAGTTTATAAGTATATGTATTAATAAATAAATAAATGAAGTGGTGGTTATGTTAAGCTTTCGTACATCGAAATGAAGGGTGGTGAATCGCATCCCGAAAGTATGTTGTCTTATCATTAGTGCAAACAGATTAAGAAAGGTAAGAAAGGTGAATTTTAAATATTAAAAATAAGACCCTAAAAGTATACCACACATTCATTATTTTGTGTGTAAATATAGTGATGGTTATGGTAAACTTTCGTACCGCCAGGTGAAGGGTGGTGAATTGCACCCCGTAAGTATGCTGTCTTGTTATCAGAATAAGCTGATTAAAATAGGTGAATTATCAATATTAAAAATAGGTCCCAATAGGTATATCGAAAATTTGTTATTTTGTATGTACCGGCGCCGGTTATGTTAAGCTTTCCTACCGCTATGTAGAGGGTGGTGAATCGCATCCCGAAAGTGTGTTGTCTTATTATTAGTACAAACAAATCAAGAAAGGTAAATTTTTAATATTAAAAATGAGACCCTAAAAGTATACCGTACATTTATTATTTTGTCTTTAAATATAGTGGTGGTTATGGTTAAACTTTCGTACCGCCAGGTGAAGGGTGGTGAATTGCATTCCACTTGTATGCTGTTTTATTATTAGTATAAATAGAATAAGGCGAACTTTTTAATATTAAAAAATAGGATTCTAAAAGTATAACGCACATTTATTATTTTACTAAATTTAGTACTGCCCGGTGAAGTGTGGTGAGTTACACCCGAAAATATGCTGTCATATTCTTGGTATAAACAGATAGAGAAAGGTGAACTTTTAATATTAAAAATAGGACACAACAAGCCAAAAAGTAAGCAACGTATAATTTATGTATCAAAAATGCTTGTGGAATATATTTATGTATCAATGGAATTAGTGGAATTTATCAAAAATTGTTTTTATTTATTATATTTTTTTATTGTGAAATTATATCAACATTAAGCGATGTAGACGTGAAAAAAGCTAAGAAAGTTCGTTAAAAATAGAATATGAAAAATTAAAAATAAACACATGGACTTTTCCCTTTTTGGAATATAAAAACGGAAACTTTTATAATGAAATAAACAACAATACGTTGAATATGTTATCGCATTATGTGACGAGTGCAGAAGGGACTCATTTAAGTTTTTATCACAGGCACCTAACGTAGGGTAATGAGTATACGTTTGATTTGTATTTCTCCTGATAAATATATAAAGAAAAAATCTATGTAAAAATTATGAAAATTGATTGGAAAAACTAACATCCAATACGGGCTCAAGTTATGTCCTTTTTCAGCTACTAGCATCCTGTATGAAGTACAGTTTAGCTCTTATTTAATACCAACAATAAAAAAATGCTTTTGAACTTTCATTTGAGATTGCATTGAAATTGAATTGGAAACAACTTAAGCTACACTAAATTGAAACATAATTTTCATTCAACGTTTTCTTCTTTTACACTTTTTCTGTTCATGCAACACCTACACACAACCCAGTACACACACTCAAACTAAAGAAATATTCACTTCACAAGTAGAAGTTCAAAGGAGAAGAAAAAAAAATCATAATAATAGCATCACTCTTTAACAAACTCTTTGTTGCATAAACTATCAGTACCTACAAATTTTCTTACAAATTTTTCTTTTTGGCATGCAACTAACTAGTTTTATTCTACGCTCGATTTTTTTTCTTTATTTGCATTGTGGCAGCATCTTGTACAAAAGCAGCAAAGTAAAATCGTTCCTAATTGACTTGTTCAGCTGCTGCTGCTGTTGATGGTTTGAGTAGCAGCAGCAACAACAGCAAAAATAAAAAATGAAGAACTAAACAAGTTATAAGAACAACAAAATGAAGAGCATTTTACTTAACTGCTACATACACGTACATGTGGCAACAACAGCACCTCAAGGCAACAGTATAGAAGTATATAAAAAAAAAAAGAAACAAAAACAACAAGTAATTGTTGCTTTGTTGCTAACATTTAATATTTTGTTTTGCTATCTTCACAAGTTTTTTGATAACTTAATCCACACAGAGATATTCTGAAAGAGTGAGAGAGAGAGAGATATATAAATGGAAAAAATCAACCTAGGATGGTCTATAAAAAAAAGAAAAAATAAGTAAAAAAGGAAAAGGCTATGGAAATCAAATAGTTTACGTTGTTGTTGATTGTTTAGAGTGGCACCATCGTAAATGATTTTTGAATTTTCGACTACATTGTACTATATGTTGCTTGCAGTCAAATGTAAAGCAGTACTCAACAAAAAATCGTTTGCTTTATTTTTGTTTACCAATAACAACAAAAACAAATTGTATTTTCTTTGCCTTAGCAAAAAATAAGCGATAGGTTTTGCTTTTTTCATGAATACCTACAACAATTGGGTGGTCAATTGGCAGCAGCAATATTGGTTGGCAAGGCAGGCAAAGAGATAGTTGCCAGAGTCTGGTGCACATTAAAAAGTTCACACAAATTGGTGGAAAAGAAAAACTTAGAAATAACTCATAACTCTAGAAAGAAGAAGAAGAGTTGTTGTCTACTTGCAAATTGCATCAGCGCAGAGAGTGTGTGTGTGTGTGCAGCAATTTATGTTGTTGTAGCAAGTGCTTGAATGTGTAACTGAGTGTTTGTGTGAGAGTGTTGCATGAAGTCACGCAATAAATATTAAAATGTTATAAACAATTTCTGTAACAATAACAACAACATTGAAAGCAAATGCAACTAGCTACATAAGATTTTTGTTGTTTCTGTTTGTCCGTACATATTTCTTTCTACCGCACATACTCAGCGCCGCCTGCATGCCACACAAAAAAAACACCAAGACAAGAATAACAGTTACAAACGTTTGTTTGTTTATTTCTTAGTGTTTTTGATCTGTTCACATGCAACAACACCATGCAGCATGCAGCAAGTATGTATTTGTGTGCTTTTCGTTTGGGTGTTTCCGTGTATTTCCTCTCTGGTTTACATGAGCATAAGCTGATGCTTCTACAGCTCCGACTAAGGTTCTTGCGTAACAACACATTTGCATGAAAGTGCAATTGAGGTTGTGTGGCAACACACAACACAAACAAGCAACACATTTTGGTCATGTCGAACAATTGTAAAAGACGTGCAGGTGATTTGTTGAAGTTTTTTTGTTTTGTTTTTGGAGGTGTATAGTAAAATTCTGAGGAAGAGCTGCAGCATAAGCTATAGAAATAGGAGTTAAAGTAGGAGAACCTATAGTTGGGGTAGTAGTAGTAAATTTTAAGGTATGTCTACAATGTGTACAAGTTATAAACAAAGCGTTGAGTGTGTGAAAAATGATTGAATGAGAGAGGAATTAGAAAAAAAATTATGTGTTTAATTTATTTTCTTGTTCTTTGAACACACTCAAGAGGTAAGAGTTGACTCTACAGGAGAGTAGGAAAATAAAGTTTTGAACCAAGTATACTCAAGTCTTTACCAAGTAACTTCAGAATTGAATTTCAGTTTTAAAGGCGACGATTCAATCCTCAATTTTTCTAAAATTCGGCCTCAAATACATTTGCATGAAAGAGCCTTCATCATTATCATTGGCTGCTTATTGAAATTTGAGATATTGAAGAGCCAAATACCTGAAGTATAATTACTTTAATTTGCATCTCTTTATCCGGTGGCGGATACAGGAAACATTTTTGGGGGGGAGGGAAATAAAAAATAAAAATTCAACATATGAACCAAAACACGGACTGGAGCGTTACATGGTTTTTTTTTTTTTTTTTGCTTATTCATAAACTTTATTTCGACGACTTACAATTGCAAAGGTATGGCCATGTGATTACTGGTACGTTACGCATTTTGGGGAAACCCCGTTCTGGTAGCAAATCATTTCACAATTTCTATGATCTATTTCCAAGAAAATATAATAATAGAAATCATTTTTTCAGTTTTCGGTTTTAGATTGGTTTATGATGGATCGAGAATTAGTAGGATTTTAAGAATAATTCAAGGTCGTTGATTCCTACCCGGTATTAAAATTTTCTTTTTCCCATCTGGGTTTTTCTTTATATCGACCCGAAACCTATAATTTTGTTTTTTTTTTTGTTTTTTGTTTTTTTTTTTTTGTGGATTCAATTCACTACCTGAGAATAGAACCAGTTGGATTGGTATTCGAGTCAAGTATTTAAGAACTAAATCACCGAAATGATCCATTTTATTTGAACAATCCATTTGGACATTTTTTGAGAATTTAACCCCATCTGGGAATCGAACCTGAGGCAGCTGGAACTCCAGTCAAGCACTCATCCACCACGTAAAATTTAAATTGTTTCAACTCTTACACAACCAGCAAATACAACTTAAGTTCCATCACACAAAAATCTCTATTATTATAACATGGAATATGAAAATTATAAACAAACTTGTAAAAAGTATGATTTTGTTTGGGAGCAGTGTTTAGTGCGTTTTTAAAACTACAGATGAAATTTGACAGCATTAAAACTATGGTAAAGAGACAAAGAAAATGCTGTCAGCTATAACCTGAAAATGATTTATCAATGGCCGAGGCTGCCTTACAAAAGCTCTTCATTTTCAAAATTTATAATTATGTAAAAAGAGCATTTCATAATAGGAGAGCTATAATGGTTCGATCTAATATAGCAAATATATCTATTCGTTAAATAAAGAAAAATCAATTATTAAAACTTTAAAAAATATGCAGCTGGGGAAAAATATAAAAAATATCCCAAAACTGGTATTGAGCTACATTACTCTTAATGTACTAGCAAATGTGATAACAAAAAACAAAACCAGTATGCAATGCGTTGTTAGTTACAAAGAAGAGTGCTTTTGCTAAGAATCTCAATGTTTTGGATTGATAGCGTTGTATTATTTCCAAGTTTGAATTACTAGTGATACCCCACAATTGAACTCCGTATGTTCAATCTGGTTTCAATATCGTTTTATAAAGTAGTAGTTTGTTCTCGAGACTCAGCTCTGATTTCGGACCCAATAACCGGTACATGCGTTTTGTTTTTATGCTAAAGAGTAGCCTCTTCGCTTTTATATGCTCTTTCCAATTTAATTGTATATCAAGGTGTAGTCCTAAATATTTAACTCTGTTATGTTTGGGGATAGTAATTCCATTCAGATTTTACGGAGGACATTCCCCTCTTCTTAATAAAAACGAGATACTTGCTGACTTGACTTATCACCTTTATTTTCCTTTCCAACGAAGTAATCATTGTTGAATGTCATCGAGCTGTTTCTGAACTAGATTTGCAGCTTCTGTGGGAGATTAATTTTTTTTTTTAAATCCATTCACATTTAATCTTCTATAATATAAAAGTTTTTAACAGAAAATACCACCTCTAAAAAATTGAAAAAAATTCGTTTAAAGAATTTTTCCCATGGAAATTTTGTACAAAATTGACAGCTTTTCGATCAAAACATGGTTAAATTTCACTCGTAGATCAAAACTATCGAAGAACAAAATATTGCTCTAGTTATCCTAAAAAAATTGTGTTTGCAACAGTTATCAGTTACTCAAAATTCAATATTTTAGAAGTTATCAACGATTAAAACTATTTACCATTTCGAAGCCTATTTTTAAGCCTTTGGTTCAAAATCGACTGGCTATTTCTTATCTTATTCTCTTTTAATCTCTCTCACTTTTAATTTTATTTTTCTCATATAATCGTTCAGAAAATCCACTAAAAGTAGGAAAAAATCGAGCTTGGCACAGATGGGCAATCTAATAAGTAGCAATAGCAGTGGCGGTACATCCATATAATCCCAAAAGCCGGGCTTGCCTAACTGAAAATTCGTACGATAAGTATTTAGAAAATTACTACTTTTGTGTTTCAAACTGAAACAATAATTTCTAAAATTTTTTATTTGTTTTATTTTGTTTTTCAATAGCTAGTATATGTACCAAAAAAAAGATGTGGATTGTATAGAATACACACAAGCATTCATGCTATCGCAGTTCATCAAGTTGGCTTTTACGAGGCTTTTAAAATTTTAAAATGTATGTTTCCATAACATGTTATCTCGCTTATTCTAATAGGAAGTTCAATAGCTTTTTTAGTATGTGCGGTTCCATAAAAAGTAGCAGCATACCAATTTTCTACTACTATGTATGATTTTATATAGAATTTAAAAGCTGGCTTTCAGTTTTTGTTTGCCATTTGGAAAGTATTTGCTCCACTTTCTTTTACTTCTATTTTTTTGCGCCATTAGATTTTATCACAGTTTCGAACCGGTTAAATTTGGGTTCGTGTTTAGGTTCAGGTTCAAGCAAAAAATAACAGTGTGTTCCTGTTCAGGTTCAAATAAAAATGTAGCAAAACAAGGTTTTTCAAAAAATAGTTTTACTTATTTGCATACATCGATACATTTAGTTTACATTTTTTCATTCCGTTGACATTTTTCTTATATTTGATAATTTTCTGTTTTATTAAACATTTAATAAGGCTTGTATTAAGGGAAATTATCGTTTAGATTAACAAATAGTATATCTCTTAACGATTTGTTTTTTAAATGATATCTTTGCGGAGCCAATATCAATTTTAGTAAAGAAAATGCACTTTCTACGTTCACTTGTGTGGTTGGAACTGGTAAGATCATTTCTGAAGCTTCAAACAATAAAGGAAGCACAGTTTTTTGATGCTCCCACCATATTCTAACAGGCTCTCTAACACATCAAAAGTCAAAGTCGATCCTGATTTCCAATTTTAGCCTTTTTGGTTTAGAAAAATAAATTCACTTGGCTTACCTCATCGGTAAGTGCTAGGCACGCCCACTGAGCAATAGTAACACCTGGCAAGTCACAGGTAAAAATCAAATAAAGCTTTTATTTGACATTTGGCAGATGTTTCATCATTTCCTTTGACATGGAATGATATGACTTTAAGACCAAATAAAATGGAGCTGGAAGTAAATTTTTTAATTTGTACAACAGCCCTTGATGCCAAACTTTGTCGAACGCTTGTTGAATGTCCGAAAATAGGGCAGAGCAATATTTCTTGCATTCCAGAAAGTCTGTGACAATATTCACTATGCGATGATATTGCTCAGGAGTACCGTGCTTATGTCGAAACCCAAATTGGTGATCCGGAACTATATTCTAACTTTTTTTTTTTGAGAATATTGCCAGCAAACTTATAGGTCTATATGAAGACACTGAGTTTTCAGGTTTATTTGGTTTAGGTGTCATTACTATTTCAGCACATTTTCATTGAGAAGGAAAGTGGTTTAATGAGCAAGATTATTCCTTATTCTTTTAATCGATAGTAAATCGTAATAACTAAAAACAACAATAACTAATTATGTTCACCTTTTCTTTAAGAATTTCAAAATCTTTTGGGGGGTAGAGGGGGAAATTTTCCCCTGTTCTCCACCCTTGTATCCGCGCCTGCTTTATCACAGATATGTAGAAAGAAAATTCTTTATATTAGTATAATAAATTGTATATTCTTGTATTTAAATTCAATTAAGTCAAATTTAACTTTACAATTAGAAAGAAACTTACCTTTTTTTTTTATTATATTTGATAATGCTGCTACTGTAAAGAGTCCTCCATCAAATCAACTTTATACAGAAATTTTATCTATTTTGAATTTTTGTTTTTTTTTTACTCCATTTCAGTTCAAAAGATTTATGTATTTGTAGGTAAGTAGCAAACAAAAAAGAAATAAAAAATTAATAGAGGAAAATTTTCCAACCAAATGCCATTAATAAATACAATTAAAATAGACGCACACGTAAGATTACGTTGAATAATTTTCATGTTTTATTTTCATTCGTTTTTGTTGTGCACTCTCTTAAAATATCCTTTTATTTATTTATCTAGAGTTTATTTTATTGTGCGTTTGTGAGGTGGACCACTTAAAAAAAAAAAGAAAAAAAATATATTTTCTTGAAACTTTTCAAATAAAAAAAAACTTGACCATTGAAAAATACTAAAAAAAAAAAAAAACAAAAAACAAAAAAGGAATTGCAACCCAAGTCATCTTATTAACAAAGAGTTGAAGTCTTGTAGCTCTAAAGCTACCTGGATGTTGATAGTCTTCGGTAATTCTGTTATGCTATAAGTTATTCCTTCTTCTTTCTTTTTCTTTTTTAATTATTTAGGTCATTCGTTCTCAAACTTTGAGAACCACTGGTGGTTTGATTAGATCAAAAGTTTTCGTTGATGATGAAAAATTTACTATTCTGTGTCCAACCCGTTTTTCATTTCATTTTATTTTCCTTTTTTTCTTTTATCCTTACCCTCTTTTCGCACATTTTCTCTTTTGCATTCCCTCTATATTCATCCTTTTTCTCAGTTCTGTCTAGGTTAGGTTTAGTGACGGTCCGATGTGTTACCACGTGGGTGCTAATATACATCCACCCCCTTTAACACTGAAAAACCAAGATTAAGCGAACGACTTGGACTAAGTTACATAATCCCTAGGTCAGTTGACCCCAAGTCGGACAGGTCGTCTAGAAAATATTGACCTAGGGCATTTTTCCTACAGATATCCAAGGCTGGGCAAAAGCATAAGAAGTGTGAAAAGGATTCCTGTTCCCCTTTATCTCTGCAACTTCTAGCCGCGTGTGCACCTATAAGGCAGTTGGCCAGTTATTACTGCCACGACTTTATAAATTTATCTTCTACTATAAGATAGTAGCTTCTTAGAGCGTTTGGGGTTGTACTCTGGCCATACCTGCTTGATGATTATGCATGTGGTGTCCTGTCTGCCATCTCACCTTCGCCTGGTTCAAGGATTCCGTTTGAACGTTAAGCTTGCAGGTTGCCAGTGGGATACCCGGGTAGTTTTTGAATTGTAGTAGCGGCATTTGTAAGCCTAATCTAGCTAGTTCATCAGCTTTATTATTTCCAAGCATGTCACTGTGACCTGGAACCCATACAAGGTGAACGTTGAGTTCATCGGCTACTTCATTGAGTAATCGCCGACTATCAAGAGCCACTTTGATATATTGGCTAGGGATTTAAAAGCAGGTTGATTGTCGCTGAAAATTAAGATATCATGGGCTGATACTTTATAGCATTTCAGTCAGTTCGCTACTACCTGTATAGCCATGACCTCAGACAAAGGGATAAGCTTAACCCTAAGTGCTGCGAGAAACCCCCCTCCCCCTACCTTTCCATCCAGTTTGGATCCATCGGTGTAAAAGTACACCGCATCCTTCTGCTAGCATCGACTTTCAATCATATTCTCTCTCGATGGAATGGCAGTGATTAAGTGGTTGTCGAAGAAGGGTGTGGGGAGGGTGTCTTCTGTCTAACTGCAGCAAATCTTTTTTGAAAATCCTCCTTTTTCCGCGTTTAATTTTTTCCTTTTTTACCTTCATCCACTTTACTTTTACTATTACTCTTCCTGATTGTTCCTCTTCTTTTTTTCTCTATATCCCTCTAACTCATTCCTTTTTCCATTCCCTACTTTTTATTTTTAATGTTCCAATTTTATTCGTCTTTCTTTTCCCTTTTTCTCTTTCTTTACTTTCCCCATTTTTCTCCCTTCTGTCATTTTCCATTTTCCTTTTCTCTCTCGGTTTTTCTTTTCTCTCATCCTTCTTTCTGTCATTATATTCCTCTATTACTCTCTCTCTTCCGGTATCTTCCAGTCTTCTCTGCCCTACTCCTTTTTTTCTTTTTTCTCTTGGTCATCCCCCGTTTTCTTTCATCCTTTCCCTATTTCCCTCTCCTTTCTTTTTTTGAGAATTTTCAGAGATCCACTGCAAAGGAAGTCTTGATGGGCGAGCATTGTATGAAAACTTGCGGAGGCCACTGAAAAATAGGATTCTCATAGCAATTTACAGCTCAACGTAAGAATCTCTAACTTTAGCGTATAATTTTTTGAGTTGCAATGGAAATTCCCCATAATAAATTCTATCCTTTACTACTTTTTTCCTCTCTCATACTCCCTTTTTCCCACTCATTTTGCCCTCTCCGTTTCCTCTCTAGGGTTTTCATCTAAATTTTCAATCCTATGCGAGAAGTTCTAACTAAGTTCATAGTATAAGCGCCGGCCTATTTTACTCCATTTTCCTCTCCCTTTCCACTATTCCTATTCCGGTACTTTTTTTTGCCCTTTTCTGTTCTTTTTTCCTTTTTCTAAAAGGATTTCCCAGTTATCCGAACTTCAAGCGAGTTATTCGGATAACTCTGGTAAAGATTCCCTAGTATTATTTAAGTTAAACATAAGCATGGAAAGAGAACTGTTTGAAGCCCACAGAGCTGTGTAAATTCAATTCTAATACAGTTACATTCTTAAGGAACATTCCAAGGAACCTTAAATGTTAATTACAAATTACTATTCCTTGTAATGCAATTAAATTTAGTTGTTAATACCATTGCTGGGAATTGTAATTGGTAATCCTAAGTAATGGAATTGGAAAAATGTAATTAAATAAAAGAATTGAACATTTTTGTAATTAAAAATTGAAATTTTCAAAGAAATTGGAAAAGTGTTGTAAAATTAAATTCTCTTTCTTTGCATAATCAATTACTTTCATGGAATTGAATGGCCGGCAGGATAAATCTTCTGAGGATTACCACAATTCATGAGGCAATATTGAACTTATCACACTTTGGTGGGAAGTGTTTGAACCCTCAAAGCTCTTGTGTTATTATTATTTGAAGGAAGGACGACTCGAAAGTCAGGCACTGCGACCTATAAGATCTATTGTACCAAAGCCCCAAGAAAGAAAGGAAGAGAGACAGAAAGATAGATAAGAAACATATCCAAGCCGAGAATCGAACTGGGGTCTCCAGAAACAAGAGTCTGGCACTCTGCCGCTAGACCACAGTGGCGATGGTTGAGCCTACAGTTTAACGCCGATTCCGAACGGCTGTGTGGCAATTTTTTATCAGCTCGGTGGTTTTGCCACTATCAACTTGTACACATTCTTATAATTCTCATCTGCTTCATATTGATAGTGAATATAAGAAGTTTATGAGAATTAACCACCAGACCAAGACGGGAATCGAACCCTCAACCTTCTGGATGAAAGTCTAATGCACTATCCACTAGACTATCGAGGTCGTCGCTCTTGTGTTAAGATGAGTTCAAAATAATTTGTCTTCTGCAGCATTACAATAAAATGTTAAGGTCGGAATCTTCGATTTATTGTGGATTCATTTTTGGGTCATACTTTACAGTTTTTCAGGTTGAGAGCCACTGTTTTATAAATGTTTTTCTGCACTTATATTAAACAAAATATTCCCAAAAAGACGAGTCGAGTCTCTGTATGCAGTTGAATTTTAATTCAATTTCATCTGTCAGGTAATTTTGCAGACGGACAGCCAAGCGCCGAAGAAGACTCAGGCGCTTAATTTATTTTCTGTTGTTTATTTGTTGAAAACTCATTTGTGTGTTTAGTTTTTCAACAATCTTTTTCTTTTACCAACTACTTTTTTTTTTTTGCCGACAATTAACGACGGGCGGCTTTCGTTTAAATGTTGCAAAAATTTGCAAATATTGCAAGGTATTTTATCTTATTTTATTTTTTTATTTATATTACAACATTTTTTTACGCTTTACAAACGTTCCATTTCTCTCTGTCTCCTTCTCTCTCTCTCTCTCACTCTCTCTCTCCCTCTCTTTACTTCCAACTCTTTCGCTGTTCTTATACCTGTTTTACCGTTTTACCGTGCCTTGTTGTTCATTTCATGTTTAGAGTAGGAAATGAAAAATTAACTTCATGCTGAAAATTATTTTTATTTAAGTTTATTTATTTAAGTATTTTTTTTTTTTTTTTTTGCAGTTTTGTTTTCTCTTTTTGTTGCTTATGTTGCAACGCGCATCTGCGTTTGTTGTACGTTGAAGTACTACGTAGTCTGGCTGAGTACATCGTAATAATAACGAAAAAGCAATTTTCACGAAAAACATTATAAAATTTAATTACCCCAACGTTAATGCACAGCGTAATTGCTCACAAAGGACGACGGTGGCGGTGGGCGCGTATGATGACGATGATGGTGGCCAAGCAAAAAATATATAAAAAGAACGACAAGGATACACGGTTGGAATACGCAGCGAGTTCTTTTTGTGCATCCTACGCTACACGCTGCGTGTTGTTGCATATAAAGCTTTGGATGGGAAGCTGTTGGTGCTGTTGCCTTTGCTCCCATTATTTGGTCTTTCTCTTCTGGCTGTGGTTTCATGCAATTTGTGGCATTCCACACAGACGCACGCATACACACAATGCAAAATTATTTTGTGTGTGTGTGTGTTGCACTTTCATAATAAATTAAACAGTCCTTTGAACATTATTTGTTTCTCTTTGTTTTGTTTTTGTTTGTATGCAGTAAAAGTAACTAAATATCTTTTTATTGTTGTAAACTAATTTTTAAGAAGTTTTTTCTTTTTTGTTTTCAGTGTAATTAAATTTTGAAATATTTTTAAATTCAAGAGCGAAGAATTCTAAAAATTTTAACATCAAATTCGTTTGATACTTCTTTGAGTATTCCTGCACCACAGTGCGTATGTGTAACATTTTTATTTTATTTATTTTTTTCGGTAAGCTTTATTCAAAGATATGTCTCCAAATTTGTTTATTATAAATGCGATCAAATGCATTTGTTGTTTATAACAAAAAAAAAAACACACACACACACACAACTTCAAAACCCAAAGTCAAAGCATTTTTCCCTCAAGACTACAAATTTCTACTTAATGCATTTCATTTCATATGATGTAGAAAAATGTAGAATTTACCTCTTTTACTGCTCTACACAAACAAACAACTAACAAAATGACATTTTTCGTATCGTAAACTTAAATAAAGTCTATGCCGAAGAGAGTTCCTGAGTGTGGGTATAGAAATTTTTGTGTGTTCAAGCAGTTTTCTGCATAAAACCTAACGTTAGGTAGAAATAAAATTCGTAAAATACATACATAGATGGGAAATAGTATTTCAAGAATAAATTGAGTTTACTACTATACTGAATATTTTTGAAATGCAGATAGGTAGACTTTTATACATATACTCCAATAGTTTCCAATGGCAAGAAAATCGTATTTTCATATAGTAGATTTTATTATTTTTTTTTTTTTGTATTTTTGTGAAGAGTTGTAATTCTTTATTTGAGTTGAGTTGATATACAGGGTGACAATCGTAAAGTGACGCACACATTTCAGCAGTTATTTTCAAAAGGACGTACTTCCATTAAGTACAATTAAGTGTTAACATTGCTGAATATATAAGCATTCATTTGAACCCCACCGCATTCAATATAACCTCCTTTAGCCTGCACACATGCCTTCAATCGATCCGGAAATCGTAGGACTGTTCGCCGCAGGACTTCCTGATCAATTTCAGTCCAGGCTTTCTCTAATGAATTTGTCAGCGACTCCAGACTGTGGTGTTGAGATGCACAAGCCTTACTCTCTAAAATACTCCAAATAGAGTAGTCCATTGGATTCAAGTCTGGGGAGTATGGTGGCCATTTTTGAGATGTTATGAATCCAGAAAAATTGTCTTTTATCCATGTTTGCGTAAATTTTGCCATGTGGGAAGGTGCAGAATCTTGCTGGAAAGTCCAGTTTTCATTTCCAAATGTATCTTGGGCCCAGGAAAGAACATGTTCATTTAAAATGCTCCGATAAACAAACTGGTCAATTTTAACACCCTCTTCAACGAATATTAGAGGGGTTCTGGTATTAGCGGAAACTCCAGCCCATACCATAACGGAAGCTGGCTTTTGAACTCGGCCAACAGTCCTATTTTGTTGCGATGATGATGTTAGCCACATTCGGTCATTTTGCGCATTGAAATGTTGTTCAACCGTGAAAATTTTTCCATCTGTAAACAAGATATTTTCAACATTTTTTAACACGGAGGAGCGTAGCAACGTAGCCTTGAATCTTTGCAGTCGCAAATCTTTCTTTTTTTGTGTCAGATCTTGAGCTTTTCGGAGCTTGTACGGCTTAAGATTAAGCTTTGATTTTGCAATGATTCGCACTGTTTCACGGTTTACTCCCACTTCCTTAGCGATTTTTCTCATTGAGCGCCTTGGATTTCGCTTGATTCGTTTACGAATTTTTTCTGTTAAACCAGTAGTGGCAACTGTTGAAAATTTTCTCCGGTTTCTATCTCCAAAACCCCCAGTTTCATTATATCGAATAATAGCTCGGTCTACCGTACGACTTGACAAATTTAAAGCCTTTGCAATTTGACGGCTACTATAATTTGCCAAATGAAATTTCATAATTTCACGACGAATATTTTCCTTGTCCATTTTTATGGAAATTTCAAAATGTAATAACAAAAATTCAAATGAAACTAAAAGCGAAGCCAATGATGAATGAATTTGCTTTTTAAATTAAAGTAACGGTAAATGGCAAAGCTTGCTGCAGAGTATTAAACTTGCGTCACTTTACAATTGTCACCCTGTATTCTAAAAAAAAGCTTAAAAAAAGTTTTTAATAGCATCTATGTGTATACATATGTGATGGATGCTATAGTTGAATTTGCAGACAAAATTTTAGCTAACTATAGTCTATTCTGTATCTACTACTACTACTACTATTATGGCACAACTGTCCCTGGAGGGCCAAGGCCGAGCTTTTCGCATCCATTCATGTTGTGTGAGTTATATTTATAGACGAATAGATGGGACTTTTGGATGTTTGCCATTGCCAGCCAAGCGGTGTTGCCGTGTAGAAACATTTTTATTTTTGATTTTTGGAGCATGCCGAGATATGAACCCGGGCACCTCTGCGTAGCAGTCCAACACACTAACCACTAGCGACCACGGCGACCTATTCTGAATCATTTTTATAATATTTAATGGTACCTAAAAGTTATTCACAATTTAAAACACATTAACCTAGATATTCTTAATGGCCTATATGCCGTACACTTTTGAAGTTTTTCAATTTTGATTGAATATATTCGCGTATAATCAAAGTCAAACATTTATGAATTTTACTACATATAGGACTTACAGAAATGATGCTGTTAATTACAAAAACAAAGATACCAAGCTTCAATCTACCCAAATTGAATGGTCATACACTAACTTTATCAAAGAACGCCAAATACCTAGGGGTCATTCTTGACACGAAGCTCAGTTGGAAAGCCAACATAGAACTTAGAGTCAAGAAGGCCTACATAGCCTTATATACTTGTAAACGAATGCTCGGAAAAAAGTGGGGTCTAAGTCCACAAATGGTACTCTGGTCATACACATTCATGATAAGGCCAATCCTGTCGTATGCATCATTAGTATGGTGGCATGCTATGAGGAAGGGATATAACCAAATTAAACTGGATAGAGTTCAAAGGTCAGCATGCATAGGCATTACAGGTGCTATCCGCTCATGCCCCTCAACGTGCTAGTACATTTGCTTCCTCTGGAACTTGATACCAAAGCTTCCGCAGCCTCAAGTGCTGTCAGACTCAGAGAAACAGGGTCCTGTACTGCCAAAAACTACGGACACAGCAGAATTCTATCACAAGTATCGAATATACCAAACTAACACAACACTGACTACATGATACCCAAATTAAACTTCATGAAGGGCTTTAACACCGTGTTTCCAACAAGAGCAGATTGGAGAAGAAAACGTGTGAGAGCTGGTCTTGAGATAGAACTCTACACCGACGGGTCAAAGATGGACTGCGGGGTAGGTGCAGGAGTCTACTCAGAACACCACAGTATTGCTGAATCTTTTAGACTCCCAAATGAAGCCGAACTGCTGGCGGTCAGAGAAGCCTGCAAAGCACTGACCAAAATCCAAAGGAAGGCTAAAGTACCCATCTTCACAGACAGCCAAGAGGCAATTAATGCCTTAGGCTCAGACATAATATCTTCTATATTAGTTAACCAATGCACGGAGTTACTCGCAGGCTGGACATTGGCATTATTTGGGTTCCTGGTTACAGGAACATCGAAGGCAATGAAAATGCGAGGTTCAGCTCTGGTTTTAACGCAGGCGCAATCTGTAGCAATTTCCCTGAATAAAATCAAGGCTGATAAACTCTCTTACTTTCCTACCCTTGCAAATATCGGGTGGAAAAGCCTTTTCACATGCGATGTAACCAGGATAACATGGCCAAAATTCAACAATAGCAGAACCAGGGACCTTCTTTGTCATACCCGATCTGATGTAGCCAGACTGACTGCAGTACTGACGGGGTATTAGGCATTGCTCGGCTCTTACTAGAACAAGACTAAAACTATTCTATGCACCTTTTTTAGACTACGTAAGAAAGATCTCCAAACTCGAAATTGGAAAACTCCTCCAATTTCTCAATCTCACGAACTGTCTCTAGACAACAAAGAGCAAACATGCATTCACAAATGAGGTTGTGGTATCAAAACGGCGCTCAAACGTCGCGTTCATCCAACTATGATTTTTCTGTATGGATCGACACTCACACGCCAAAATTTGTAATAGTTAATGAGCGGCTTCAAGACACAGCACAAGGGTTTATCTCTACCATCGTTCCATTTCTCTCGGAATTACCCTAATGCAATAATAGTCATATAAATTAATCTAATGGTTTAGAAACTGTAAAGTTTTGTCCATTTATACAGAGTTTCACTATACTTTTGCTTTAAAAATGGACAAAACGATTTACATAATCTTTCCTGCTTTGTATAGCAAAATAATTATAATACTATTATATAAAGAAATTCTGCAAAAACATTTTACAAATGAGGATACTTTTTATGAGTTTAGTTCATTTTACTTAGAATTAATTTTTCATTTAAAAGTTTACAAAAAACGTTTATTGTTTATAAAATAATTTGATGAACATTTTTTTTTTTTTTCAATTCAAAAACAATTATGAAAATGGTTTTATTGACCTAAAAACTATAGAATTTTGTCCATTTTCAGGGCATTTTACCTCATTTCTGCTTTAAAAATGGACAAAAATCTCTAGCTTCTAAACCTGTTGACAAATTTATGTAATTTTTTTTTTTGATTTGCATAGAATTATTTTAAGCTGAAAATAAATACTGATGCCTCGCTCATTTAAAGAGATACTGTAGTTCCAAAACTAGTTGACGAATTTATATCGTCGTCGTTCAAGTATAAATCACTAAATCCAAATTAATTTTACCACGTTTATATCAACTCGTTTTCAATGGTGTCTGTCTGCCTATCTGTTCGGGTGGAATTTTGCAATCGATTTTAAACTAACTTCCCGATAAGCTAGAGGCTTCAAACTTTGAACTTAGCTCTGAACTGGATGACAATGCAGTATGAAATATCTAAAATATATATAAATATAATATAATATAAAATATTAGCGATTATTTACTTATCTACAATAATTATAGTACAGCATACTTTCAGGCTGGTGTATAGATAAGGAGTACGGAGTTGACTAACAGATAGCTACTGTATGTTTTGTGTCGAAGATAATTAATATGACGTTTTGGAAAGTAGATATTTGTCAGTTAGATTCATAGATCAAAGCATTGCATTCATCGTTGTAAAAATCATTTTTCGATACGATCGTACACCGACAGCAGCTACACGAACACACGACTACGAAATTCTATCTGCTACAACTGTCGTCGTGTAGCCAGCTACTAAACACATTGGAAGTGGCGCCATCTTCAGCAAACGCAGCCAAAACAACAAAAGCAAACTCTCTCTTTGTCGCTTGTCAAATTAGAAATAGATTTAAAATTGGCTACAGCCACAATTGTGGTCGGTGGTCATGTGGTCGTGTCATCGCCAAAATAATCGTTTCCATAAAAACATGTTGTTTTTATAATTTGACAGGTGTAGTCGTGTAGCTGCCGTCGTCAATGTGTATGGTGCATTAAGTTTTGGAAATACGTCAGTACACAAGTAAGATACATACTAATTCTTTGTATGTGATATTATTTCAAAGAAAAATAAAACTATGCTACTTTTCTTATTTGGTTGTTATCGAGCACATAGTGCAACAAGGAAATTTACAAGGTCTATATAGTTGTTGGATTGGCAGTAAAAGATGTCACACACACAAGACTAAAAAGTGAAATAAAATATAAAATCATATCGCCATAGCACATATAGTTTACTATTCTGAATCAATAACTGTGATAATTTAGAGATTTACAAATTTTGTTAAGTTTTTTGCACATTTCTTTACACTGTATCTAAGGAGTTTATAAATGTCTATGCCAAATGCACTATTCTTTATTCTAAAAAAAAAAGATATTGAAACTAGTTTATGTTTTATATTATAGTGAAGCAGAAAATGAATTTATTTTAGTAAGATTTTCTATAGCATTTACTACTTACTAAAGCTTTATTATTTCTAAATTAAATTTCTTATTACTTTTATTTAAAAAACAAACCAAAAAAAAAACAACAAAAAAAAAAAATGATGAATTTGTTTTTATTAATAATAGTACACAAAAAGTTTACACTAAATGCTAGCAATGCATCAACACATCAAGAGCACAGCCAGGGCAGGCAAGTCATGTCAGGCAGGCTGTTTACCGGCAACATATTTTTATGATTTCAATATAGTTACAGCGCAATTTACTCTTCCCCTTAAGTTACTTTATATGCTCAAATAATATTAAAGCTTGAAACCTGAAAGAAAAATTACTTCATCACTTACATAAATTATTAAAATCTTTACTATTGTGTCAACAAATCATTTATGCTGGCTTACTATTCTTTAGCATAAAGTAAGTCAGTGAGTAAGTAGCAAACGTCAAGAATTGCGTGTGATTTACATTGAGGATATAAAAAAAAAAAAAAAAAAAAAACCTGTGTATAATGAAAAATTCTGCAAAATGTGAATGTGTCACAAGAAAATTTTTGTGCTATTTGTTATTTTAGCATATGACAAATTTTTCCAGAAATCATGCTATAAATTAGGTAAACTCATTACTTCTCAGTTGTTTTTGCTATGTGGAACAACAGCAAAATTTTCCTAAAGAAAATATATAAAGATTTAAGATTCAAGACTAAATATTTAAATAGAAAAACGTCAATTTTCAATTTCCTTGCAATTTTTTGATTTTTATTTTATAGCAAAATAAATTTTGTTAATTTTTTTTTCTTCTACTTGATGCCAATCTAAATCATTTCCTAATATTAATTTTTTATTTTTACTTTTTTTTTCTTTGGCTTTTCGCATTACATACAACGAACAATTCATATTTCTTTGCTAAAGAAAATTACCTAATTTCACAAATAAATTACTTTCATTTTTTTTTTTTTTTTTGTAAAAGAGAAAGAAATCAGCGCGTCACTCCGCACATAAATGAAAAAACACCTACAAATATAGCACCAAATCGAGACAAGGAAAAATCAAAAATATAAAAAATATGTAGCAGTCTTTTAGGCGCTATATAACGACTATTGTTGGCGCTTCATTAGACATTATTTGCTTTTATCGAAAGAAATTATGATGAAAATAGAAAATGTTGAGTTTGATTTGAATTGTTCGCAGACGAGAAAAAAATTCTTTCGTTCAGGCAGCAAGCTTTCTATTAATCCATTCAGCTTAAGCGTTGACAATGAGGGGAACTGCTATTCCGTCTGGTTCTAGGCTTTACTAAAAATAATTGGCTTTCGTTTTTTAATACTGTTTTGTCAATTTTTAGAGCTTCTGTCAATATTTTTCCCCCAAAAATGGACAAAACTCTGTGGCTTCTAGACCACGGAATCAATTTGTTTGATTTTCTGTCTGAAAAATGTCTGTAAAATTATTTTGTTTCACATTTTACCTCTATAACTATTACGCACCATACACATTGACGACGGCAGCTACACGACTACATCTGTCAAATTATAAAAACAACATGTTCTTATGGAAAAGATTATTTTGGCGACGACACGACCACATGACCACCGACCACAATTGTGGCTGTAGCCAATTTTAAGCGACAGAGAGGGAAGAGAGTTTGCTTTTGTTGTTTTGGCTGTGTTTGCTGTATGTGGTGCCACTTTCATTGTATTTATTAGCTGACGATGCGGCGACAGTTGTAGCAGACATAATTTCGTAGTCGTGTGTTCGTGTAGCTGCCGTCGTCAATGTGTATGGGCCATTACAGTTAATGAGATATAGTGGTGCTATAAATTTGAAACAAAACTTTAACTGGAAAAAAAAATTCATTGAAAGTCATAACTCGAAATGGTTTTAAATTATTTTAAAGCTAGGTTAGCCCCTGAAAAGGTTTCAGTTTAAGAAATTTAC
Organism: Toxonevra muliebris; assembly: GCA_963691655.1. Taxonomy (NCBI): domain Eukaryota; kingdom Metazoa; phylum Arthropoda; class Insecta; order Diptera; family Pallopteridae; genus Toxonevra; species Toxonevra muliebris. The sequence goes on along the minus strand of OY829327.1, from coordinate 93,512,215 downwards.
TGTTATTTGAGATCTGCTGACATAACTTTTTCAAGAAAAACGCTTACTGTATTTCTATACTACATATTTTGAATTGTTACAAGCTCTATATCACAACTGAAAAAGTACTTAACTTTAATGAGTAGAGTACATAGAGCACATTTAAAGGCAACACCGCGTGATTTCATCTTCGTCATCATTATCGTTTGAGCCTGAGATCGCAGTTGGACAACAGCCAGCAACCAGCAACAGCAATTGCTGCCTGTATTGTTGCAGCAGTCATTGACAAATTCAATCATTTTCCCATTACAAGTAAACATTATTGTTTTGCACAACGAATTGTAGTATATTGTAGTGGATCAGAATGAATGAGTAGAACTGAATGAATGACTGAGTGAATGAATGAATGAATGTATCAGAGTGCTCTGGCGATGACAAGGCACGTAAACAATTCATGCCCGCAAGCAAAAAACTGGGACCAAGCATTGAAAGGAGAAGCTTATAATATACCTATAGTCTATACAACGACAGCCTTCAGCCTTCAGCTCTCAGTGAAAAGTTATACCACAAAACAAAAGTGCCTACTTTGAAAAGCAACGCGTAAAGCGTGTATAGCGTAAACGTAAAGCGAGAAGCTTGAAGCGCCTGTAAGTATGCAGGTATGTAAGTGTGTGTGTGTGTGTGTGTAGCTATTGTCGCTAGAGCGCGTTAAAGGAGGAACACAATTGATTGTCGGTGATTTGTAGAATGCCAAAATTTAATTTCACAGCTTCAAGCTTCAGAGAATTTCGTGTTTTGCTTTGGTGACGTGTTGTTTTGTTTTTTGTTTGACTGACTGCCTGCCTTTAGTTTTGGGATTTTGGGGTTGAAAACAAATATTAAGTGTGGAGTAGCGTAGAGTGGGTGCGGGTTGAAATGAAGTTGAAGATGAATGCGTTGATTTTTCAAAAAGACAAAAACAATTTTTTTTTTTTTGCTTTAAAGAAATGAATAAGTAGGTGCAAAATTTACGCTATGTAGCTGTTTGTCTGTGTGTGTGTGTGTATTTGTGGGCGTGAGTGTGTGTTTTTCTTATAAGCTTTTAATGTTAGGCTTATATCACTACACCAATATGCAATTTGTCTTTTTTGTTGGTTGATGTTTTTGAAGACGCGTGAAAAGGAGAACGGGGGGGGGGGGGGGGAGGGATTTTGGAAGTGTAAGTACAAAAATCAGGTAAATCTGTGTAGCAGCAAAAGTCTATGTGGAAATGAGTGTAATTTATAAAAAAAAATATTTGTTTTTTTAAACTCATATGTCATTTGCAGTGATTTGCTTTTTGCTTTGTCGCTTGTTTGGAAAAGGAAATTATAGAATATTTTACTTTTTTGTTTAAATTTCTTATTTTTTTTTTTTTTTTTAAATTTGTTTTTATGCTTGCAAAATCATGTTATTAATAAAGAAAATATATTTCGCAGTTTTAGTAATTTGTACATCATTTTTTAATAGTACAACATAAATTTCTGTTATTTACTTAAAGTCATATTTTCAGCAGCAAATTCGTTATATGTGCGTTAGAGACTCGTTTAGAGAACAAAAGTTATTGTAGTTTAATGATTACTGAAGTTAGTAATGATTACTAAAACTTTCCTTACATCTTGACAGAAAATTTTACATTGAATATCCGTCAAAAGGTTTTTCTTCTGGACTGAGTTTTGTCAACTTTTCGGTCTAAATTTTGGTTTGAATTTTTTTCTTTTGGTTCTGGTTTGCATTTTAATCTAATTTCTGGTCTAATTTTTTATCTAAATTTTTATTAACCCTCCGTCCGACACACGGTTCCAGCCAGACCTTTTTTATTTTCAATTGCAAATAAAATATATTTGTATTATTGTATTGTATAGTAACGAAAAGTCTTTGAATAGGATGTTAAAAGGATGTCTTGAAATCTCTACCTCGCACCGACACATGGTGTCTGGGTAGACCCCTATACATTTTGTATGAAAACGTATGAGATATGATGCATTTTGTTCATTCAAACCGGTTTATTTTTTTTTACTTTTTCATTCTAAATATTCATTCAAACTGTCTTTTATGTTCATGCAGCACATACCCAGTTGCACAAACAGTGAGTACTCCTCAAACGATTAATGATTTCATTACTCCAAAAGGAGAGATAAGCGAGCGACTCCAATACAGTAACAAAATTTTTGAATTTTACTAACGCAATTTCATAATTTTATATGGTTTATTTTTAGAAATAATGATAAACAAAGACTGTCTGATTGAGTAGTTCAAATTTGTATGTCTTACTCTCTCTTGTCCAGTTAACCCTTTACGGTAGGTAGGGTAAAAACTGCCCTGCATATTTTTTTATAGTGTGATATATTTTAACCCACCTCGAAAAGTTGAAATTACTTATAGTCACACAGTTTAATATTTTATTTACAGTTTCTCATTCTGCCGATAATGATATGAACCAAAAAAATTTCTGTGCAACTGGTATTTTTATTTTCTTTAAAATCGTGTGCATCAAAGAGTTAAAAATCAGTAACTAGTACTAATAGAATCATTGAAAGAGTAAAAGAAACAAAATTCAAAGATAACAAATTTGCTTGTGTGGCTCAGTTGGTAAGTGCGTCGTTTAATATTCGCGATTGCGAATTTTTCAGCCACAGGTTCGAGCCTGGAAAAAGGCAACTCAAGAAAATAATAAAATTATAAAACGATAATAGTAAATATTAAAAAAAATAGAAAATAATGAACAAAAATGAATATAACATTATAATTAAAAAAAAAAAAAAAATAAAAAAAAATGTTGTGGGATTCGAACCTAGGCACACACAAGTGCTTACTGGCGGTTTAGACAACTAGTCTATGGTGTCATGAATTTGTAAGAAACTATTTTGGAGTTTTGTTTTTCTATGAGATGCAAGTGAGCTCAAGCTCGAAATCGTGTCCTTATTTATTACTCCTTTTGGAGGCTAAAACGAGTACTCCATGCCCTAGGACCTGCAAAAGTTAAAAACGAGTACAAAATGCAAGAGCTCTGGAGCAATAGGGAGTAATCAATTGCTCGCTTTGGAGCGCTCAATGATTACTCCTACGATCATCCAAAGTTCAACTGGGTACGTATGCATGTATTCACATACACATCTATTTTTACCTATTTTTCGTGCAGCAATGTCTTATCGACCATTCCTTGCATTGACAAGATTTATTCGTTTCGATGATGGTCGTACGCGTGAATATCGACAAAGCACCGATAAACCGGCACCAATTCGAGATATATTGAACTTTTTTTAATGAAAATCTTGCAAAAAACTACGATTCCATGAAAATATCACTGAGTTGCTCATCTCTTTCCATATCGTGGTAGAATAAAATTTACCCAATTTATACCATCAAAGCCAGCTAAATATGGTATGAAAGTTTGGTGGGCTTGCGATTCAAAAACAAAATATCCACTGCTAGGTAAATTGTACACGGGAAGAGGCGAAGAACGCGAAAAGAATCAAGGTGAAAATGTTTTTCTACAATTTGCAAACCGACATACAAGCAGTGGTCGAACATTTGTTGCTGACAATTTTTTCACCACATTGGAAGGAGCTAAGAGACTTACCACTATTGGTCTTGCATTCGTCGGCAAAAATCGATCCAATAAAAAATGCCTTCCTGCTGAAATGAAAAAAAAAATTCTACTCGTACTGTGCTTTCAACTCTTTTTGGTTTTCATAAAAATTTGATGTCGCTTTGTAGCTGCGTGCCAAAAAAGAACAAAGCTGTGAATTTACTTTCCAACGTCCATTATACAAAAAATTGTGAAGGCGAAGCAATGAAACCAGAAGCAATTTTTTTTTATAATGCAAATGAATCTGGTGTAGATTGAATGGACCAAATGGTTACACATTTCACGTCGAAACGGCCAACTAGACAGTGGACTCCTGCCTTATTTTTCAATATGTTAGATGTTATGGCATTGGCTGCTTATTGTATTTGCAAAGAAGTAGATGGTCTCTCACCAGAAACGATGAGCGACGCAATTTTTTGACTACGCTATCCAATACATTGGTTCTTGCAAACATCGAAAATCGAATGAACAATGTTCATATCATTTCGCTGTTCGCCACTTGTTTGGCTATTGAATCGTATTTTGGCAGATCAATCAAACTTCCAGTAAAGACATTGGCAGTCCATAAAGCTGGAGCGGATACACTAACTGGTAAGAGAGACTGCGGACTTTGTTTACAAGGAGGAGATAAGCTACGCGGAAAAACACGTTTCTTTTGTTCGATTTGCTCAAATAGAGTGTGTTAATAACACTCAAAGATCGCATATACATGTTTTCCCTGCTTGTCCAACAACCCATAAGAGAGCTCATATGATATTTCATTATAAAATTCACTGAAATTCCATTTTGTTTGTTTAAATAACAATTATATGATTCCAAATAATACACAAAACCAAAAAAAAAACTAAAAATGTGTAATTTTTTCAAACTGAAATACGTTTTTGATTTTTTTTTCCACACACAGGTAGTTCAACATATGCGAAAACATTTCAGAAAGGTAAGAAGTAAAAACTATATACCTGATATTTTCATACAAATGCGTGGAATTACATAGGGGCACCTATGGCAGGCACCATGTGTTGGTTGAACGGTACACGGAACATGTGTCAGACAGAGGGTTAAATTTTGATTAAAAATTTGGTTTGAGTTTGAGATGAATTTCGGTCTGGTTTTTGATATGATTTAGCGTTGTCTTTTGGTCTACTTTTAATTAGTTTTTCGGCTGAATTTTAGATTGATTCTGATCTGAGCTCTGATTAGTCATATTTTGCTTTAAGCTTTTTAATTTTTATTTTGGTCTGTGCTTGTTAAATATTGGTCTAATTTTTGGTATGATTTGGGCTGAGCTTTGGTTTTAATTTTAGTCTTCTTTGGTTCTGAGTTTTAGTTTAATTTTTAGTTTATTCCAAATCTGAGCCTGGAACTATATTTTGGTCGGTGTTTGGTCTGAATTTCGGGTTGAACTGTTGTCTTTGATCTGCTTTGATCTCAGTTCTGGTTTGCTGTTTTTCAATTTTTGGGTCTGAATTTCGGTCCGACTTTGGTTCGCTTTTGATTTTAGTTTTTGTTTGCTTTTTGATCTAAATTATAGTTTAAGTTTAATGCCTGATTTTCACTATGTCAAATTCAATCAAATTTGCCAGCATGTTGGCAAATTTCATATGGGGAACTCTGTCTTTTTCTCTCTTTGATGGCAAATATGACATAGTGAAAACCAAGTATAAGTTTGAATTGAGATTTGGTTTTGGTTTTACATACAAACTGTTGCTGGATGAATTTTTGATCTAATTTTTGGTCTGCTTTTGATCTGTGCTCTAGTTTCCTTTTAGTTCGAATGTGGGTCTGGTTTGTTTAAAATTTTTTGAGTCTGATTTTTGAGTTGTTTTAGTTATTTTCCAGTCTAGTGTTTGGTCAGAATTTTGTTTTGATTTTGATTTGAGCTTTAGTCTAATTTTAGCCTGAAAACGTATTTTTGGACCAAAAAATTTTCAGCTTTTTAGTCTGAATATTGGTCTGATTTGTCGTTTGCTTTTGGGTTTGGTTTTGTTTCAAAATTTGATCTGAGTTTTTGTTTGCTTTTGATCTGAGTTTTAGTCTAATTTTTTGTCTGAATTTCTGTCTGAATTTTGGTCTGAATTTTGGACTAATATTTGGCTTCTATTTGGTCTGATTTTAGGGCTACTTTTGATCTGAGTTCCAACCAGTTTTTTCTGATTTTTGGTCTGAGCTAATACCAGTCTTTGAGTAACTTTTAGTCTAAGTTTTGTGCTGCTCTTGGTTTGAATCTAAGACTAAATTTTAGTATGTTTATTTGTCTAATTTTGGCCACGGTTATATTTTCTTAAAGTTAATGCTGCCAAAAAAGATTATCCACTTCAATTCTCTCCATTTCTCAATTAAATCAATTTGACCCCAAATGCATTAAATAATTAGACAAAAAAAACTTTTAGTAAATTAAAGCACGACGGCATGCAACATCTCACTAATCACTAATTTTATAGCAATATCGATTTAATTTGCTCACATGCCTAAAATTCTTGAGGTACACTCATATAACACGAGTACGAGTCTGACCTTAAGGGGTTAGGCAAAAACATTTGGGGGTACTTTGTGTACTTTTATAATAATGCGTTCAAATGCTCTGCTGCTCATAATGGAATTCAATCAATTCTCATTTACTTCGATTACAAATTTCGCACTTACACTACCATCAAGAGAAGAAGAGTGAGAAAAAGAGGGGGTGTTATCGAAAGAGTATGAAGAAGAAAGATAGAAGGAGAAAGATTGAGAATTTGTAAGGCATACAAAAAAGTAAAAAGGAAAGGTTATGTACAAACCCCATGGGGGTTTTTGGTTTTAGTTACTTTGCTTTCTAGATGCGCTTGCTGCTTACTGAGTAATGTATTTAGGGAGTTTTAATGTTTCAAACGAAGTACATAGTTGATAATATCACATACAAAAAGAGAAAACAGCTGGGGACTAACGGAAATTTGTTAATTGTCTGGGGATAGTAAAAATTACAAACAGGGAAGGAGTAAAACAGAGAGGAAGTGCGAGAAAAAGGAAGTAAGAAAAAAGTTAAAATATAATAATTTGACTTTGGCTAATGGTTATTATACTACATAGTATACAGCTAGAGTAAGATAAATGACTTTTTTCTCGTATGTTATATTGAAATTGGAATTTAATCTTAGTGTTTGCTTTCAAAAAAAAAAAAAAAAAAAAAGAAGGAAAAATATTTGTCGTTAAAATTTTGGCAAAAGTTAAAAGTTGATTCACGCATTTTTTTTCTCTCTATACGCGCTAGTTCTTTCGTATTGCAGTGTTGCATTTGCAGGCTCGCTACTTTTGAAACTATTTTTGTTTACTCTCAAGTATGCGGAACTTCTTTTAAATATAAAAATGATTATTATTAGAATTCTTTTCTTTTGCTTCTATTTGTTCTCTTTGCCATGAGGATTTTTTTTTCTTTTTTGCAATTTGCTAACATTCGCTGCAGGCAAATTTTCTTCCTTTCTTTTGCAGTTATATAGAACTCGAACTATTTCGTTGCTTTATATCAGATACTTTCTTTTGTTATGCTAGTTTGCAATGGCAAAGCAGAAAAACGTTTGTATTTGCCAATTTCTGCAATTCGTAATGAATTTTTGAACTAAAAGCAAAAAAAAAAAAATACAAAACTTGGTTTTTTAAAATAATAATAAATATTGCTGCGCTTTTTTTAAAACAACTTGAAGCTCTGAGTTCAATAGTGCTATGAGTACTTAAAAACTGAGAGAAGTTCTTTAAAACTAGAAATACTATGGTTCAATTTAGTTCTCTATCCTTCATCCTATTTGCTTTCGAAGCTGATTAACCCATTCGTTGCTTTGAGCAAGTATATAAACTTTTTTTTTATTATAATAAGTAGTTTAAAATGTAAGTTAAAAAACCATTTTATAATACAAAATTAATAACATAAAAAAAAGTTGTTAAAAAAAATTATTTTACATGCTTAATATAAAATATATATATACAATATAATTTACAATATATAATTTGGTTACTATTGTGTACAAAAGACAGAAAAAGGCAGAAAAAAATTCAAAAATCATCAACCTTGGTTTTTTAATTTTTGTCTGCGGATGTTAAAAAAAATTGTGATAGTGTTGATTTGTTCTTTGTTAAACAAACGAAAAAATAGCAAAGTTCTGAAAGTGGATGTTGATAGAACTCGAGAACAAAAAAATAATCGGGTCTCGGCGTTTTAAAAGTATACGTCAACGATAACTAATTTGGCCTTATTTTCTCAATCTTGCATATCAGTTTTTGAAAATGGTTTTTATGTTGATGCTATTTACACAGACTTTTCCAAAGCCTTCGATAAAGTAAGTCACAAAATTTAGCTTCATAAGCTTCAGTTACTTGGATTTCATTCAGTTTTCTTTCAATGGATTAAATCATACCTTAAGAATCGTATATGCTATGTAGTCATAGAAAATTTCCTTTCAAGCTTCATCTGGTGCCCCTCAAGGAAGTATATTGCGATCCTTATTTTTCATTTTGTTCATAAATGACATTGGTTCATGTTTCGATTTTTCTAAGTATCTACTTTATGCAGACGATTTAAAGATTTTTACAGAGGTGCGCTCCATATCTGATGTGATTTCGTTACAATCGGCCCTTAATAATTTAGTTATTTGGTCCTCTCGTAACGGACTTGCATTAAACATTAAAAAAAGTGTTTTCATGTGACTTACTCTAAGTCTCACCACCCAATTCCTTCCTCGCACAATATTTTTGTGGCGATACCCTTAGGACGCTATCTGAGTTTTCGGACTTAGGAGTAGTTTTTGACACAAAGCTTACTTTTGCAAGTCATACCAATTGTATTATTCCGAAGGCCTACTCTCTTTTAGCTTTCGTTAAACGCAATAGCAGCGATTTTTCCGATCCCTATACAAAAAAAATTATTATATAATTCTTTTGTAAGATCTAAATTAGAATACGCGGCAATTATCTGTTATCCTTTCTATGAAATCCATTCACAACGCCTGGTAAAAGTTCAAAAGAGATTTTTGAGGTATGCTCTTTCCTCTTTAAGATTCGAAGAACCAATTCCATCTTATTATTCCCGATGCCTGCTTATTAGCTTATACTCTTTAGTAAATCGGAGAATGATACATACAATCGTTAATGTTTGTGTACGATGTCATTTGTGGTATCATGGACTCTTATCACCTGTTAGAATTGATTTATTTCAACATACCTGGTAGAAGTTTGCGGAATTTCAATACTTTCTACATAAAATTACATAGAACTAATTATGCCTGTAACAGTCTAATAACTAAAACCTTAAGAGTATATAATTCACTGTCAAATAATAATTTTATTGATTTTTCCGTGGCCAGAACTGAATTTTATAAACTTATTTGTAGTATATATTCATAATTATATGCATTCATAACGTACTATTTTTAAAATTTTAATAATTGTTTTTCTAGTCAGTAAGATTATTATCTATTTGGCTTAATAAACTAAACTAAAACTTTTTTTCTTACGTAGGCCCAAAGTTTTGCTCATTTTTAGCAGATTAAGTATAATAAACCATAAGATAACTTGTTAGTTTTGCGTCAGAGCTTGTTTGTATGTTTAGCTATTTATAGTAGAATTTTTCGTAGAATATTTTCTTCCTACTTATTAACCCTTTGGCATCCACTATTATGGGTCTTTTATGCCTTTTTTGAAAAAAGTTTCTTTTTCGACCATTTATGGTTGATAGAGGGTTAATATGTTCAAGAAATATGTTGCCCATAAAATTTTACTGTAGGTCACCGAACAACAAAAATTTGTACAGCCTTTCCCAAAAATTTCTTTCATCATATTTTGGTTTTTATTCCTACAAAGTCCGAATCTACGAGTATAAAACTACAAAAAATTGTTTTACCCCCCAAATAAAAAAGTTGAGAAGAAAGGGTTAATTAACTTGAAACTCAAGCATTCTGCTTATTTTGAAAGCCCAGAAATTTTACTTAGTCTACTCTGGAAAAAGTAAACCGCAAAGTCAAATGCTCAAAAAATAATTGATCATAATCATTTGTACAATAAAATAAAAACAAACCACAGTACACATACAAAATCCAACATTGAAAGTATGAATTTTCCAAAATAAAACAAAATGCATAAACCCCGAAAAGCAAAACAAAAAAAAAAAAAAAAAAAGTAGCTACTTACATGCAACGTCACAAACAATGGCAATTTTCTGGTAATTTTACAACATAATTCATATCGAACTGAATTATTATATTGGTAAAATTGTTGTTTGCCACTTACAGCAACCACACACTGACTACTACTAAGTAATACTACACCCACATTCAACTACACCATTCACTGGTAAACAGTGACGTAGAACAGAGGGAGCAAAATCATAGAATAATCCCCTCTTGGATTTTCATTGGTGATTCACCACTGTTTTCTTTTGAACATCTTAAATTATGAGCAACAACGAGTAAAAAATCGAATAGAAAAAAAAAACAGAAATGAAATGAAATGGGGCAGCAAAGTGTGTGGTAGTGGTCATAGCTTGAAGAACAGCTAAAGTGTAGCAAGAGGGAGCAGAAATAAATTTGTGCTTTATTGTTAGTATGTATGTATGTATATGCAATATTAGTAGTAGTATTGAAGTGAAATTACTTCATGTCCGCCCTCAAGTCATGTTGAGAATTCAATTGACCACAAAATCAAGATTATTATTATTACTCCGTATTACTCGTACCCATAAAGAGTAGAAGCACAATTTGATAAAGCAAAAGTTAAGGAATTTCTCTATGTTCAATGCTAAATTGCTTGCAACATACATATAATACATACATATAATACATACATACATACCGACAATAGAAGAAGCAGCAGTAGCAAAAACAAGAACAACTAAAAATATATAAGGAAGTAGCTAAAATATTGTTTAGTATCGTATACCCATAGAGTTAGTAGAAGGAAGTGGAAATAGAAGTATAGTGAAATTGATTTGTGTGTGCAATACTATTTATGATATTGGCCATGAAACAGGAAACAAAAAAAAACAAAAAAAAAAGGAAGAAACACACATAAGGTAGAAGCAACATTATTTCACATCCGGAAAATGCAACTGCTACTTGATACGTACATATCCGAAGACATATGCAGATGCAGATTTATATAAATCTATTTGTGCATATATCCGTTATGCATTCGCAGCAGGACATGTGAATGAGATTCTACTACATAAAATCAGTAATCCCATAGTTTATTTTTATATAGCTATTAGTTTCTAGTTTCAAAAAGAAAGATTCAGAATTTAATTTGTTCCATTAGGTTCTGTGTTGCATTTCAATGATACAAAATTTTCTTCAAATGTTCTTCGGTCTTACCTATCTGCACCGGCTTTGGGTCGTCTTCTAGTCCGATGTTTGGGTATGACTAATCCCACCCAGTTTTGTTTAGCAAATCTGCAGATGTATTGAACTTTACTCACTCTACTGCAATTTGGCTCAAAACGTCAGACTCCTTTCCAGTCTCCTTTCGTTTTTCATCCTTTCTTTTGTTTTTTCATTCTTCTTTCCTTGCTTACTATCATTTTGCATCATTCTTCGCCTCCTGCTTTCCCCTCCCTTCCTTCCTCCCTTCCTCTCTTCCTCTCTTCCTCTCTTCCTCTCTTCCTCCCTTCCTCCCTTCCTGCCTTCCTTCCCTTCCTCCCTTCCTCCCTTCCTCCCTTCCTCCCTTCCTCCCTTCCTCCCTTCCTCCCTTCCTCCCTTCCTCCCTTCCTCCCTTCCTCCCTTCCTCCCTTCCTCCCTTCCTCCCTTCCTCCCTTCCTCCCTTCCTCCCTTCCTCCCTTCCTCCCTTCCTCCCTTCCTCCCTTCCTCCCTTCCTCCCTTCCTCCCTTCCTCCCTTCCTCCCTTCCTCCCTTCCTCCCTTCCTCCCTTCCTCCCTTCCTCCCTTCCTCCCTTCCTCCCTTCCTCCCTTCCTCCCTTCCTCCCTTCCTCCCTTCCTCCCTTCCTCCCTTCCTCCCTTCCTCCCTTCCTCCCTTCCTCCCTTCCTCCCTTCCTCCCTTCCTCCCTTCCTCCCTTCCTCCCTTCCTCCCTTCCTCCCTTCCTCCCTTCCTCCCTTCCTCCCTTCCTCCCTTCCTCCCTTCCTCCCTTCCTCCCTTCCTCCCTTCCTCCCTTCCTCCCTTCCTCCCTTCCTCCCTTCCTCCCTTCCTCCCTTCCTCCCTTCCTCCCTTCCTCCCTTCCTCCCTTCCTCCCTTCCTCCCTTCCTCCCTTCCTCCCTTCCTCCCTTCCTCCCTTCCTCCCTTCCTCCCTTCCTCCCTTCCTCCCTTCCTCCCTTCCTCCCTTCCTCCCTTCCTCCCTTCCTCCCTTCCTCCCTTCCTCCCTTCCTCCCTTCCTCCCTTCCTCCCTTCCTCCCTTCCTCCCTTCCTCCCTTCCTCCCTTCCTCCCTTCCTCCCTTCCTCCCTTCCTCCCTTCCTCCCTTCCTCCCTTCCTCCCTTCCTCCCTTCCTCCCTTCCTCCCTTCCTCCCTTCCTCCCTTCCTCCCTTCCTCCCTTCCTCCCTTCCTCCCTTCCTCCCTTCCTCCCTTCCTCCCTTCCTCCCTTCCTCCCTTCCTCCCTTCCTCCCTTCCTCCCTTCCTCCCTTCCTCCCTTCCTCCCTTCCTCCCTTCCTCCCTTCCTCCCTTCCTCCCTTCCTCCCTTCCTCCCTTCCTCCCTTCCTCCCTTCCTCCCTTCCTCCCTTCCTCCCTTCCTCCCTTCCTCCCTTCCTCCCTTCCTCCCTTCCTCCCTTCCTCCCTTCCTCCCTTCCTCCCTTCCTCCCTTCCTCCCTTCCTCCCTTCCTCCCTTCCTCCCTTCCTCCCTTCCTCCCTTCCTCCCTTCCTCCCTTCCTCCCTTCCTCCCTTCCTCCCTTCCTCCCTTCCTCCCTTCCTCCCTTCCTCCCTTCCTCCCTTCCTCCCTTCCTCCCTTCCTCCCTTCCTCCCTTCCTCCCTTCCTCCCTTCCTCTCTTCCTCATGAGTTTTGAGTCAAGATGAGCTTAGTTCGTGTTTCAGTTATACTAACGTATGTTTAATGGCGGTTGCTCCTTTTTCCTTTCCTTCAACTAACCAATGTCCCGAAGCTATAACCATCAAATTCCTGACTCACTCTGCACAAAGAGAGTAGTGGGATGAAAAATTCCAGACCTTCAGTAGGATGTTATAGATCTTCTCAGGTTATCGACTGTTTCTGAATATTCTAAGTTGTACTCTTTTACCAACGCTTTATCTCCTTTGTTCTTTATACTCGCTCGAGGTTATGAGCTCAACATTAAGTGGTAAACGTGGCATACAATGGACTCCTTTTACGTAACTCGAAGATCTTGAAAATGTGGACCATGTGTGTTTGATGAGTCACAAATTAAGCGATTTGCATTCAAATTTAGTATAGCTGAAGACAAGTGCGAGGAGAGCCGACTTGGAGATCAGCATTAAGAAAACCAAGTTTATGAACAGCGGGTATTGCCTTATCACATCTCCTAATCTTAAACTCGAAGATGAAGAGCGTGTGCAATGTTTTACGTACCTGGGGATCGTTGTGTCAAATAAAAGTGGTGCCGAGTGTCGGAGTTAATAAGGCTAAATTTGCCTTCGGCTTACTAAGTAATATTTGGAAGTCAAACCAAATTGCACTGAGAACGAAGTTACGAATCTTCAATTCAAATGTGAAATCTGTTTTATACTATGGTTCTGAGGCGTGGAATTGTTCTAACCGAATTGAGTCACGTATTCAGACGTTTATCAACAAGTGTATGAGACGAATTTTGAAAATTTGGTGGTCACATCGTAACTCTAATGAAGAACTATGGAGCCGCACAAGTCAAGCATCGGTAGTAGGGGAGATTAAAAGACGAAAATGGCGATGGATTGGCCTTCTCTTCATAAGAACCCCAACAGTATTGCACGCCAATCTCTTCGTTGGAACCCTCAAGGCTCTCGATTTCTTATTAACGAAATCTCAAATTTTCCGCTAGTCCAGAAACTTGTGAAACCTTGCCAAAAAAAGGAAAAGTGTTAAAAACGAATATCGTTTACGATTTTTTAATGTTAACACTTCGTTGATAACAACACAACCGCTCCTCTTTTAACCCAAATTGTTTATTGGTAAAACACTTAACTCAAAGTATAAAAATAAAAGTTTTTATTTGAAAATTCCATTTTGATACAACAAATTAATTAAACTAAATGCCGCCCAAGTGCATAGCTTCTTACAAAGAAATTACCGCATGTTGGTTGCATTAAAAGCGTGTATACGTACATATGTGGTATATGTATGTAACACAATATCGAATAATTCGTGCCAATTAGCAATATTTACAACAACAATAAAAATATATACTTACATACATATATGCAGCAGTTACTCGTATTACCAACTAAACGAAATTGCAAATTACATATTTACTAATATAAAAATACTTGACTATTGTGTATTTTAAGCTATCGGAAATGGCAATACAATAAATTTGAAAAGCGGCAAACAAAAATAAAAAAAAGAAATGCTCAAAGTTGTTCATGGAAAAATGTTTCTTCACTTTTTTCTTTTGCTGGCTTTTTCTCAGTTGCCATTTCTTTGTTTTTTTCTGTATAGTTATAAAACTATTTTTGCCAGCAATTTTATTTTGTTACATTTCCGCCGAGAGGAATCACCTGACGTGAGGCAACACTTGACTGCTTCGATTGAAGGCAGGCAGTCGGCTTGGATAATAATACGACCATTTTGTTATAACCATTACATTTAGGCGCTATTGAATAGCTACAACAACAACGAAAACAATAGCTTTAGCATGGAATAAAAATGTTGTAATATATTACAAGAGAGAGCGAGAGAAAGAGAGAGAGAGTGAAGAATTACTGCTGTTGGTGCCGGTTGCACTCAACACAAATAGTTGGTGAAATTTAGCAAATTGTTTGTTAAGTATATAAGTTATGTAAAACTACGAGAAGTCAACTCTCTGCTTGATTGTCTGTTACAGATTAACAACTACATAACTTTGTTTCTGACTGGTTTCGTATAAGTGCATCAAAAACGCGATTTTTCACGCGACTGTTGTGTTGAAGCTTTTGCACTCATCCTCTTTCTATTTTTTGAAGCTGTTTTTTCGTTGATACTCTCTACACTTATCGACACAAACACGACGTAGTACACGTATATAACACACAGGGATGCCTACTCATTTTTTCTTTCTCCCCGATAGCTCTCGAGAAATTCCCCGATTTTCGATCAAATTCCCCGCATCGATATAATTTCATATTATAACAGCACGATACGCACTTTCCATATAAACATTTTACAAAAACGAAAAATTACCTAAAATTGACCTCAATGAGTATTATATTAAGGCGATCCTGAACTTTCTCGGTCCAAAACTTAACGAATTTTTACGGGACTGGTTGATTAATAGAAATGTATTTTCTGACCCCGGAATTCTTCGGGCATAGGAGAAATTTTACTTCAAGGGACCCACTATCAAAATCGATCCGGCTCAAGCTTGCACAAAGTTTAATCCTATTGGGTAGTAGGTGTCACATCAAATTTGAACGTGGGATGTTTCGAGTTACTAGACGTACATTTTGATAGATAGATAAATAAGCCTCAGCCCACTTTTGGATATCAAAGTTCTCAAAGGAGAAGACATGGACTCTCTTTTGACTCAAATAAAAAATTGCAAAACTATGCTGTGAGAAAAACGGATTCAAAGTTTTGACGTTTGGTTTTTAACATATAAAATATATTTCATCTTCTTTAAGATGGCTGATCGTAATTTTTAAGCTTACAGATTAGTCAGCAAGGATTAAGAGTTATTAATCAGGAGTTACTGGGCTAAGACATAGCTTTCTGAACGGTTGAAAGGGTATTCGAAGCGCCGCGCGATTTTTTTGTCCTGACTGATACTCTGCGCTATAATCGTCTATATCTTCGAAAGCACTCCGCGTCTCTCTCTGAAATTTTCACAAAATACTTTCGAAATATAACACTTTCAAATAGTACTCTTTTTTAAAAATCGATTTCTCCAAACCAATAAATCGAAGGGCTCACTTAAGAAAAGACGAAGATTTTAAAACCCAAAATATAAAATATTTCATAATTTAAACGTTTTTTGACAAAAAATATTCTACAGACTTTAATTACTAAAAGCTGAACGACTTCAAATTCCTCGCAAAAAACAGCGCATTCCCCGATTCCCCGCACCCAGTAAAATTCCCCGCAAATCGGGGAATTCCCCGCAAGTTGGCATCGCTGATAATACATGAGAGGAAAGCTGCTATATGCAATCAATCTCTCTCATTAAAGAATATGAAATAAAACTGCCAGAAGTCGGCTTGCTGCATGATTTTATGTAGCCGAACACCATATGACCTCGTTCGCTAAACACTAACAACAGCATAACTTCGTTTCTAATTGGTTTCGTATGAGTGCAACAACAACGCGATTTCTGTTGCAAAATTTTTGATTTACCCTCGCTAAAGAAGTTTCTCTTTACAAATTCGTGTTTAATTTTCGGCTAAGTATGAAAATGCTCATATTGTTCTATATAGAACTTCATAGATTTCATAAACCTGTATTCGCACGTTCTTTCTAATGCTCTTTAGACTGGAGACTGGAGCAACATTTCTATAAAATCACTATTGGGACAGTATATGGTAGTAATAGTAGTATTCTTTAGAAGTTTTATTGGAAAATAATTGTTGGTTATGGATTGGGACTCTCCCATGGAAAAGAAGAAAATAAAGGAGCTCTGTATGAGTTTTTCTCAGATAAATATTGGATGCCTTGTGCAGTTAGTGTTAGATTATAAAAGATCTTCCTCAAGGCCCAGATTATTATTATTATTATTTGAAGAAAGAACGACTGGAAATTCAGGCACTGCGACTTATAAGATCTATTGTAGCAAAGCCCCAAGAAAGAAAGAAAGGAAAAGAGAAAGAAAGAAAGGAAAAGAGAAAGAAAGAAAGACAAGAAACCTACCCAAGCCGAGAATCGAACTAGGGTCTCCAGAGACAAGAGTCTAGGACTAGTTTAACGCCGATTCCGAAAGGCTGTGTGGCAATTTTTTATCAGCTTGGTGGTTTTGCCATTACCAACCAAGGTATATACTTGTACACATTCTTATAATTCTCATCAACTTCATATCGATAGTGAATATAAGCAATTTATGAGAATTAACCACCAGACCAAGACAGGAATCAGTTCCTTCTGGATGAAAGTCTAGTGCACTATCCACTAGACTATCGAGGTCGTCTAGATCCAGATGCCAATGCACAAATTTGCGCCGAATTGAATCGAATTGAACAGCGATTCACCCCTCTCTTCTCTCCTCCCTCACCATAATCTTCCAAGGTGGGAAAACGAGGCTCCTGCAGACGACATTTAAAACTTAGTAGTGTGGTATTAAGAATTGCAGCATCTCTTATTTGAGAGGGAACTTTGAGGACTGCAACTCTTAGGATTGCAAATATGGTGAATATATTTCTGATGAATGCAACTCTGATGAATTCAACTGTGTTGAAAACAACTGTGATGAATGCAACTCTGATGGAATCAATCCTGATGAAATCCACTCTTACAAATGAAATTCAGCCAATTTTTTTTCCTATTTTTTTTTAAATTAAACTCTATCATTATTTTAATGATTTTTTTTTGTTTGAGTGTATTGAGCGTTTTTATATTCTTTCTTTTAGAATACAAAATACCCAAGCGGCAAATGACCGAAATAATCACATTCCATAGTGAGGATGCTGATGATGATAGCGATGTCGATGGCATTGGTGATGGGCAAAATGGTGATGGCGAAACTGTTGATGGTAGATCTCTTCTTTTTTTTCTCTATTGATGCAAAACGTTTACGTGCTGATTACACTTTAGTATTGGTTGCTGCCATTGGTGTTGTTATTATCTTTCGTTTTTCTTTAGTATTGGTGATGTTGTTGTATTTTAGTATACGATATCGGTATTTGCAACAACATTTTGCACTACCACCAACACAATAAGTAGAAGCAACAACGCCATTTACTGCTGTTCGTTGCTTTGTTAGTTTGTTTCCTGTTTGGTATTATTTTTTTTTTTGGTTGGTTGTTACTTTTTCTGCCACGTTGCTATTGCCTGCTGCTGACTGTTACTGTTGCCTGCCTGCTTGCCTGCCTGCCTGCTTGCTAAAGCATCTTTATGGGTAATTAAAACTTTTGCACATCCGTTTTCGCCAAAGCACGAAAATCTCATTCGATTCGAATAATGTTTCGTGTGTATTTGTGTGTGTATGTGTGTGTGCAGAATGGCAGGAACTAAAATTGAAGCAGGCACCTTGCTGCTGCTTCTTCGCCTTTCACTCTTTGCTATGCCTTGCAGCCACACCGATTTATTGCAGTTCAATAATAAATTTTCTTGCTAAAGGATTTTCAACAATTTTTCCCCAACAGCTTGAGAAGCCGCCGCCGCCGCCGCTGCTGCCGCCAACAACGCCGTTTGTTGTTCACACTCGAATGTGCAACATTATTGAAATATTTATTTGCAATTTCAAGTTTTTGGGAAAATTGGAATTCTTTTTCCAAATGTAAAGTTGCTACTGTTGCCTGCTTGTATGTTTTGGTTAGTTGCTTTGGTGGATTGTTTGAAGTATTAGTTTTCTAAACTATTGCAAGAATTTCGGTGTTTTCGTTTTTCAAATGGCAGTGTGGCAGTGGCAGTGGCAGTGGCGATCCCCTATTCTCCTACTAAGCGCAGCTAGTAGCACGTATCGCCATCGCCTTCGCTGCCATTGAAATTGTGTGCTGTTTGTAGTTTCGCAATCGAATTTCCTGCATAACTATTGACTTTATTGTTATTGATAAATACATAAATTTTTGTCTGGCTGTCTAGATGTAAATGAAATAATTTATAGTATTATTCCAAAAACAGAAAAGAAAATAGTCAATGTTTTTCCTCCTTAAGGTTTAAAATTTCATTCCATTCCACTACTCGATGCAGCACGAAAATTCAATCAAAATATGAAGGAAGCTATTTAAATTTTACTAATATTTAAATTTACACACACCCACCAATTTACCAATCCAAAAACTACAACAAAAAAAAAATACACATCGTTCAAAAATTAAGCAGACACTTTGCTGGAAGTGCTAAGAAAAACGCTACCAGGAGAAGAACAGCAAGCAGCTTAAAAGCAGGCAAATCATTTAAAGTTCATAATGCAGCCGAAGAAGCAGCAGAAATCCAAGAAGATGCAACTATTAAAATCTCAAGAAATTAAAGAGACTAAAATGAAAAACACTTTGAAAGTTAGTTTGGTGAGTGAGCGCGCGTAATACCGTGAGTTGTAGACACAGGCTGGAAAGCACTAAACGCAATCAAACAAAAACAACTGCAGCAGCGTTAAAAAGAATTATGATAATGATGATGAAGATGAAGATGCAAAACTAATTTCGTATGCAATTCTTTTATTTTTACTTTAGCTTTTCAGTTTAGTACCACCACCAACAGTGGTGGAGAAGCAGCAGTAGTGTTAGTGGCAACAATTGTTACTGCGTTAATACTGATGCATCCATTCCATCCATACACATTCAAAATTTCTTCAAGGCATTAGCCAGAAACAACCATCGCACAAAATTAGCGCAAAATGTTGTTCGGACCTTTTTAGTTTTTATTTTACATGCATACATACCGAGCGTAAACATGCAACAACTCAAAGGCGCATTAGGCCATCAAAAAAACAGGCAATTACATATGCATGTATTCAGCAGCAGCAGCAGCAGCAGCAGCAGCAACAGCAACAGCATTCAATTCTTATTTTTTTTTTTAATTTTTTTGTATTTTACATTTTGTTGCTTGTTGGCAACGCCTAGCCGAAGGCAACTATTTTGACATGCATGCAACATGCACAATAAGCGGCATTAATGTGAGGCTGCTTTTTTGTTGTTATTATTGCTGCTGCTTCAGAGCTACATGAAAGCCTAAAAGGCGCAACACATTAAATTTTGTTTTGCTTTATCTGAAATTGAAGTTTTACTCCTTAGCTAAATGTACCCAAAGGCTTTTATAAGCATAAAACAGAAAAAAGAGATGCACATATTTAAATCAGCTCCGTGCTGTTGCTACTAATTTTGAGCTCTAAATTAAGACATTAGGCATGCAATTTATTTATTTTCTTTTTGATGCAGCAACAAGAAGGGTTCTTTTTGTATTAAATGCTTGTTACACTGGATTGCTGCTGCTGGATTGAAGAACACAATGGAGGCGTCAAATTTGCTTAACTTGGTAATAAAGTTTCGGTATTTGTATGCTGCTTCTTCCTCTGAGTATTTAAGATGGTGGGGGTTAAATCATTTTTAGTTGTATATTTGTGCCCAAGGCCGTATTTAGGGGGAGGTTTTGGGGGTTCTGACCCCCTCCCCCCCCCTCCCCCCCCCCCCCCGAAATGTGGAAACTTTATTCTAATTTTTGAGATTAATTGCCAATGGATGGAAAAAAAGTCAAAATAAAATCTATTTAACGATATTTTCTACTTCCATCGGTTTTTTTTCTAAAAAGTCAAATATAAAAAAAAAATTTGAAATCTTAGTTACACTATGCGATCAAATCCGATTTGTTTTCTTCGACATGAGGTTTGACTACGGATTCAAAAGGAGAAGCTGATACTGAGCACTCCTGCATTCATAGTTTTTCTGGGTCAGCAACTGTTTTTGATTTAATGTTTCGTCCTGAATCAGTTTGAAAAGTTTAAAAATTAATAAAAATAAAAAAAATTATCGGATCCTTGTAAAATAAGACTTGCTTGAACCCCATTTTTTTCCTAAAACGTGACCTTTTCCTTTTTGACCTCAGATTCGTGTTCAACGTGAAAAATTCTTCCGCAAAATCTTCATCTTATTAGCAAAACCCATCTTAAAATTAATTTTTTAACGCATTATTGCTCAGAGCACCACGACCAGAAAGATCTCTTTCAATGCTGTGACTTCACGAATTTAGGGAATATAAGCCAACCTCATCCGGGTTCCTTATCATTGATAATGGCTCAAATTCCCAATGATGATCATTTGAAAAAAATTAGCCTCTACAATTTTTGGTAATTTTTTTGAGGTTGGGTACATCATCAGTAGTGGGAAGTCAATGAGTTAATGAAATTATGTCCCTCACGATAAAAAAAATGCACTAGAATGCACATTAAATAATATTTATTTGAAAAAATTTAATTTGATTATTCTGGGAATTTTTTGTCACTTTTGGCCATTTTAAAACATAAAACAAAACATAATGCTGATAGTTTCCAACAAATTACTGAAATTCACAAAAGCACAAGTTAATTGATAATAGAAAAAATTAATTTTGCGTTTTACACCAAATAACAAATACAAAAATCGTGTCCGCAGTGCGTTTTATTGCCGCCGTCATCAATCAAATTTCCACAGCCGGTGAGCCATAAAGGATTTGTTGCTGCCATGACTGAAGCATTAGAGAAACACGAACAGGAGGAGGAGGTGAAAAAAGTAGAACGCGTAGCTGCGGTTGAGGCTATAAAGGATACCAAACGAATGAAGCGCAATCTGAAGCGACGAAAATGGGTCGACTGGAATACACAAGATGACGAAGCATCAGGCAGCGATAATAAGCGTGCTCCCTTCGATCCCGCCGATCGTATAAAACGCAAGAAAATGGTAATTCTATTGGGTTATTCCGGAGCGAATTATTTCGGTATGCAACGTAATCCGGGAATGCAAACGATTGAAGGGGAACTATTCAAAGCAATGTTTAAACATAAATGGATTACGGAAGATAGTTTTGAGCAAGCGCAGTATGCATGCTTTCAACGTGCAGCACGCACTGATAAAGGAGTGTCAGCGGTACGTCAAATTTGCTCAATGAAATTGCCTGATGACTTGGATGTGAAAGCTATTAATGAAGATCTTCCCGAGCAAATTCGTCCGTTTGCAGTGCAACGCGTTACTAAGGGTTTCAATGCCAAAGACCAGTGTAATGCGTGCACATACACCTATACGCTATCCACAATCTCGTTTGCTAGCGTCCAAGAGAAACATGACTATGAAAGCTACCGCATTGATGAGACGCTGCGAGAGAGAGTCACTGAGGTGCTGAAGCTCTACGAGGGCACGACAAATTTTCACAACTTTACAAGTCGAAAAAATTTCCTTCATCCATTAGCCAAACGTTTCATTATGTCCTTCACTTCTTCTGAACCATTTGTCAGTCCTGAAGGAATTGAATTTCTCACACTGAAGGTAAAGGGGCAAAGCTTTATGCTACATCGAATACGTAAAATGGTTGGTTTGGCCACTGCGATTGTGCGTGGTCATACCACAGAAACTACAATGGAATGTGCGCTCACTGAAGAACGTCTAGATCTTTCAATGGCGCCAGGCTTGGGTTTAGTACTGGATACAGTGCACTATGAGCGCTATAATGAACGTTATGGTAAAGATGGCATTCATGAACCGCTCACTTGGGAGAAGGAAGAAACAGAAATTCAGCAATACATTCAGAATTATATATTTACGAGTATATATGCAACCGAGCACAAGGATCGTCCTATGCTAGAGTGGTTAGAAATGCTGTCATTGCACACACACGATGCCAGACGTGATGAAGCGGCACCATCAGAGAATGCTTCTGATAAGAAAAGCAATGACAGCAAAGATGATGATGACGAATAATAAATAAATAAACTAAGATTAAGTGTATGACTAGTTCCTGGTTTTTGGATACTTTAACTTTTTTTTTTTGTATTAAAATAAGAAAACATCGAAATTCCTTAGTTTAAAAGTTGTAAAAAAGTGTATGAGCGCTTTTCTAGATTAAAACAGTTTTATTGTGGTTACAGCATTTGGTACCCATAAGGGGCAAAATTATCAGAATCAGCTTGACGGTGGATTTCAGGAAAAGCAGAACAGTTGCGCGCATCCGTCTCCATTGCACCACTCGCCTCAGCGAGAAATAACGCTGTCTCTACCTTTTTTGGTTAAAATTAGCAAGAGAAGATATGCAGGTATCAGTGGTAGGAGTTTCGGCTGATCTACTACTTTTTGCAGATTTCGTTAGAGAACGACTGCCTTCTGTTTTGTGAGCTTAAACACATCTGACAATAGCAACTTTTTTTCTAAGCTCGTTCTTCTGACTTCTGACAAGCAACTATTATAGTCAGGAGCAGCAGCTCGATCAGTATTATGGAACAAACAAAGAGGTTGAAGAAGAAGTCTTTGTGAAATCTTAGGCTTTCGTAAAATCAAAAAAAGCAGGAGGAATTGCTCAAAAATCTTAGTTAAAGTAAGGCTTAGCTCACCAAAGGAGGGGAGGGGGGAGGGGCAGGGGGGAGTGGTGGTGACTTTTGAATTGGAATTGTTGGTTAAGACCACAAGAATCAATCCTTGGCCCGATCATGGAGATTGGCATTTGAGTGGATTCTTCCTGAAGTCAATAATTCACAATATCCATCGCAAAGAGAGGAAAAGTATTCTTTTTGGACTACCTCCCTACCAAAAAAAGCCGAATTTTGACCGCCCCTAACATGAAGGCTAGACGTCGTCAAGTTGGGATCTTATAATGGAAAACAGACCCACGACAAGGATGTCTTACCTCAGGAAAAATGCTATGTTAAATAAGAAGGACGGAAAAAACTATAACTCATCTTCTATGCAAATGACAACCTCTGATTCATGTACGGAAGACGCATCTATATAAGTAAATCTTCGGTGACCTAAATCACTTAACTGATATAAAGATTTGGAGCTTACTTTGCTATCGAAAAAGCACGCATACACATAGTATCATAATTAATCTTGTTTGCCTAAGCGCTTGTAGGCAGCCATTTTAAGCTAATCTAACCTAACTTTCATCACCCAAACCATTTTCTATCTGATGCTTATACAAATATTTCCATATTTCCTATTGCGGGTTCATATTTTTATTTCAATAGCTAATAATCTGAAAACTTCTTAACTTACTTCTACCTAAAATGACGACCTAGATAGTCTAGTGGGTAGTGCACTAGACTTTCATCCTGGAGGATCGAGTTCGATTCCTTCGTCTGGTGCAGAGCTGTAAAAGACTGCAGTCATTTCGAGCTGCATTCATTGAAGTCACTGCAAATGAATTACGTTTTCTGATTACAGTCTTTGATTTCATTTGAGACTTATGACTTTAAAAAATTAAGTCTCCAGTCTTTTTGAAGTCAATGACTGCTCATTGATTATAGCAATCAATTTGAGACTTCAATGCAACGAGACAGTTGTGAAAAAATATATAATACATATTAGCTTAGACATACATACATATAAGTACCTAATAATAATACATATCAGCTTAGACATACATACATACATACATACATACATATAAGTAACTACATACACAACTACAACATCGAATAACCAAGTTTTTATATTAGGTACAAATATAATTACAAATTTTTTTTAATAAATAAAAAAATTCAATGAATTCAATTTATTTCGGTGAAGTCAGTTGACTTCATTGAAATAAATTGAAGTCAATTGACTTCAAATGACTGTAACTGACTTCAAGTGACTTAGATTCACTTTAAATGACTTCAAAATCAATGACTTCAAGTCAATTAATACTTTGTTGAGATTAGGACTGCAAATAAGAAACTGATCATTCGTGACTTCAAAAAAATGACTTCAAAAAAATGATTTCAAAAATGAATGATAAGTCATTGACTTCAATATGACTAGTGACTTCAAAGTCTTAATTCCGCATTCACAAAAAGACTGGGTTACTGCAATCATTTTTTTTAGAAGTCAGTAGAATTCAAACTGAAAAAGAATTGATAGGTCTGGTGGTTAATTTTCATAACTTTCTTATATTCACTATTAATATGAAGTGTTTGAGAATTATAAGAAAGTTTACAAGTACACGCCTTGGTTGGTAATGGCAAGTCAATGAAGCCGATAAAAAATTGACACATCACCGTTCGAAAACAGCGTTAAACTGTAGGTTCAATTATGTGGTATCACAATGGGCCGTTCAGGCCTAAGTGCGTCTCTCGACAGCCACTACAACCAATCAACCTCTACCTAAATTCCATCGAATATTTTGACGTTTAAATAATTTTAATTCATTAACCAATGTGCCGTGTGTCCTTTCATTTGATTCGGGTTTCTCCTTCACACATGTTTCTGGTTGCAAAAAGAACAATTCAAATGCTTCAATTATCTTGCATATTAAACACAACATTTAATCATATATGGAAAAAGATTATACACATTTGTGCCTCAATAAAATTTCAACGCATCATTAAAATTAATGCAGAAAAGAATACGTCAAGTATCTAAACAAGTATTGATTGAAACGTCAAGTGGACACGCACTACAAAAAAACAAAATGAACAGAAAAAGTTTTGTATACATAATTGCAGCAAATTGATTGCAACACACACAAGCGATTGAGGAAAAAAAAGTTGAGTTGAGTTTTTCTACTTTTTCTAGAATACAAAAATCTGAGGTTATGTCTTTTAAGTGTAGGTTTGGTCATAGTATTCCAACAGGAAACCAACATAGGCTTCGAAAGCAAAAGCTGAGCAAAAACAAAAAAATCAAAAAAGAATTAAAAGGATTTTAACTGCTGACAGCTAATTTTTTATAGCAACGCGTGTAAATAATTTTAACTTATTGATGGCTCAATTGGCGCTGAAAAAGTTAATTACCTGCCAGGCAAATCAACAACACAACACAACAACAACATCATCATCATCTCCTCATCATTTTACATTGTACTAACTAAAGTGAATGAATACAAGCAAGCAACAAAAGATTGCAGTGGATTTCTGTTACAATACCAAAAAGGGATGCAGTGTAGCAATAGCAGCAACAACAACAGTAATGGCTAGCAGCAAGCAGCAAGCAGCAATTGCTGTATATGAATACATTTTGCGTGCAATTTTGCTTGAGGGCTCAAGCTTGCAACATACACACCTCACTGCATTTGCTTGCTGCGTTGAATGCGGCATGTGCATTTATATAATTTTTTTACACAACATTTACTTGTTATTTTTTTTATTTCAAAATATACATATTATTATGCAAGCTTGTTTGTTTTGAGCGACTTGAACATAAATGGCACCTTTAAGATAACTTTAGGGATTGTACCTGAAAACTGAAACTTGTTTAAACAATTGCATTAAATTGTTACGCCCTTCAAAAAAAAAAAAAAAAAAAAAAAAACACGGGAAAAAAAACCAAAACTTTTGAAATTATGCAACTTTAAAACAAATAATTGTAAATAAAAAGGATGCAACAAAACCCCGAAAAATCACAAAAGTATCGTAAATCTCAATCGGATTGCAGGCAGGCAGGCAGGCAATGGTTTGGCGCAATTATAATGAGAAAAGCAAACGAATTGGAAATAATTTTCAATTCACTTGTTTCCTGCTGCTTCTTCCAACTGCTCACAGTCACTGCCACAGAGCAGCCAAATCAATTGTACTGTTTTGTTTTTATTTTTTGTATCTCATTGATTTTTGCAATATTTTGGCAACAAATAAATTCCTCTTACCGAAACCAAAAACTTTTTTTTTTCTGTTCATTTTTGAAGCCGCACCTTTACCTCAGGCTACTCTACAAAAAAAAAAAAAAAAAAATAGTTCCGCAGTTGATTGTATGCGCATATTTTTACCATTTTATGTTTACACACACAAATACGATAAGATTTAGAGCGTATTCACCGCGTATTTTGAAAACAACAAATATAAGCAAATTTATTTTGATTTAAAATAAACTTTGTTTTTGTTTTTAATGATTTTTTTTTCTTTTTTGGCTTAACTTTTAACTTCATTTGCAGCATAAGTTGTATAAGTTTCCTGTGATGTTGCAAGTTCAATATCATTGCTACAAAAACAACAAACACACCTACCACAAATATTGAGGGCGTTCTTTTTTTGTGGCGTATGCACATCTAAGATTTCAGCTTCTTTGAGAGTATAGCCAGTGCTTAAATCGTGATTCTGGTGTTTACACTAAATGCGGAAAATGGAATACTGGACTTTAAATCAGACTAAGTCCCCAGCAAATATATCCCTGTCAATAACAAAGTTATTACAGCGAAGACCATTATTATACCATTCACAAGGAAGTATAAACTTAAGAGTCTCAAGACCATTAGCCTAAATGGAAAAGAAATAGGATTTCAGAGGGAAGTAAAATTTTTGGGGATAACCCTCAAACAAAAACTAATCTGGAAAACACATATTAGTGAAATATCAAAGAAGGCTACTAGATCATTTATGACCTATAGATCGATCGCAGGAAAAAGTTGGTGTTGTAATCCTAAAATACTGCAATGGATGTGTACAATAGTTGTACGCCCTATGATTACTTATGGATCAGTAGTCTGGGTGGAAATAACAAGGCAGCAGACAGTCATCAAAGCGCTTAATAAGCTGCAGAGATTGGCTTGTGTGTGCGTAACTGGCGCCATGCGAACTTGTCCAACGGCATCCATGGAGGTCTTATTAGAACTTACACAACTTCATATTCACATTCAATCCCAGATGAAGAGGGCTATCCTAAGGATGTCTGCTGAAGATATCGGGGCAAATGGATGGGTTAATCGAAAGAAGTTTGATAATCTAGAGAGACAGCACCCTGAAATTGCTATACCGAGGGACAACATGCAGCCAAAATTAAGTTTCGAAAAACAATTCAAAGCAGAACTTAGTAACAAAAAGAAATGGGAAAGTATATCTAAAACGTACTCAGACGGTTCGCTCACTGAAGAAGGAACCGGTGCTGGCGTGTCTGGGCCGATGATAAAATAATCTGAGCCCATGAGTATATACAACAGTATCTTTCAAGCGGAAATATACGTAATTGATAGGTGTGCATACTTTAATCTCAAGCGCAACTATCGGAACCAAAACATTGCGATCCTAACCGATAGCCAAACGGCTATCAATGCACCTAAGTCTCACCAGGTTACCTCAAAACTAGTGATGGAGTGCCTTGATAAACTAAATACGCTTGGGTTATATAATCGGGTTTGGATATTTTATGTTCCGGGTCATATTGGGATTAAAGGGAATGAATCTGCGGATACACTAGCATCAACTCCTTTTGTAGGTCCGGAGCCATTCTGTGGAATAGGTAAAGCTACACTCTCTATACTAATTAAGAAAGAAGAATAAAATCAAAGGACATTATACTGGGAACATAGACCAGGATTAGAGCATTCGAAAGCACTATTAGGAACTTATAATCTCAAACACTTCAAGGAATGTATGAATTTGTCAAAGAATAGTCTTAACAGGTCATTGTAGGTTGAACTATCACCTAAAAAAACTGGGAATTACAGCTAATGAATCATGTAGGTTTTGCAGAGAAGATAGGGAATCTGCGAAGCACATCTTAGTACAGTGCCCCGCACTTATGCATATTCGTAAAAGAAATCTGGGTGACCACCAAATACCGGATGATAATCTCAACTTCATAGAAGTAGGATCCATACTAAAATTTTTATTGGAGGCTGGACTTATGGAAATAATATGAGTCCATGAAGGGTCACAATAGATCTTAAAGGTCGCAGTGCGCTACCCCAATAATAATAATAATAACAAAGTTTTGAGGATCTCCAATTTGTTTGTAGATGGTCTTTCCTTTACGAGACACTACCCATGACTTCAATGGTCTTAAAACAATGTTGGAGCTTGAAAAATCTTCGTCTGCTACTAGCTGAATCTTTAGTCCCAGAAGTACCAGCAAGTTCTCAGACCAGTTCTTTGGTTTCTTCGACTCAGAATGTTTTCGGTTTACAACCAACTTCAGTGATGCCTACTATGGTTGTGCGAATAATTCGAATTCGCATAATTTTCGATATTCGCATTTACTTTCATGTTCGAAAAAAAATAATAAAAGCTGGCATCACTGAGCTGCTAAATTCCTTTTTCTAAAGCATAATTTCCAAACTTTTTTTTTCTCATTTTTTTAAGAAAAAAAAAAATTATTCGCAATTGCAACTTTCTAAATTTATTATTCTCTTTTCATTCTTCGCATTACACTAATTTCAACTAAGTATGTCGATATTACAATTTTCAGGATCAGTACGGACCGGGGAACGTCCGGACGAATTGGACGAATCGGTTAACGACTTCTCAGTGCCGTTTCATAACTAGGCTGGGCACTTCATTCGTCTAGCAAACGGCTTTTCGAACGGCAATTCAACTGCCAACCGTCCAAGAGAGCTAGAACAAATAAATTCTCATTTGACCAGGTTCCCGGCATAATAACAGTGTGGATCGTGTCTGTAGAGTTTTCGTCTTTCGACTTATGTACATATTAAACAACAAACAGCGTTGGAAAATTGTATTCTTAATAAGCTGTAGAAACTCTCTTAAGTTGTCTTAGATTCGTGTATTCGCTGTTCGGTAAAACCAGGTAAACTGTGAAATATGCTGATAACACTGCTCACGAATTGTTGAAATTCAATGTACCCGTGAAAGACGTGATCTCTCTAAATCCAGGCGTCAGCCTATTTCTTTGGTCTGGCAATATTTGCAGAAGAAATTCTGCATATCCCAAAAGTGCAAAATAATATGTTGCCTACCTAGAACTGAAAAGTTTTCCAGATGCTACCAAATGAACAAGGCTTTTCGGCTACCAAGAATTTGAAGCCGAGTTCAAAGCATAAAGGATATAACTATTACCCTATAAAGAGCATTACCAAGACTTTGATATTTCCTCAGTTTTGGTTCAAGAAGAATGTCAAAATTTGGAGAAAAAATTCAGACAGAAATATTTTTGTGCAAGCCATACAAAAAGTCTGACTAAGATCAAATCATGTTAGTATTTGTTTGGGACATCATTAGGTGTAATCTTATTTTACTTAATTACTGAAGTAAAACCCGCCAAAATCACAAATATGTTCTGGACTCAGAGCTAAGCACCCACACTAAGATAGAGATTATATAACGCCTCGTTGACCTGCTGAATGAGTACTAGGCTGGAGTCCTAGTTGCTAGACGGGGAGTAATTGACTTAGAATATGTCTGTACGGATTTTTTTAATAAAATAAGAGTCACTTTGACTGATCATGCCAGTTGAACGAGCTCGATTTCCAACAATAAAAGCTCTCGAATTAATATTTGCCGTCCGTTTTAGTATCTCTCCAACGGTACCCTTTACATGGATATGGATAGTATAATTGCTGAGTTATGAAATATTCTGTATATCTATATTGGCGATTTAGTTTGCTCTGGCAACTCCGGTGAAAACCGGAAATTGAATTAAAATAATTTTTATCTCAAATGAAACCATGGACAAAATTTCAGCCGAATCTGAAGAGGTGAGGTCGATTGCTCGGTACATTTAATCTGGAATTTTTCAAGTTTTTCAAATCTAATCAAGGTTTTTTTTTTTTTAATTTTTCAAATGTTATCAATAGATACGTGCAGGACAGC
Source organism: Toxonevra muliebris (assembly GCA_963691655.1). Taxonomy (NCBI): domain Eukaryota; kingdom Metazoa; phylum Arthropoda; class Insecta; order Diptera; family Pallopteridae; genus Toxonevra; species Toxonevra muliebris. Next base: position 93,482,243 of record OY829327.1, on the reverse strand, counting down.
TAAAGGCAGGAAATGGGGATTACAGCCCAAAGTGATTATGTGGCTGTATACCAGTGTCATACGCCCTATTCTATTTTATGGCGTAGTTGTTTGGTGGACTGTTATCTTAAAGAGCACCCATCACAAAGAATTAGACAAAGTACAGCGACTACCTTCAAGGTTAATTACAAAAGCCCTGAAAACTACACCTTCAAAAGCGCTGTACTCTATGCTAGATCTTCTTCCAATAGATCTATTGCGTAAGATCTCAGCTTCAACCTCAGCTGCGAGACTGAACACGATCATGGTCATGGTAGGATACTAGGTGAAACCAAATATCTTCCCAAATCTGTCGATCTCACCCTCTTCTCACCATCCTTTGGTAACAGCTTTAACACTCTTATGTCGTCCAACTCGTCAAGAGTAGAGTGCAGGTATTTATATACGCCATGATGCCATAGGGGTGTATACTAATGGCTCAAAATTGGATGGCAAGGTTGGGGGTGGAGTTCACTCTGAGCATCTGAATATTTCAACGCACTTTCGATTCCCTGATCACTAGAGCGTCTTCCAAGCAGAGCTGCTGACAATCACTGAAGCCGTAAATCTAATAAACTGTAACGAGAGATCTCGCAAGGATCTCTACATTCTCATTGACAGTCAAGCGGAGATAAAATCTCTCCAATGTTTTGCTAATAACTCAATAGTTACCATACAATGAAGATCGTCTCTGAATGAGACGGTCGCAGCACTCAATCTGCACTTTATTTGGGTGCCTGGGCATAGCAACATTGTGGGAAACTGCAATGCTAATGATCTTGCCAGACTTGGCACAACCCTTAGCAATTCATGCATCGCTGGCAACGCGGGTATGCCTTTTGCAACATGCAAGCTTCTTATCAAAAACCCCGACTCTCGTATTGCGGAAAGTAGATCGGAAATTGAACCAACTTGCTTTTGGCGTAGGCCAAACCCAAAAAGTACTAAAGCGCTGATAAACCTAGACCGAGTCCACATAAGCCGGGCAATTTCTATTCCAATCGGACACTGCCCCAGTGGCAATCATGCTCGGAGACTAGCAGCAATGAAGAGGAAGAAGAAATGGAATGTGGAAGATTACATTATATGTAACTGCCCTGCTCTAGCGGCTCGCGGACAAAAAACTCTGGGAGAACCCTTCTATGAAAGACTTCAGAACTTGGATCCTGTGAAATCAGAGACTTGACTATGTGGGATTAAGAGGCAACTACTCGCCCCAAAGGATATCACAATGGACCAATAGGTCTCAGTGCGTTCATATTTCCTTGTGGACAGCCCCAATAATGTAACCTAATCTAACAATAGATGGAGTTATGTTTGGTATATGTAAACAGGAGCCATAGAAGGAGCCAAGTTTACTTTTATAAATCTTCTCAAATATATAGTATTTAGATTTGTAGAAGTTTTTAGTATATAGTATTGTGATTGGTAGGGTATGTAGCCTTCAGGATTCACCGTACCTAATTTCTTACCGTTTCTTTAGTTTTTTTTTTTTTTGTTTTCATTTAATTTATTTCAATAGAATTGGCGCGTCATATCTGCCAATAAAAATCTACCTACCCAACTATACAAAAAAAAAAAAAAAACGGAAGGTGGCAACAAACGAATTTTTTATTTCAAAAAACAAAAAAATACCTTCAGAAAAGCAAAAATTCATTCATTCATTGACTTTATAATTTTGACTTTGCAAAGGTACAAAGGTTTTTATTTGTTGGTTTGTTTGTTTGTTTGTTTACGAAATTAAATAAACTTTTTCAATCTCAATCTTTGATTTCCTTTACTTATTATTTTCGCGCTAACTACTAAAACAGAAACTTTTGCGCGTGTTTGTTTGTAACTTTTGTGGATGGCCAACAATTGCCGGTGATGGGAATTGGCAAGGTGCATTTCCTTAACTTCGCCTTACTTTACTTTACTTTTTTTTTTAATTATTTACTTCTTTACATTTTCTGCTAATTTACAGCAAAACAGCTTTGAATTTTTGAAATTTTTAAGATTATTAAAGTTTTTCCATTGTTTTGTTTTTTTCTACGTGAATTTTTGTTGGCAAAATAATTGGGTAGTTTTTAGTTTTGGCAATTGCCATATTGTTTTTCTTTTTTAATTTAAGAAGCACCTGCTTTCATGTATTGAAATTTATCTATGTTTTTCTCTGGAAAGGAAATAACCAAAATCGTTTAGTTGTTTTTTATTTATTTCCAGAAGTTATTATTTTATGGCATAGCTCTGTCTTGATTGTGATTGTTTAACTTATAGTTAGTTTTCCACAAAGTTTTTATTTTGTATTCCTCTCCAAAAACGTTTTCTTCTGCCGCTGACCCGCACATTTACACAATATAAACGTATTAGTGTCAAAAATATGACATGTTCTCTTAAATTTTCATATATGTATAATTTCTGGTTTAATCTGTAATTAGTCAAATGAGAGCATTTTACTTTTACTTTATTCATTAATTTTGTGTGAGCTGTGTGCGCTCTTGGCATACAAACATATATACAGTAGGTAGAAAAAATAAGTTATCAAAATGAAAACAAAACTTTAACACCAAATCTGTGGTCACAAGGCATAACAGCATAAGTCAGTTTTTTGAATTTTACAGGAGAGCACTTCAAAGATTCAAATGCTATTAGAAATCAATTAGAATTGTGCTATTTTTCCTTTAATATCTCGTAAACCACTGAACCGATATTCATAAAATTTTGACACAATATGAAATTGGATATGAAGGTTTCAATTTTAATAATAACTCGAATTCGACAAAACTCGAATTGTGTTGTTATGCCTTGTGACCACAGAAATATCTTCGTAATAATAGATAGCTTCAAATTTATTTTTATATCATTTTAAAGCTACGTGAAATGTGGTTGAAATAGCGCTAATATTATGAAGAAAGAAATTTAGTTTTGATTTTATTTTAAAGTTTAATTGTACTGAGTGACAGAACGATGGTGCAAAAATAAGTTATCAAAAGCTTCAACATCCAAAATGGTCACCTTTTTCGCTAACGGTTTTAGTGAATTGGTTTTCTAGAATGAAAAAAAGATTTTTACATCATTTTGGAGTATTTTGCCTCAAACCATTATTTACCATTTCCCTTTATTCTATGATGCTGTGGGGAGCGTGCTCTATATAAAATGCAACTTCAAACTGTCTTTGCATTACCGTTTGATGACGAGTCAGGGCTTAGTGGTGATCAACAGAAAATGCTTCTTTCATCTTTATGAACATATTTCAACACCATTTTAAAAATTTTGATGGGACATTGTGATCTGAGTTTGGATGTTGAAGCTTTTGATAACTTATTTTTGCACCAACGTTCTGTCACTCAGTACAATTAAACTTCAAAAGAACATCAAAAGTAAATTTCTCTTTTCATAATATTATTGCAATTTTAACCACATTTCACGTAGCTTTATATTTGAAGCTATCTATTATTGCAAAGATATTTGATGCTAAAATTTTGTTTTCATTTTGATAACTTATTTCTTCCACCTACTGTATATATGTATTTGTGTCCTTTTTTGTGTGTGTGTTTTTTTTTTTTTGTTTTACAAACATTACATTTATCTTACCTTTAGCTGAGCAGAGCTGAGCTGTAGCTATAACTGCCTGGTAAAATTTTCGTATTAAACAATTAATCAAGGATAATTATACTCTCTTCTTCGGTGTGCTTTATTTAGAACGACAAGTAGGTACCTTCATACATATTTACTAACACTTTACATTAAGACAGTTGCAAGCTTCTTTTTTGTGAGTTGTTCTTTGTAGAGGGAAAACAAGCACCGAGGAATAAAGGTTATGTAAAGCACTTCACGGACGCTCGCTCGCTCGCACGCACGCACACACACACACACTCACATACACATACATACACACAACTCACATCACGAGACACATGGAAGATAATATAGCATTAATCACTTAATATGCGTACATTTTTCTTTCTTGGCAGCGTTAACTTTAACGTCTATACGATTATGCATACCTTTTTTTTTTTCTTCTGTTATTCTTCTTAGCGATAAGCTGCTAGCATAGTTAAAGCGTTTTCTGCTTAACGCTTTCGTATACATATTTATTTATTTATTTATTTGTAGTATGCTGCTGTTCTTGTATTCATTATAAATCTAATAATAATTTTAAATGCATTTAATGGCTAATAAAACGTCTCGCTCTCTCACTAGAAATAAAGAAACACGAAACAAGACTACACAACTTTTTGCTCTGCCTATGACCATAACGCTTTCAATTTCCCACTAACAGCCTGTAACAAAACAAAAGTGGGAAAAAATTAATTTCTTGACCTGTATTTTAGGGATTTGGTCATTAAAATTAAATTAATTACCTACGAACAACAAGAATTGGAGCACATTTTTCTTTTTATAATTCTTTGCTTCTTTCGTTAGAGTTTTCTTAATGCTAAGTATTTGGAAGTTTTGATATCAAAGTGCTATACTCCGCGCTTGAGTTTTTTTTTTTTGTTTTTTTGTTTTTTAATTGAAAATCGTAAATCTGTGCTAACCGAAAACAAAAAAAAAAAAATAAAAAATTTTAAAAGAAAAATATTTGTTTTATAGATTTAACATGTTTGTCGAATTACCTTTCTATAATAAAACAATATAAATTTGTTACGATTTTTAATGGCGTCATCATCATAAAATAAGAAAATAGTCGCTTGAGCCTTGAGAATTAATGGTACAACAATGATTTGGCAGTTGGGTTGTTAGTGGCATTCAGTCATTGAAAACATGTTTAGAATCTCATAAGAAACTGAAGAAGCTGTGCATTTATTGATTCCACATTAAAATTTATTTACATTTTTAATTAATTTTTAGGCAAAACTCATTTTAATGTGCTTCAAGTGTATTCGTTTTTTTTTTTTTTTTGGAAGTGGAGATGTTTGTTAATGTTACTTTTTTATGATTTGCAAGAACTTTTATTTTTTAAACTGGAGACAGGCCAATCGGGTGGGAACTAGAAACCATTTTTGATCGAAATTTCAGTATTATATTGGGAGTATGAATGTATAAACTCGTAATTGTGACTAACTTCATATCTATCATACGCGCCATTTTTTTGACATTGACAGCTATTCTATCTCGAAGAGCGCCAAAAATACTATAAGAGTTGATCTGTCAAATAATTTTCATAATTTTACAAAAGAGTTTTACTATAGCTGAAAATGTCGAATTTCTTGCCAACAAAACAACATTTTGCGAGAAGTTTTAATTTGCTTCTTCCATTTACAGAAAAACGCAACTGAAGCACATCGTTTACTCACTGAAGCTTATCCTGACTATGCTATAGACGTTAGAATGTGTCAGGTGTGGTATGCCCGTTTCAAAAGTGGTAATTTTGATGTTGAAAAAGCCCGAAAAAGTTCGAAGATGAGAAATTGGAAGGCATTACTAGAAGAAGATTCATGTTAAACGCAACAAGAACTTGCAAAATCTTTAGGAGTTGATCAATCAACCATTTCTAAACGATTAAAAGCTTTGGGAATGATTCAAAAGCAAGGAAATTGGGTGCCGTACGAATTGAAGCCGAGAGACGTCGAACGACGATTTTTCACATGTGAACTGCTGATTGAACGACAGAAAAGAAAGGGTTTTCTGGATCGTATTGTGACTGGCGATGAAAAGTGGATACGTTACGATAACCCAAAGCGTAAAAAATCATGGGGACCGCCCAGACATGCATCAACATCAACGGCAAAGCCGAACATCCATGGATCCAAGCTCATGCTGTGTATTTGATCGGATATGAAAAGTGTCGTGTATTATGAGCTGTTGAAACCGAAACTGGCGACCGCTACCGACTATAATTGATGCGTTTGAGCCGAGCATTAAAGGATAAGAACCCTCAATATGAGAATAGACACGACGAAGTTATTCTTCAGCACGACAATGCTCGGCCGCATGTTGCAAGGCAAGTAAAAACATACTTGGAAACGCTGAAATGGGAAGTGCTACCCCACCCGCCGTATTCTCCAGGCATTGCTTCTTCTGATTACCACTTGTTCCGATCGATGACACATGGCCTGGCTGAACAGCACTTTCGTTCTTTCGAAGAACTAAAAAAATGGGTCGATTCGTGGATAGCCTCAAAAGATGAGGAGTTCTTTCGACGCGGAATCCGTATGCTATCAGAAAGATGGGAAAAGGTTGTGGCTAACGATGGGCAATACTTTAAAGAATAAATTTATAATCACTTTTTCACAATAAATGTCCAAATTACGAAAAAAATACGAGTTTATACATTCATACTCCCAACTTTAAAGTTTAGAGTTGTGGGTGGCCTGAACTTAACCAAAGCACTCAGTCAATGAGGACCATTGTGCTATACCCAAGGATAGAACCAGTAGAAGAGAGTAGAGAGTGGGTCTCTAAACCTCGAACTTCTTTGTTTCACTGATGAACCTTAGAAGCTCAGGAAGAGGGAGAGTATGGACATTATTCATACTCAAGACATCACTACCCAACAGCCTTAATCTGATTCTCGCGAACGCCGGACAGCTACAAAGATAATGCTCCGTAGTATCGTCGTCCTCAATAGGATCGATGATGACGCCCATATTAGTCATATGCTGACCACATGTGTTGTGCTCTGTGATGACACCCACTAGTAATCTCAGGTCCTTTCCTCTCAGTTTGAGAAGAAATTTCGCTGATTTCCTGTTAGGTTGTCTCACAAAGCACTTTGCGGTTCTGCAGGAATCAAGCTCGGACCATCTTTTCCTATGGAAAGAACCCACAAAATCGTTGATCCAACGCATGATCTCCCCAGAACTTACGCCAAGAAAAAGTTCCGGACCCCATGGTGTAATTGCAGAGCCTTCATTAGCTAGTTTATCAGCTAATTCATTCTCTGCAATACCACAGTATCATGGAACCCATATAAGGCATAACATGTTGTGTTTTGCAACACTATTTAGTGTTGCCTTACACTTGCTGACCAATTTTGAGGAGTTAACGGGGTTAGCAAGGGTGCAGTACAGCTTGGCTATCACTGCAGATACCTATGCACTTCCCATACCATCTCTTCTCAATTATTCACTTTTGGATTATTTATCCGGGACCTTTTACCGGAAGCTATTAAGATTTGGGATGTTTACTCCATATTAAATGAAAGTTTTATTATTTTATTAGCAAAAGTCTTTACTATTGGATGTCCATTTCATAATTGGAAAACATGAACAGTTTTCCAAAAACTATTGAAACTGAAACACCATCTTTTTTTGAATTACCCTAGAATCATGAAGATAGCTGGTCGAGCTGTTTGCTTTTGATCAATGCGATTTGAAGCTAAATATAGGGAAGAGAACAAAATATGCTATAACTCTTCAATTATTGCTTTTGATATCAAAAGTATTATTATGCTTAACTAGTAAAAATGCAATTTCCAATTCGATAATTTAAAAAATCCCACTGTAAAAAATTGATTTGAAACTCCAATAATATTAACTGTTTGATCGTAATCAATTATTACAGTTTTTCGTTTACTATCCGGGCAAGGCAGGGAAAACTGTAATTATTATCGGAAATCATTGGATGAATTATTACAGAATATTTTTTTCCGTGTAAGGACAAATGCCGTCAGTTTCCCCTGTACCTTGTTTTGCCAACGGAGATTAGGTCACCTTCTTCTGTGCATTGCACCGTTGTTCGAATAGAATACCATCCTCGCCAGGGCGGTCTCGACCTTTCGCTCAACATGGCCCAGCCACGAAGCCGTTGGATTTTTATACGAGTGATATCGGCGAAAAGCTCATGGTTTCATCTTTTTCGATACATGCCGTTAACGCATATTGGATCATAGATCTTGTGAAGTATCTTCCAATCGGATGCCCTCAACAGCCTCTCACCATTGGTGGTGATCGTTTACGTCTCAGCCCTAACACAAAAGGGCGGAAAGGATGAGAGACTTACATAGCGTTATTTTCATCCTTCGAGAGAGGAATCTGCTTCTCAATAGCATAACGAGCTCATATTACCAGTTGTTGTCAAGAGTTACTGCTCTTTTAATCACAATGCTGACATTATGATTGTTGTTAATGCTATCTGAAGTCTTATCATCTCTCTAAAAACGATAAATAATGAACTAAAATATATGTCTATCTATATTTCAGCAATTATCGCCCGGTCAAATATCAAGAGAAATCTTAAATGAATGAAGCTGGGGAATAGCTATTACATCTGTTCTTAAATACTTAAATTGAAACAACATTACAAAAAGCATCCGCATTTTTGCCGACTTTAAAATGTTTAGATAAGTACTTTACCTCACATCAACAACATAGCAACAGCATCACCAGAATCATCAGTTACGAGTATCTACTACTAACTACTTTTGGTTTTGTTTAGTTTGTTGTTTTTCTTCTAGTTGCTGCTGCCCATTGCAACTAACTATTTACAACATCCCACTTCCATTTCCGTTTCCGCAACCATTTCCGTTTTCGTTGTTTTTAAATGTTTTCGGGTTTTTTTTTTTTCTCTTCATTCGCCGTATTCATTTGTTGTTAGTTTGTGTATGTTTTCATGTTTTTCTTATATTTTTTTTTTTCAAGAGATACTTTCCCAAAAGGGAAAACTGCTCATTTGACCAATTTCTATTGTTGTTTTACTTTTTAAGTTTATTTTTATTTATTTTTTTTTTTTTTTTGGTTAACTTATTTAAAGGATTTAGTTGCTATAATGAGCAGCAGAGTTTTTCTTAGTTTTTCCTAGGTATAAGTAGTGGTTGCTCAATAAGAAGGTTTTCCTTTTGAATGAAGAAAAAAAATTATTGAAACTAGTTGAAGTATGTAGATGGAAGAAGAAGTTAAAGAAAAAATACTTTCGTTGCTATTATTCGTATTCTTACTATTTAGAGAAAAGAAGTGATGAGTGAGGCCCCATGGAGGCTGACTGTTGCAACATTATGCTGAGAATAACTGAAGGCAAAAGTTGCACTTGAATAAAATTGTACAAGTTTAGCGTAAAATGTAACAAAGTTTACTTCAAAAAAAAAAAAAAAAAAAACAAAACAAAAAAAGATTTCTAAAGTTCTTAAGAATTTTTTTAATTTTTTTGGTTGCTTTATATTTTCTTTCCAATTTTTGTGAACAATAAAATTCAATTGAAAATATAAATGCAATAATGAGTATTTTATTTTATTTTATTTCAATTTTGTTTTTTTTTTTGGTTTTTCTTTTCTATTGCTGTGATTTTTTGTTTTTCTTTTATATTCCCATTGCGGCATATAAAATAAAAATCACTTTGGCTGTTGCGTCCCATTTTCAAATTCAGCTGCAAGTTTTTGCTGTTGGTGTTGCTGTTTCTGCTGCTCAGCGTTTTCTTTATTTATCATTTACAAAAATTTTTAATTAGCACATTTTCTTCAAGTACTTGTTCTTCTTTTGCTGCCGCTGCTTATAGTTTTTGTTTTTGTTGTTAATTGAAAAAAACTTATCATCATCATCATCACTTCTTTAGCGCCATGCGAAAAACGCTTTTCTTTAAAGTAAAACACAAACCGCTCACTCGCTTCTCGCGCTTTTCAAGCATTATTGAGCGAAAAGTTTCGAATGTTGCAAAAAATTCAACAAAAAAAAAAAAAAACACAAAATTGTTTCCATAGCATTTTCTTATTTTCTTTTAATGTGTAGCTATTTTTTGTATGATTTTTTTCTTTTTTTTTTTTGTAATGCTTTCTTGTTTTTTTCTAGTACAAGTTAAGTGCAACTTTGGCAAGTATTTTTGCCTTTCGAAACTGTGGTAAACTCTGCTGCTGCTGCTGCTGCTGTTTGTTCTTATACTTTTTTTCTGCCTTTGCATTGCGTTGGCTTAAGTCCAGTGTAGAAATTGTTGCGCTGGACATGACAAGAAATGTACAGGAACATGAATAAAAATATGTAGAGAATGCTCAAGTATGAGCCACGCTACAGTAATACTCAATTCCCTGTTCATTCAATAACCTCGGTAAAGCTTTTTGAGACCTGAATCTTTAACTTTTCGGGGTTAAAAAATCGATTTTTTTTTTATTGTCTTGTTCGAAACCAAGAAAACCAAGCCTATGAAGAATCTGAAGGGATTTTGTATGGACCAGGCATAGCTGATTGAAGGTGAGTTGGTTTTATACACGAAACACTGCTTCACAAGACTTTAAACGCATTTTTCTCGAAACATTGTTTTTACGATTGGCGGACTTTGTAACTCAAAAACTATTCAACCAATCGCTTTGAAATTTTACAATGTTGTTTAATACATCAATAGCTATAACTTCGGATATTATCAAGAAGATTGATAAAGATTTTCTATAATTTTCAGCTCAGTTTTTAATTGAATTTGCAAAAAAATACATTCAAATGTCCGCCATTTTGTGAATTTTTGTCCGAAATGAATAATAATAGTCTATATTATAGAAAAACATGTACTTTATCTAATTCTGTTTGATTTTTTGATTTCAGACATTCCAGTGATTTGCAATCGTTCCCGCCATCAAAAAAAAACTGGCTTTTTATTGACAACGAAAATGTTGCTAAAATGTTTGTAAAACAACAATGTAAGAATTTTTTCTTGTTTTTAAAGTTTCGAAATTCAAATGCGCAGATATCCAAACGTCAAAAATAGATTTTTGTTTATTTACTAGCCCATTGAATATCGCGGAAATTCTAAATCGAGAATGGAGGGGGGGGGGGTACCCTTAAGGGATCTCCCTTACAGTTTGAAACGTAAAGTAGATCATTCTGAGTCCTTGAAATTATAGCTGAATTTATATTCTGATAGGCTGTTCAGGAAAGTTTAGGTGGACTGGTTCCACATATCTGTTAACTTTACAAAACCCTAGGATGGGTGGCCTTTGCTAGAAATAATGTTTTCCTAGGCCTAGGCAAAAATAGATCAGAACTGTTAAATGAGCAATTGACTTGCCTAGGGAAATTTGGAAACAAGATTAATGATTGAGTTGTTGGCCCAAAAGATCTGAAGTCATCTCCATAAGAAAATTGATTTGATACTTTATGTAGGGTATGAAAAACATGCAAACAAAAAAATAGTATATTTTAGTAACGCATAAATTTAATTTTCTTATTGTTATTGAGATTTTTTTTTTGTTTATAACTACCAAACAAATTCTTTTCTTCATGCTGGGCGAAAATACAGAGAAAAAGGAAAAGTTTTTGAATTGTATATTAAATTCTTCTTCTTCAATTTCGTTCGTATTTTTCTTTTCTTTGGTGAAAGCACATTGTAAATTTTTCTTTATACTTTTTTTTTTTATATGGAAATTTTTCTGCAAAAAAGTCTGTGAAATTTTGCTGTTTAGCTGAAGGATATTTGATAAAGTGTATAGTTTTAAATAACTGCTTAAACAATATAAATTTTTTTTTAACTTTTCAGCTGTAGTTTTTTGTAAAAATTATGGGCTTTCATAAACTTTTATTTACATACAAAAATTTGTTAAACATTTGAAATAACATTTTGTTAATGTTTAGGTACATTTTTAGTCTTCTCTATAAGCAGCAAAGTTGCTAAGAGAGAGACTTCGTAATGTGAGGGGCTCCGTTATATTTTCTCAGTTTCTGCAGCGAAGTTCTGTCGCTTAGAATGTGAGAGACTCCGTTATATTTTCTCAGTTTCTGCAGCGAAGTTCTGTCGCTTAGAATGTGAGAGACTCCGTTATATTTTCTCAGTTTCTGCAGCAAAGTTCTGTCGCCTAGAATTTGTGTAGTTTTCTTTAAATTTTGTCTAGTATTTAAATTTTGTTTATATTAGTGTTTACATTTTTTATTGGATACAATTTATTAAGTAATTAAAACTTTGATAAAGTTATTGGGAACTTAGAAATGTAAGTCTGCATTATTTTATTTAAATTATTTCTGAATTTAAAGTCTATGTGGAGAAGGGTTAAAAAGAATATAACAACAAAACTATTGATTAGAAATTTTTCAATTGAGTACTTGTATTTTCTAGGTATCTTTTCTAGTTTCAGTAATCTATATATAAAACTATTGAGTTTTAAGATCATTGATCACGAGATACGACAGGTTTCGAAATTGTCGTTGAATCTTCCTGTTTCACATAATTTTTTGTTATTTTCATTAAAAAAATATCGTTCATTAGCCATATAAGAATATTTTTTAGATATCAATAGGCGTTTTTATTTTTTAACTCAAAGTACTGAATAGAGTAGAGAGTTCGAATATATCGAGCACGCTTTGAGCAAGTTCTTTCAACTCATAGTAAATTTTTTGTCTAAATTACTTTTAATGTCGTCGCCCGCCAAAACTTTAAACCAGTTTTTCTCAAAAAAAGGTTTTTGCCATTGGCGTGCACGATAACTGAAATTTAAATATGTTTTTCTACACAACAATGGCCCAAGGATGTAAGATTGGTTAATTCTTTCCTCAATTTGGAACTATATTTTTACGAAAAAAGTCCAATTTTTGAGAAAACTAATTTTTGCGGTCTGCCATTGCGTTTGACGATTTTCAAAACGTCTTCCATGAAGCTGCTAAAAACCCTTTAAATAATTATTACACAATTTTTTCTTGTACTTGAAGTCTTTAAATAGATTTCAGAAAATTTTTTTTTATCATTTTATTGATAAAAAAAATTTTAACCAAGAAAGTGCAAGGCCCCTTAAAATAACTCTGACCGAGATTAACTCTAAGCCTACGTAAAGGGTATTTTTAGTTTATATAAAATGTTTATATGAAAAGTGCGTATCGTACTGTTATAATATGAAATTATACCGGTGCGGGGAATTTGGTCGAAAATCGGGGAATTTCGCGAGAGTTATCGGGGAAAAGAAAAAAAAGAGTTGGCATCCCTGGCTCAGAGTTAAAAAAGAACACAATTACGTTTTTTAACAGCTCTTCTCAGAGTAAATAAAGAAAAACGCCTAATGACCGCGTTTCTAATGCATTGTTTTCACTATGTCATATTCCCTGTCAAAAAGAGAGAATTTTCTATATAAAATTTGACAACATGTTGTCAAATTTGATTGAATTTGACATAGTGAAAACCAGGCATAAGACACAAAAATTCCACAACTGTTGCGATCTAAAAGAGCAGAAAAATAATATGAAAATGACGTTCAAATACAAACATTTATGTCGATCATTTACTCACAACTAAGCGTTTCTTATCATTTCTAGCGAATGTTGCGAAATTTCGTATCTTAAAAATGCAATCAATGTCGCCTGCATGTTGCTAAGAATTTTTCATTGAAAATGCTGCTAAACATTTCCATGAAAATGTTGCTCCAGCTTAACATGAATATGTTGCTCATTATTTGTTTCTTGTGGAACTTATTCACCGCTTTGCATCATGTATACAGGTCTAACACCACACGCAACATGTGCTTATCAGTTTATTGTATTCATTTTATTTTATAGTTGTTTATGTGTTCATTTCTGTGCTCTCTGAATGAACTAAAATTTCATCGAAACATTACGTTCATCGGTCTTGACTCATCGTTTTCAATTCCATTTGCGTGTTTTTCACAGACACCAAATGCTTACATTTAGTTTAGTTTTCAAACTTATATCGTAGTGCGCGTAGCTGCTGAATTTGGGCGCATTTTTTTGTTGTTTTTTTTTTTTTTTTTTTTTTTGATTACTGGGTGGTTTTGTTTTTTTGTTGATGGTCTCGGTTTTGTTATTATTAGTGTATTTGTCTGCTAAAATTTCTTCTACTTTGACTTCTGTGACGTTTAAGTCCTTGGGTTACTTTTTTTTTCTGATTTGCAAACTCGTAAATTGAGTTTCTTTTTCATTAATAAGCCGGCAACTGTAAATATTAATTTAACATGTGTTTTTGTTGTTATCTGTAGTGTTGACGATATTGTGTTTATGATCTTATTGTTGTTGCTATTTGTGTTTGATTTAGATTTAGTTTTGTAATAATGATAAGTTTTAATTTTTGTTGTTGTTGATTATCAACATGATATTAGTAATAAAGTGCTAATAACTAAAAATTTTCAATAACCATCTATTTTTTTTTTATTACTTATTAGTTTTTTTTTGTTTTATTTACTACCTACGCACATTTCGAATCGATGAGTAATCGATCAAATGATTTTGTGTTTTTTTTTTTTTTTTTTTTTTGAATTTTGGAATTTTCAGATTTGCAATCATTGAGTTTGAAGTCATCAGACGGGAAGTTTTAACTATTAGCAGGTGTTCAGCTTAATTGGTTTGTGGAAATTAGTTGATTGTGTTTCAATTTTGCTGTATAATAATTATTGTAATCACTATAATGAATGAAAATACGATAAAGTAACGAGTCGAATATCAATGGAATATCAAATGACTAATATGAAGTACAAGAAGATTTCCTGTTTAATTGCGCGAAAGATTTTCCAAGCTTAAGATGGTCATGAAATGGTACAATATTACAAAAATTTACAAGATTTTCGAAAAGTTTGGGACTAAGTATTGAAATCTGCTACTGAAACTGAGTTCAAGGCGCAAATGTCTCAGCTATTATGATTGTTGGTTCAGACTTACGAAACTTTTTAGAGAAACCTCCTATCCCCTCTCTTTTCGCCATCTCTAGTAGTTTAAGGAGAACTTTGGAAAAATTCTGTGATAAATTTCAGTGTTTCAGGAACTCAAAGAACTTCTGGAAGCAAAAATCTATAAAAGGTTTTTTTTTTGGAAACATTTTCGATTACGATGGTCTTTGGCAAGGATAACTTCAGTATTTAATCAACTGAAGAATGTGAAGCCAGAGCTCTGTAATTCCTATTTACTTTACTATATTTTCACTTACCCAGCGTCTACACCTGTCAGTGCTGGCATGCCAATGCTAACACACTCACATTTTTTCACTAATACACTCACAGTTTTCTCATTGGCAGAATCATTGGCAAGCAAATTTCGATGCCAATGAATTCTGCCAATGATTTGACGTATGCCGACAATATTTGACGTTTCTCCCATTTGTGAGAGAAAACAAAAACAAAGTAGAGCGGAGTGAGCAAATTATTAGAAATGGAGTGTCTGACATTTTGTTAAAAATGAATTGGCATGATAATTGGCAGGACGCCTACGTCACAAAGACAATTTTTCTGTTTTTTGATAGATAATACATATTCTAAATTGGCATGCCAGCACTGTCAGGTGTAGACGTAGTGTTATATAGATTGTTGAATTGAGGGAACTATCACAAAGATCACTAATGAGGAAACGATTGACTGACCTACTTGTTCTATGAAGTTTTGATATTCTTCTGACATTATTGTTCACCTAAGTTTATTAATTTAAATTATAGGGAATGTAGTTAACACTAAAAATATTTTAATCGGAAGCGAATACGAATGCAGACAGACATTCCGTACATCATTGTTCTTGATCAAAACAGTCACACCTAAATTGGAACTTCAGCGTTGTTTAACTGTTTAAATTCTTTGCAGCTTTCTTCCAGCCAACTTCAATCCTTAACTCCGTGTCAACAGACTATTCTGGCATATTTCTATTTATTATTTATTCTCCGAAAAAATCACTCCAGGTCCGATTTGTGATAAACATAAGTTTGAAGAGCGGTGGAGATAATAAACATATGTATGGATTTATAATTTTATGTATCACACAGTAGAAAACTTGAACCTCAAATCAAAGAAATCTAGGTTCAGTCAAATAGAATCACTGTATGACTGCCTGAAAAAGTATAAAAAAGTTAAAATTTGCATATATTTATATAATTATTTATTTGTGCATTTCTTAATAAATAAAGTAATTAACAGATCTTAAATATTTATTATTATTATCACACTTTTAGTTTTGTTTGGAAAGTACAAATTCATTATACTATAAAGTAAGTATTATTTAAACTGTTTTCCCATTAAATCAATCAAAACCTAATACTACGCAATCCATATATTACAGCAAGCAGAAGCGTTAAAGTAGGTAAAATTTGTCCAGCACCATTACATCTAATAAAAGAAATTAACAAATAAATATTTAGTTTTATGAATAGAAAATATTCCAGCATATTTCAATACATACTTTTCATTCTGTTGCACCCATGTCACTGGCACATCATATTGCGTAGCTAAGCTATTTATTTGATTTATAATTGTAGCATTCGGTTGACGTTCTCTGGTCATAAACTTTATCAAAGAAATTGATGATATGCCCGTTGTACCACAAACTAACGCAAATGAATCATAATTTGTGGCCACCAGTTTAAAGGTAACTTTGGTCTCCGAAGCCCCTGAACCGTATTTCAACTCAAAAATACCATTTTTTGTTGCATTATCCCATGGAAATTTCAACACTTCACTTTCACGCTCCCATCTTGAGTTGATATTATTCACATAATTAACTTGCATGTTATATGAGTTATTGGCATCCAATCCAGTAGATGCATTGACTGCAACACATGCAGGTACTGTGGATTCGGGAACGCGTGCTATTTCAAACCATTCTCCAGAAATCTATAAAGATATATATAAATTATTTCAACTTATTGTAGCCACAATATCCCTTCAATAAAAACTTACACGCTCTCTATCAAATTCAAATCCTGTTGCATTTACAGTACAACTCCAATTTGGCAGATCTGCGCTTCGTACAGTAGCGCAAAGGTATAAAATTGTGCTTGCAAATATAGCCAAATAAAATATACACTGTGCCATTTTCCTCCTGGAGTTTATTTTTTTCAGACAACTTTTTCCGACTTTTGCTCACTTGCAACTGAACTGTTGGGTTTCAATTTCAGTTTAATTTCCCTGAATGAATCAGGTGGATTCGTTTTTTTTTTTTTTTTTTGCATATGAAAATTATGATTGCTTATCTTTGGTTTTATCATATATTGGCAAATCATTTACGATAATTTCGGTCTGTAGTTCTACTGTTATTACTTTAGGTTTAGTATGTGTGTAAGTTCGCGTTTGTGTATGTAAATATTGTAAATTATTATTGGTTTGCTGAATTTCCATTTATGATTCATAGAATTACTTATCTTTTATTCGAAACAATCAGGGTGGAGTAAAAATTAGATTTTTCTCAGTATTATTTGGGAAAGTTAGCATCTGATGTCAGTATTAAGTGCGTAATGTTTTTCTTTTTTTAAGTTATGGTCAACTTTTAAAATTGACATTATCTATCGAGTTGAAGTTGACAAAGAACTTATCACTAAGATCGCTGATGAGGAATTGTGGCGTATTTCGAAAAAGTCGTCTGATTTGCCCGTCTCTATATACACAGTTGTTGTAATGACTAACCACGTTCAACTAGGCCTGTTATAGATTACTTAAAAATTTGTTTGTTTTTGATCGAATCGAGCAAAATTTAATGTTTGATTGATGTTTTTCTTACATGTGGCCAATTTCAACCCGATAATGCCAGCCGTAAAAGTTTATCAAATCCAAAAAAAATTTGCCTGCTTACTACTAACGTCAGTTGTTAACTTTCTCAGACAGTTCTGGGAAAATAAATTTTTACTTCACCCTAATGTGCACACACCCGTGTCAACACATTGCTGAAGTCACATTTTTTTTTCGAAATGAGGTTTCTTTTCAAGTTGGTTAGACCACAATCAATTCAATCAATGGTCTGTCAATATGAACAGTAATAAAATCGGAAGGAGAATTGAATCGCCGATAACTTCACTATAGTAGAGTCGAACAAACTTATCGAGGTCGCGATTCAAAAATAGAGAGCTGAAAACTAGTCAATTAGAAAAAAAAAAAAAATTCGATCTATCCGTAGTTTTTACCTAGGCTTGAACTTAAATCAAGTAAAAAAAAAATTATTGATGTCTAATGCTCCAAAAAAAAAAAAGTATGTACATCAAAGCTAACGTTAAAATGAAAGAGGTGGAAAGAGTCGGAAAGAACAACAAGAATTGCATTACGCTTTTTTACACAGCTGATAAGATTTAAGTGATTGAATCTAGTGTTCTACTTCGGTTTCGGTTCTTCGGCTAATCGGCCTAAAAATGCATATTCGGCTTTGGCTTCGATTCTTCGGCTATTCGGCCTAAAAATGCATCTTCGGCTACGGCTTCGGCTTCGGCTTCGGCAAAAATTTGCCGAAGTTTTGGCCGAAGCCGAAGATTATAAGCATTTCACTTTATCATAAATTTTACTACAGATTGGCAGTGAAAACTTCTTACTTAGAATATTTATACAAATAAAAAAATGAAACTATTTCACGTTATAAAATATGTACATTGCAATTCTGTGTTATATTTTCTCCGTTTACTTGTCCAATTTTTACTTTTGAACTAACCCACAGATTTACAACCTCACAAACTGAAATCAGTGATTTTTTTAATAAGGATCTAATACAATTAGAGCCAGCAGAAGCAAGCGAAACTGTTTTACCTTTTAAGGAAGAACTTGATGCGTATTGAAAACAAGCGTTAATTATTAGAGAAGGCGACATTTTCCATTACTGGCGCTCCACTTTTTTTTCGCTTTCAAGGGGGTCCAATGGTGATGGGTCAAAAAAATTAAATCTACTCTTTAGTACATCTATAGTTCTAGTCTGTCCGAACCAGGATCATTGTGATAGCTCTCATAGTTTTTTATTTAAGTGGAAGTAGGTAAATAAAATGACAAAAATCAAACATATATTTTCAAAACTAGATAGATAGACAAATAGATAGATAGTTGTTTTATTTGATATTTTCTTATATAAAAAGACAAACTAAAATAACATACGATAAAACTATTCCAAAAATTGGATTTTCAATATTTTTACTTCATTCTGGTTCCGGTTGTAGGCACAGGTCTATCGATTAATACGTTGTTTCAATCTCTGATTTTAGATAAGCAGAATCATCGGCCAACTTTTTTTAGACACAGGTGTGGCTGAACGACAGTCGTTCTACAGATATAGTCGATGAAAAGGAAATAATATTTGTCTGAAATATATTTGTCAACTCCTCCGACAGTGAAAAGTTATTTAGTGCCACTGCTCAACTTTTTTTTGGGGTACCTATTATTTTTTGTTTTTACTTGCAAATTTTTATTTTTTTTATATTTAAAAAATCCTTCAGTCTTCGACTTCTGCCGAAGGTTAGAGGAATGACCGAAGTTTGGCTTCGGCTACGGCTAAAAAAGCACCTTCGGTCGGACACTAATTGAATCCTCAACGTGTGTGGGTAATATAAGTGTGAGTGAATGTGAGTGTGAGTTAACGCTTTTTCGCCATCAGAGGTGCTGAGGGCCCCTGTCAAACTACTACTGGGGTATATAGCCCCTGAATTAAAAGTCATAGCTTTATCAAAGATAATTTTATATACAAAATCGTACGAGTACTAAATATAAAGCAGGCACGATTACTGTGGCATTCACCTCGTTTGTAACTACATTTTTTTCTATCATCAATAAGGAAATCATGAGAGCAGGGACACTACAAAATTAGAGAGCTACCGTCATGGGTGTTTGTCAAGTTACTCGACGTTCATTTTGATACATAAACAAATCTCAGCCCACTTTTGAACCTTAAAGTTCTCAAACAAATATCCCTTCAACCTTGATCAAAAAGTTCCCAGAATTTATTCAGAAAATTAAAAATACAAGTTTATTCATCTAAATCTATATTGTCCCCTTCAAAGTAATCCCCATCAATTGCAACACACTGATGCCAGCGCTTGATTCAATCCTCGAATATATTCGGTTTTCGGTATGTCCATCAGTGCCTCCAGCGATTTTTCTATTACTTCCTCTTGGCTGCTGAAACGCGTTCCCCGTAATGGTTTTTTTAACTCGATTGAACAGAAAGAAGTCACAGGGAGCCAAATCAGGTGAATTCAGTCGCTATTGGATGGTATTTGTTGCATTTTTCGTCAAAAAATTACGAATAATGATGGCACTGTGCGACGATGCGTTATCATAGTGCAAAATACACGAGTTTTCTGCCCACAATTCTAGTCTCTTTCGGCGAATTGCTGCACGCAAAAGCCTCATAACGCCCAAATAATACTCTCTGATGGTTAATTTGCGGTTATTGACCAAAATTTCTTTTACTTTATCAAGGTTTTTGTCGGTTTTCGATGTCGATGGTCTGCCACTGCGTTCATCGTCTTCGATTGACTCACGATCACTTTTGAACCGCTCGTGCCACTGGTAAACGACCGTTTCCTTTAGAGAATCGTTGCCGAAACACTTTGCCAACATTTCCCACGTTCGCGCGCCATTAAATCCGTTTTTTACGCAAAATTTAATACAATACAATTCAATACAATTGTAAAAAATCGCCAACACACACAGAGATAGATGTACTCTAGGCTACGTAACTTTTGCAAATATCACGCTATGACGCTAAGATTTAGAGGGAATATCAACAACAGATGTACCAACTTAAAAAAAAGAAACAGAACTCGAATCGGAACGATGGGAGCGCCACAGGGTGGTTATTCCGGGAACTTTTTGATCAAGGTGGTATTATAATCAATAATGAAATTGCCAATATTTGATCAAATTTTATTTGCTAGATGAGTTCAAATTGCTATTATTTATGTTCTGTAAAATTCATCTATTGAAATACGAATGCAGCGAAAATAGTTTACCTGAATGTGTAAACTAAGATCGATGTTAAGTTTTGTCTGGTTTACTACCTAGTTATAGAAACTGTTGAATGAATAAACTATTTTCGCTATAATAATTTTTGCTATTTTTAGAGTGTTGAGTGGGCGCCAGGATTCGTGATTTATAGTTTCCTTGTTCCTCCTAAGTTTGGTACTTAGTTGTTTTTTTTAATAATACCGGAAAGTCCCCCTCACTTTTCATACATTTTTCGAATCGGTTTGGCGATTCTTTCTCCATAGAAGTTTTGCCCATTTTAGGATATTTTGTCTTTTTGTTTTTGGAATTCTGTCCACTTTTATAGTAACACGCTATATAGCAATTTAATTCCTGAAATAATGAAAAATACCTAAAAAAGACTACTGATTTACAAACTTATGGGTTAACTCTTTCATACCCAATGTTGCGTATATGTAACATTCACTTTTATGTGGCATAAATAAAATGTTTAACAGATATTACTATTAACGCTATTTGTATTCGGCTCTGTTAGGTACTCTTCACGTTTGCTAATTGCCGAATATTTGAAATTTTTTGCTTAAGTAATTTTTTTTTAATGTTTTGTCTTTGAAGTCCAGCAAAAACCAGAAGTGCAAAAATTTTCTATAAAATCTTTTGCACTATTTTTTCAAAAATAATGCATTAAATTATTACTAACCGGAAATTTTTTTTATCAGATTATAAAAGATAAGAGAATATGAAAATCAAAAAATTAGAGAAAAGGAGTTATCCAGTGGTTGTCTACAGCTTCATAGCTATGTTTTTTTTAACCTTTAATAAAGGACAAACAAATCAATGTAGAAGCAAGAAATTTGGTGTCATAATTGTGGAAGACCTAAGTAACCATAATTTCACAACAAAACCTCATTATACTTCGGGCGTCAAAGGGTTAAAGAAAATTTTCTCCATATTTAGAGCATTCCCTTACCTTCTTTTTCTTCTTTTATCACACAACAGCCCATGAACGGCCTAGACCGGGCTATTCACATCCATTCACGTTGTGTGAGTCATATTTGAGAGGCTGAGAGGAAAAGTGGTATAACTTCTACATTCAGAAAAAAGTTTAATAATTTTACTTAAGAGCAAAAGCAAAACGAAATATGTTCAGAGCAAAAGTGAAACGAAATATGTTCAGAGTGAAAACGGAATAAAAAACTATGCTGTTCTTACTCTGAAAGAATTGTTATACCATTTTTGCTCTTACTTTTAAGGCGTTTCATTTGCACTCTAAATCGTATTACTTATGCCATTCTTGCACTGACACTCTAAATTATTTCACTTTTGCTCTTATATAAATTTTAGCCCGCTTTTCCTCTCAGCCTGTCATTTATACACGAATGGGAGGAACCTATAGTTTTATGCCGAATCTGAATGGCAAAGTGAAAAGCTTTTTTTTTATAGAATTATGACCATTTTTGAAAGGATAACCTCGATTCCAGAACCGTCACTTTTCTGCTTTTTCAGCTTCTTTGGTTAATTCAATTTGCTTTTTGCGGGCTAACAAAATTTACTTTCAGTTCTTATCATATTTCTTTTATTGGAAATTATTTTGTAATTAACTATGATTTGTTCAATGAATTTTCCTGAATGAAAAATTAATTAACTTCCTTGTCAAACTATTGAGCCTATTCTCATTTACCACAACAGTTCATTGTGTTGAAGTTTTAAAGGTTATTAAACTTTTCAAACTTGCGCCAACGTAAATTAAGTGCCAATTTCAATATTGCAAGTAAAAGCAAAAGCAAGAAAAATAACAAGAAAACGATAGCAAATCTCAAAAATTGACAAAAGATTCACTGCTTTAAATCTATTCATTGTCAATGGCAGTGAAAATAATCAACAACAACAATAACAGCAACAGCAAATACTAAATAATAAGATGTATAGCTGCCAATGCCAATGCCGACAACAAAATAAATACGAAGTACAATAGAAGTAGCTGCTACTAGTGCTCGAGCAACTGAAAAGCAAGCAACAATAAAATGCAAATTGCAATAAAAATTGCGCGCAATTTGTGAGCGCCATTGAAATACAAAAAAAAAAAAAAAGCGAAAAGAAAATGGCGCGTGTAACTGACTGACTGACTGACAGATTGTAGCTTGTGTAGCTGTGGTGTCTATAGCAGTGAGTTGTCGTTGTAATTGCTATAGGTGTGTATATGTGGGTGTGTGTTTTCTATTAGAATGCGTGTGCTTTCCCTCACAGTCAATTGGCAATTGTTTGTTGCTCATAGTTGAGGTGACAATGCGACATACTTATATATATACTTATACTATATGTATACATACATTCAGATACTAGCTACATAGAGTAAGTGCCTAGTACTAGGTGCTTACTTTACTATGTAGGCGGTAAATATTGCACTTGTGTGTGTACACAGTACAACAAAGAACACAGCAAATTTCTATAGTCTCGTGTCAGAGTCTATGTGTGCGAGTTTGTCTTTGTCTGTCTCTGCCTCTGCGTGCGTGTGTGTGTGTGTGTGTGTATTTGGCTGCGTAGAAGTAGCTTCATTAAATTTGCTTATTGCAAATAACTTGCAATCAAGTTGCTGCTACTGCTACTGCACTTGCATTGCCAATGGCAAAAGTCTTGCTTCTTTTACTACTACAATTGCCTGCTGAAGACGTAGCAATAGCGGTAGCTATAGCTGCTGGAAAATCGCAGATAGTTTGACTGCCTGAATGTGTGTACTAAAGGGAATCTCATTTCTTTTATACGTTAAAAATCAATTTAAGTTTATTCTTTTGTTTTCCGGTATGCCGCCATCATACTAAAAGTAAACTTCACCACGCTGCATATTTTCTTTATGCTTTACCGCATAGTGTGATGAAATATTTCGAAAATGAACAAAATTTTATAAAATGGGCAGAACTCTTTCAGTTTCTAAATCACTGGAGTTATTTCAATAACTTTTTCCGTGGCTGATAGAAAAATGCTGAAGAATTTAAGGCGCCAGGAATTATTTGTGTTAAAAGTAAAAAAGATATTATATTGGAAATTTGAAAAAATAATTGTCTATAATCTTTTTTTTAACTATGTAAATGCCTAAATTTTCTGACCAAAAGTAGGA
Source organism: Toxonevra muliebris (assembly GCA_963691655.1). Lineage (NCBI taxonomy): Eukaryota > Metazoa > Arthropoda > Insecta > Diptera > Pallopteridae > Toxonevra > Toxonevra muliebris. The sequence continues at coordinate 93,458,631 of OY829327.1, read as the reverse complement.
ATGATCTAACTTTTTCTATATCTCATAAATTGAACCTTGCTTTTCTTACGACTTCTATAACCAGAACATTTTTCTTCTTTGATTAAATTTTTTTGTGGCTGAGAAACTATTGATTTTCGGCTATTTTACATGCTCTTGTTCAATATTTCCATTTTTAATAATTTTTTCCGTTTTGTAGAATATTGTCCTTTTTCAAAAGTGTTGACCTTTTTCCAGAATTTCGTCCATTTTAAGATTTCATTTAGAATTTTCATTTTGTGTGTTAGTTTTTCAAAAATTCTATCCATTTTCAAAAAGTTTGTCCAATTGGCACAATTTTACTCTCCTTTCAAGAATATTGTTCATTATGCAGAATTTAGTCCATTTTCCAGAATTTCGTTTATTTTTAAGAATTTTTCTCATTTTAAAGAATTTTATTCATTTTCAAGAATTTTGTTCAATTTAAGCAATTTGATTCTTTCAAAAAATATTACCCATTTTGCAGAATTTTTCTAAAAGAATTTTATTCATTTTTCAGATTTTTTCACTTTCTTGAATTTTTTCCATTTTCAAGAATTTTTCTCATTTTCAAAAATTTTTCCCTTCTTCGAGAATTTTGCTCGTTGTCTCAAATTTTTCCCTTTTTTAAGAATTTTTATTCAGTTTTATTCATTTTCCCGTATTTTTTCCACTTTCAATTTCGCCAGAATTTTTATCCATTTTGCAGAGTTTTTTGCATTTCCAAGAATTTTTTCCACTTTCAAGAATTTTTCCCATTTTTAAGATTTAAGCTAATTTTCAGATTTTTTTCTGTACATTTTCTTGAATTTTGTCCATTTTCAAGAATTTTGTCCATTTTCCTGAATTTTTTAAATTTTGTTCTTTTTCCCGGATTTTTTCAAGAATTTTATTCATTTTCCTGAATTTTTTCCTTTTTCAAACATTTTTCCCATTTTTAGGAATTTTGCTAATTTTCACTTTTTTTTTTTGTATATTTTCCTGAGTTTTGTCCATTTTTAAGAATTCTGTCCATTTTCCTGAATTTTTTCAATTTTATGTTCTTTTTCCCGAATTTTTTAAATTTTCAAGAATTTTATTCATTTTCTCGAATTTTTTCCATTTTTAAGAATTTTTAAGAATTTTGCTAATTTTCACACTTTTTTTGGTACATTTTCCTGAGTTTTATCCATTTTCAAGAATTCTGTCCATTTTCCTGAATTTTTTCAATTTTTTGTTCTTTTTCCCGAATTTTTTCAATTTTCAAGAAATTTATTCATTTTCTCGAATTTTTTCCATTTTTAAGAATTTTTCCCATTTTTAAGAATTTTGCTAATTTTCACACTTTTTTTTATATATTTTCCTGAGTTTTATCCATTTTCAAGAATTCTGTCCATTTTCCTGAATTTTTTCAATTTTTTGTTCTTTTTCCCGAATTTTTTCAATTTTCAAGAAATTTATTCATTTTCTCGAATTTTTTCCATTTTTAAGAATTTTTCCCATTTTTAAGAATTTTGCTAATTTTCACACTTTTTTTGGTACATTTTCCTGAGTTTTATCCATTTTCAAGAATTCTGTCCATTTTCCTGAATTTTTTCAATTTTTTGTTCTTTTTCCCGAATTTTTTCAATTTTCAAGAATTTTAGTCATTTCCCGAATATTTTTCACTTTCTAGAATGTTTTTCATTTTCAAGAACTATGTCCATTTTAAAGAATTTTGTAATTTTTTTCAACAATTTTGCTCATTTTAAAAAATTTGGTTCATTATCAAGAAATTTGTCCACTGTCGGAAATATTTCGCCACACTGTACACTCTACAATTGAGTGAAGAGACAACGACACAACGCTTGACGTTGACAATGACGTTGCTGACATCTCACCAGAATACGCGTTGATATACCTACACAGTGTCGAAGATCAACGTGCGCCAGAGTTCCATTTCCCCTTCTCTTCACTGCTGCTTGCACATCCTGTTAAGGAATTTTTATGAGCTGCGCCGCCGTTGTTGCACTAGTTGCAATTTCCTAGAGTTGCTTCTTTTTATAACTTATGCCAAGTATTTGTTGCAACTTCAGCCAGTAATAGCAGCATACTTTCTTCTTCTTTTTTTGTACTTCTTTTATTGCTACAGCAGCTCTAGCAATGGCCATGTATTGCAATAATAATGTCCTTGGTAACCTTGGTATATTAACGAGCATAAAGTAGCAGCGAGTTGCTGGCGAATTGCTGTGCTTTGTAGTGTAGAATGGTAGAGTAGTTAAGCATGGTATGCCGTAATGGAATGGTGCCTGAAATTGTAGATAAGTTAGTCGTTTTGTTAATATTTCACCTTGATTGATATTTGAAAATTTTGCAAGCAGAAAACTAGGAATTTTCATTAAAATAAATGAAGGAGCAGTTCAGCGTAGCTCGGTACGGAAATGTGTGCGAGAATAATGTGAAATTTCTTTTTATTAAATTTACATCCGTACGATTACTTACTAGAACGGAAGTAGTTGTGGGAAATTCGTATAATGCAAATGCAGGAAAATTATAATATTTTATAAACTTGAAATGAAAATATTTCCAAATTGCAGGAATAACTGGGGAAGAGATGAAAGGAGGGTTCATGGATCCATCAATGATGCTAGACCAACAACAGTTTCTGGACAGTTTAAAATCTTCAAATTACCATTTTCGAAATTAAAAAAAATGTAAGACGCTATGGAATCTAAATGTGGCTGAGAGGGGATGGTGAAGTTTAAGGTATTTTAGTTTCTTCAAAACGCTTTCAATTCACAAACCAAAGCCATGATATTGGGGTATGTAGCTTCGTTTGTGATGTAAGACCTGTGACGATAAAATAATTGTAATTTTAATCGCACAGCCCTATATGTAATAAACCTAACCGATGCGTCCGCACGGAAGGATGGTACGTTAGAGTCGTTAGTTTATATCAGCGAAGCGTCCACATGCTAGGTTCTTCATAATATATTATTCAATCGTGAGGTTTTAATTAGATCTTGGCGTAAGTCCTTACGCCAGGATTAAGATTTCCGCTGAGGTATTAATCGGCATCAGGGGGTCGTATCCACGTACCCTGGTGTAGCACAAACGAAGTTGCCAAGGACCATACGAACGACAATGATCTAGCCACCGTGTCACGAGGACACGCATAGAAAACATACGAACGCAAACGATCACCAACAAAGCCAAACCGATATAAATAACCAAATATAGTAAAGGGCCTTGCCCCTGCGGGAAGTGGGCAAAAATATTCCAACGTCAAGGTATACCTGTCGTAAGCGGCGGCTAAAATACCCCACAGAGACGGAGGGCATGACCAAAATGTCACCAAGCCCCATGCCATCCCGATGAATGACGCCGCTTCAGTCTGCAATGAGACCACGCCCGTCTCACAAAATCGAAGCAGCAAGGCGCAGTCCAAAATAATAATAAACGCCAAGGAGACCCAGGCATCTCCCGCATTTATACGAAACAGTGCTCCCGACTGCAATGAGACCACGCCCGTCTTACCAAATCGGTTAAAACAAAAAGGCGCAGTTAAATATAAACGCCAAGGAGACCTAGACGTCTCCAGCGTTTATATGAAACGGTACCTCATACTGGTATGAGACCACGCCGGCTTATAAAAACTAGCTCTTACGCGTGTTGAGGCCGCCTCTTCACCTCGCTGTCAGACCAATAACGGCTGTCACGGTTAAAGTAGCAGTTTTTAGCGTGGAACGAAGATAGCAGGGTATCAGTGACCCTGCCCACAGCGGACGGTAACGAACCAGACCAACTAAAGAAAATGAAAAACAGACGAGTGAGCAGCTCTAGACGGCCTCCCGATGTAATACTTAACGGTGGTTCCGGGAGGAGCTTTCCGTCGGACGAGAGGAGATGTTTAGCGGATGGAAGTCTTGCACTGACTTCGACTTTCAATGCTTTTACTCCTCGTTAAATAAAAAAAAAAAAAAACAAAAAAGGCCAAACCGAACGCCAAGGAAAGCAAACGAGCTCCAATGAAGGAAAACCAACGTCCTAGAGGAACGATTGAGAGGATACAAGGAACAAACAGAGACTATACGAGGTACCATTAAAACAAAGAGAACTGTGAATAATATCAGGGGCGGATACAAGGGGGGGAGAGGGGGGAGGTGGAGGAACAGGGGCAAATTTCCCCTCCCAAAATATTTTCAAACACTTAAAAATTTAATAACTTAAACAGGCAAAAAGGTGAACATAATTAGTTATTGTTGTTTTTAGTTATAACGATTTACTTTCAATTACAAGAATAATGAATAATTTTGCACATTAAGGGTAGCCCCCCATTCTCGGGGTCAAAAAATCTATTTTTTTTTATGAGCCTATGAAGAGTCTGAAGGGGTTTTGTATGGACCAGGCATAGCTGATTGAAGGTGAGTTGGTTTGATACACGAATTTTTTTCTCGAAACAGTATTTTTACGATTGGCGGACTTTGTAACTCAAAAGCTATTCAACCAATCGCTTTGAAATTTTGCAATGTTGTTTAATGCATCAACAGCTAAAACTTAGAATATGATCAAGAAGATTGTTAAAGATTTTCTATAATTTTCAGCTCAGTGTTTAACCAAAAAGCATTGAATTTTCGAATAAATACATTCAAAGGTCCGCCATTTTGTGAATTTTTGTCCGAAATGAATAATAATAGTCTATGTTATAGAAAAACATGTACTTTATCTAATTCTGTTTGATTTTTTGATTTCAGACATTCCTGTGATTTGCAATCGTTCCCGCCATAAAAAAAAACAGGCTTTTTTATTGACGACGAAAATGTTGCTAAAATGTTTGTAAAACAACAATGTAAGAATTTTTTCTTGTTTTTAAAGTTTCGAAATACATATGCGCACATATCCAAACGTCAAAAATTGATATTCTTTTATTTACCAGCCCATTGAATATCGCGGAAATTATAAATCGAGAGTGGGGGGAGGGTACCCTTAAACTACTTTCCTTCTCTATGAAAATGTGCTGAAATAATAATGATATCTAAACCAAAGAAACCTTAAAACTCAGTACCCTCATATAGACCTATGAGGATCAAGTAAGTTTGCTGGCAATATTCTCGAAAATATTCGAAATAGTAGATTGCTAATAATACAAGAAAATAAGAATATAGTTCCGAATTACCAATCGTCATAAGCACGGTACTCCTGAGCAATATCATCAATATTGTCACTGACTTTCTGGAACGCAGAAAATATTGCTCTGCCATATTTTTGGACATTCAAGAAGCTTTCGAAAAAATTTGGCATCAAGGGCTGTTATACAAATTAAAAAATTTACTTCCAACTCCATTTTATTTGGTCTTAAAGTTCTATGTCAAAGTAAATGATGAAACATCAACCAAATGTCAAGTGAAAGCCGGAGTACCACACGGCAGTGTTCTGGGTCCTGCTCTTTATTCGATTCTTACCTGCGACTTGCCTGAAACTACTGAAGCTACTTATCCAGACGATACTGCCATTTTACCGTCAAATTAATCTCCTACAGAAGCTGCTAATCTAGTTCTAAAACAGCTCGACGACGTTCAACAATGGTTACTTCGTGGATGAGTGCTTGACTGGAGTTCCATCTGCCTCAGGTTCGATTCCCAGATGGGGTTAAATTCTTAAAAAATGTCCAAATGGATTGTTCTAATAATAATGGATCATTTCGGTGATTTAGTTCCGCCACTGACAATATAAATAAACAAGTGAACATAAGATATCGAAACGAACTATTGTGTATTATTTACTCTCTGAGCATACCTTAGCTAAAAGAAAAGGAACCAGGAAGGTTCGTTACAGACCAACATCAGTTTTTTTTTCTCCCAGAGACAAGAGGATGTACCAATACTAGGACGAAGTTAGATGCTTTTACCGAATCTAGAGTAAATTTATGTCTACAGTCAAACACTGGCTACCCAACCCGGTCAAAAAGGCTTTAAAGTGTTTCATTAGCTCTGCGCTGGCTGCAAGTGGCAAGGCCAAGCGAAATCAGGTCTCTTTATGCATGGTCTTTCAAACGAAGAGTTGGTCGCATTTTCTTTACACTTTAATACCTAGCAGGAACAGGAGGATTGATACTTGTAAGCCGGTTTTTTCATCTATAGAGTGGGAGCTCTCCTTTTCAGCTTTTCACTGCGCCCTTCGGATAAAATTGTAGGTGCCTTCCATTCGTGTATAAATATAACTGACACAACATGAATTGATGCGAAAAGCTCGGCCTTGGCCCTCCATGGGCTGTTGTGCCATTATAGTAGTAGTAGATATATATAGCTTGCGGACGATATCCTCTCGGCTATTAACAGTAAAAACTGCAACAACAACGAACGAAAATATATAATAGTGAAAGTCGAACACAGTGAAATTCCGCCTGAGCTTGACACAGCAAAAGCCGAGGTTAATGGTTAATGAGAATAGGACAAATAGCGGAGGTTGCTAAATATTTAATTGTTATAATAATAAAATGTTATTGTGTTTTACATGCTGAGATAAAGACGTGCTGTGGAAATTACGCAATAAATTGCTCAGTAAAATGTTGAAGAAAAGTTGAAAAATATTTTTATTAAAAATTAAAATCTGATTTTGTTAAAAATTAAAATAAATTATATACGCTTCTACACCCCAGAAGTAATGACTACGCTACTCCCGTATTACCTTGCTTTTGCCAGCTAACCATTATCCAGAGCATCCAGGTACCCCACTATGCATAACTGTAAGCTTTCAGTGTATGTATTTTCACACATATATATACACACAAACACACACATATACATCTATTCGCTTGCCAAATCAAAGCAATTTCCAATTTATTTTCATGCTGAACTTCGTCTAGGATCATTTTGCTGCATCACCATCCAACCACCTCCAGCTTCGTTCGGTAGTGAAACACACAATATCTCGAGAACCGCAAAACTGCATAGCAATACACAAACACACAATATGGCACCTACATTTACCACACGCGGGCCAACGACTACTGGTGACATCAAATGTGATAACCACAATTCGCTGGCTAGTAGTCGCGACGCTCTCAGCACACTGGCTTCGGAAAAAGAATTTCCATATTTGTTGTTGTTTTTGTTGCTGTTGTTTTCATCTCCGTTTGTTTAATAGCATCATAGCAGGATAAGGAGTGAGATTGAAAAAATCTTAACACACGTTTTACCTAATAATTTTTTTTAGGTGTAAAATTTAAACATTTCTTTGATCTAGTTATCTTTGAAAAATATGTCAGTTGTTATTTTTAATGACAAACATGTTGAATTATTGTGAGTTTGATCAAAAAGAGTGAAAAAAAAGAAGTACGTCTTAAAATTATTAAATATTTTCAAAAAAAATCCAAATTGGTCCTACAAAAAATTGGGCAAAGAATTGAAGGTCTGCCGTCAAACTGTTTCCAATGTTATTAAAAAGTTTCAGGAGAATTTGACCATCGATAGGAAACTTGGTTCGGGAAGAAAACAAGGACCACATGATATTGGGAAAGCCAAGAAAATAGAAAGCATATTGAAAAGATCTCCAAACACATCTGGTAGAAAAGCTGCCCGGTTAGCTCAATGCTCTGACTATTTGGTGCGAAAAGTTAAAGCCAATGCAGGTTTGAAAACACACAAAGTCCAAAAAGTGCCAGACAGAAATGCTGCAAAAATTTTAGACGTCAAAAGCAGGGCTCGGAAATTAAAAACGAATTTCATACAAAAATATTCATGTTGTATAATGGACGACGAAACGTATGTACTGGCAGGTTTTACGCAGCTTCCGGGTCAAAATTTTTATGTTGCTGATGCTCGAGGAAATGTCGAAGAAGCTATATGCAGTTGTGGCAAAAAAAGCAAGTCATTTGTTACAGTGGGCTCTATAAATACCGAAATATACATTAAAGAATGTTTGAAAAAAAGACTTCTTCCTTTCATAAGAGAGCACAATGTGTCCACATATTTTTGGCCCAATTTGGCATCATGTCACTACGGCAAGAAAGCTCTGCAGTGGTACCAAAGTAATAACATAGTTTTTGTATCAAGAGAGGCCAATCTTCCAAATTGTAAGGAGCTAAGACCAGTGGAGAGATATTGGGCTCTTGTGAAAAGAAACTTAAAGAGCACAAAAAAGGTGTCCCAAAATATCGAAGATTTAAAAAGGAGATGGGCAAACTGTTCCAAAAAGGTGTCTGAAACAACTATCAAATCTCTAATGGAAGGTTTACCAAAAAAGGTCCACGAGTTCATAAATAGTAGTTAGAACTATAAAAGTTATATTTTCCTGTAATTTGTAAAATATTATCAATTAAATAAAAAAAAAATCAAAACTCAAAGATCAACCGTTTAAAAATTATTGAATTTTATATATGTTAAGATTTTTTCGATCTCACTCCTTAATAGTCGACTGCGATGTGTGCTAAAGTAGCGCCATATACCCAGTGGGTGCTTACTACCCAGTGGGAAACAAAAGAAATAACTTCAAAGGTTTCGAAGGTGGTAGCGGTGTCAGCGATTGTGTTGTGCGGTATCGCGTTGGTAAACAAGCTGACGCTCTTTCTTCTCCTTTTGTTTTTTTTGTTTTTTTTTTTGTGAATTTTTCTTTATTTTTTCTGAGGTTTATTTGCAGTTTCGAAATGTTAAAGGAAATTAGTATTGTTGGTTTCGTTGCTCTTGCTTGTTGTCAACTCAGGAGATGAAGGAGCAAACAAAAGGAGTAAGCTACAAAAGTTGATGAGTTTAATTTTGGTGCTTGTTGTTGTTGTGTTGTTGTTAGATTGCCTTACTTCTAGTTTAAATATAAATAAAAGATGTGAATAGAAGATTTTGAGACAAATTAAATTGTGTTTAAAATTCTTATAGGATTTCATAGGCCAATATTGATTATTTTGTTGGTTATATAAAAAAAAATGTTTAAATAATATATAGCTCAAAATAAAAATAGAACTAGACTAAATGTATTTTTGATTGTAATTTTTAACTCGGGAAGCAAGAAATGAATATACAAAAGAAGCACTTGTTGTTGTAGTACTTTTTTTTCATGTGAATCGATTCGATTTTAATCGTTTTCGGTTTGTACGGAAAATCGTGGATTTTGGGCCTCGGGTTGTGCCTACATAGAATTGAATTTTTGAATTAGTTGGCTCTACAACCGATAATCGGTCTTGGCCGCCTCTATAAAGCCTCGCCAGTCGCTTCTGCTATGCGCGCGCCGGCGCCAGTTAGTAAGGCCAAGTGCAGACAGGTCCCCCTGTACCTGGTCTTTCCAACGGAGATTAGGTCTTCCTCTTCTGCGCGTTCCACCTCCGTGGCTCGAATAAAATACCCTTCTAGCCGGAGCACTTTCATTCATTCGACATTCATTCAACATGACCCAGCCAGCGAAGCCGCTTGACTACGTCAATGTCATGGTTCCATCTTATACGATATACGTCGTCCACGCACACAGGACCATAGATCTTGCGAAGTATCTTTCTCTCGAACGCTCCCAACAGCCTCTCATCGTTGGTGGTTAATGTCTACGTCTCAGCGCCATATATTAGGACGGGAAGGATGAGTGGCTTGAAGAGCGTTATTTTCGTACGTCGAGAGAGGGCCCTACTTCTCAATTGCCTACTGAACCCGTAGTAACACCTATTGGCAAGAGTTATACTTCGCTTGATCTCAAGGCTGGCATTATTGTTGGTGTTGATGCTGGATCAAAGATAAACGAAATCCTTGACGACTTCGAATTTATAATTGTCAACAGTGACATTTTGTCCAAGACGCCGCGACTCTTTGTTTGTTGACACAAGGTATTTCGTTTTGTCCTACATAGTGCAAGTACAATTAGGTTAGGTCTTGACCAGAGTTGTTGTAGTAACTCCAATCGGAGTCTTTTTCATGTACATAAATTAATTCATTCTCAGTTGTCGTCAGCTTATTTGGGTTGAGATAGCGGCCCGATGAGTAAACGGGTGAAAATTGAAAGTAAAGTCAGGTTTGTCGACTGTTGCGACCAACTGAAGAGCTGTGTTTTCTGGTGTCATGCTTACCACGATGGGAACCGAAATCAAATCGTATGTATCGCAACCACTAGCAGATCCAGAGATTTCCAGCCGGAGGAGTGTTTTTTTCGTACCTGTAGATTTCCTCTTGGTTTGTGATTAATGGTTGAAAGGCATGAGAATATCATCGATAGATTTATACTCTATGGTTCATGGTTCATGGCTAATATTCTTCGAATTGATGGCCAATATATAGTAAAAATTTAGTAGAGCAGATCGCGTAAATAGTGCGTTCACTTATAAAGCTGACAAATATTCACTGTCGTCAAAAACCGAGTAAGTCGAGTAAGTATTTTCAGCAAGATTCGTTTACTTGCAACATTTTTGGGCACCATTTTGAAGCCAGCATTTTGAGTTTTTAAATTTTGACCAAAAACTCGGCTACAGCGACCCCAAAATCCCCAAATTGCACCAGATTCGTAAAAGCTAAAATTTTTTTGGTCGCCATTTTGAAGCCGCCTTTTTGAGTTTTCTGATTTTAATCGCATATTCCGATTCAGCAACCCCAAAAACCTTAGAATGCCCATTGAAACTCATATCATATTGGGTAAAGCTATTTTTTTTAGATGTTGCCAAAGCGGTCACGAAATTTTTTTTTGGCTCTGTAGAGCCCAGTCACAGTGAAGGGGTTAAATATTTAGTCATAATCTTCTCAAATGAATTAGTCATTAGTCATTCAATCATTAGACATTCAGTCATTAGTTTTAGTCTTATTAGCAATGTTCTTAAACAATTTTAAGCTGAAACTTATTAAATTATTTTACGATGAGCCTGAACTACGAATAAGACTCGATTTCAAAGCTTAATCATTTACTATAAACTCATAAAATGATTATTTTGCAATAGGAAACATTTGCTATTACTGGGAAGCTCTTATAACGTAGTCATCAACTGTCCGTCTACCATGGTTGACTCTAACAGTTATAAGTCCTTACCCGAATGGCCAAAGTTAACCTTCGTAACTGAGTCTCTACACCCTAACAAAGCCGCTAAACTTGAAAAGAATTTAGTCTACTTTTAGATACAAATTTAGAGCGTACTGTCGGTTAAATTCAAGCTAATTTAAAATGCGCTTTAAAGCATAATTTGTGGAATTATATTTGACGATGATTTTTTCAAAGCCAGTTCATATTTCAAGCGGCAGCTTCAAAAATTAACATAAAATTGTAAAGAAGAAACCTAACAATTCCCCAAAAATAATATAATTAACTGAATTTCATTTTAAAATTTATTTTAATAATTCACTCAAACCTCGAAAACTCCACGTTTGTTATTTTTGCATAGTTACTGCTTACATTTCAGTACTTAAAAAAAAAAAAGAATCAAATTTCTTTTTCTACGCGCAACAGCAACTGTCAGAAGAAAAATTTGCATAATTTTCATGAAAATCCTTTTATGAATGCGTCAGTCGTGATCGCCTAATAAGAAGATATGCAGCAGGCAGGAACACAATCTGGCAACCACATGCAGACACGCACACTAACACATATACACATACATACAAACACAATAGTACAAAAAGTGCAAGCGCGTTATTGCTGTTGATATTCAACCAAAAAAAAAAAAAAGAAAGGATGATATGCAAACACACTCACAAGCAAACCACAACCAACTGCAAGCAGCAGGAACAAGTGAATTGAGCTACTCTGTTTGTATGTGTGTGTGTGTGTGTGTGTGTTTGTGTTTGAGTGAGGCAGAAGCTGCTGCTCTCAAACTACAGCAACAACAACAATATCCATATATTATTTTATAAAATTATACTTAAATCTAATTAGCATAATTTAGCGACAACTGCACATAAAAACAAAAGAACGAAATCGCAATCAAAACAGAGCGACAGACAGACAAATAAACTTAGTGTGAGTTTGGAATGTGATAAATAGACAAAGAAACAGACAGATAGACAGACAGACATACAGTCAGTCAGACAAATGAAATAATAATACTGGTTTAGTTATGTTTGCAGTATACTGTACATTAGTGTAAACAATCACAAGGACAAACAACTAGACAAAAGTGAAAACGTACGGTGTAACAAATTGGTAAAAAAAAACTCCTAACAATTTTTTTTGAGATATAAACATTTGTAGTTTATAAGATAGAGTACACTGAGTTGGTATATTTTGTCAGACATCATTGAAGTCGGAATAAAGTAAACAAATTTTTAGTGAAAATCTTTTTCCAAGATAGCAAAAATTTGTATTAAAAATTTTATACTAATAACTCTTATGGTTTACGAGATATAGCAATAAGAAATTTAACTATTTTGTAACTTTCCACTAAATATTCGTATTAATTTAATGGATTTATATGTTTTTGGGTATTAATAAGTAATCTTTGTATATAAAATCTTGGAGTTTTGTGTGTATGTAAGCGTCTAACTGAACGGCTAGATCGATTGAAGTCATATTTCCAGAATATATTTTCTTGGGCGAGAGGACAAAACATTGCTATTCGTAATGGCTTTTAGGAAAGTGGGCGTGGCACCTCCCATACAATCCTAATAGTTTTTTGGGTATATCCTAAGAACCATTTACAGCACAGTACAGAAATTTGGTACAATAACGAGAATTGACAATGCCATGCCAAAACAAAAATATGGCTGGCATTGACCAAGGGGGTGTGGCACCTTCCATATAACCTGAATTTCCATTATAAGATATTTTAGGAAGCAATTATGGTACGGCACTAAAATTTTAATTCTTTCAGTTTGTTGGATTAGTGGGTGTGGCACCATGCTTCACTTTTTTTTTCTACTACTATTTCTACTACTAATTGAACTACTATTTCTACTACTATTTTCTATTACTTTTTCAAACAATATTTTCTACTACTATTTTAGTACTTTTTTTCTACTACTTTTTTAATATATTTTTTTTTACTTTTTACTAATACTTTCTACTATTTTGCACTATTTTTTACTACTGTTTTACAGTTTTTTCTACTACTATTTTTTACTACTATTTCTACCACTTTTTCTACTCTATTTTTAATATTTTTGTACTACTATGTTTAACTATTTTTCTACTACTTTTTCTGCTACCTTTTTACTACTTCTTTACAACAATTTGTAATACTATTTCTTATTATTTTTCCTACTAATTTTTCTACTACTATTTCTACTTTTTTGCTGCTATTTTCTACTAATTTTTCCATTCCTTTTTCTACCATTATTTCTACTACTTTATGAAATATTTTAAGAACCTACCCAGCTATCTTAAAATCCGATAGGTGGCTCTGTAACAAATTCTATATTTATAATAAATATGAAATTGGTTTAAATTTTTAAATAATTTCGAAAATGGTCTTATATATGAGTATAGAGCGTCTTGAAATATTGTTTCTATAATTCAACTGAACCATAATAAAATTAATCCTAATGTTTTTTTAGGTATATCTCAAGAATCATTTATAGCACAGTACAGAAATTTGGTACAAGAACGTGAATTAACAATGCCATAATACAACAAAAATATGGGTGGGTTGACAAAAGGGGTGTGACACCTTCCATATAACCTGAACTTTCATTATGAGATATTTTAGGAGGCATTTATGGTACGGTACTAAAATTAAAATTCATTCAGTTTGTTGGATTAGTGGATGTGGTACCATGCTTCACTTTTATTTTCGACTACTATTTCTACTACTAATTCTACTACTATTTCTACCACTAATTCTACTCCTATTTCTGTTTTCTACTACTTTTAGATTTCTTTTTTTCTGCAAATTTTTCTTATTTTCAACTACTTTTTTAATCAAAATTTTCTACTACTATTTTAGTACTCTTTTTCTACTATTTTTTTAATACATTTTTCTTATTTTCTTCTATTTTTCACTACTATTTTTTACTACTTTTTTACAGTTTTTTCTACTACTATTTTTTACTATTATTTCTAACACTCTTTTTACTTCGTTTTTAATATTTATGTTTAACTAATTTATGAAATATCTCCAGAACTTGCCTAGCTATGTCAAAATCCGATAGATGGGTCCATATTTTGAAATCGTTTTTGGAATTAGATATAACTTCTAGAACGGTCTTTAATATTCTTCTGCAAATTAAATAGTTTTAAAAATGCCAATTTTGATGCCTCATTTTTAAATCTAGAATTTTTACCAAATTTAATGTACGTCCTTTAAGCTTGAATTGTCATTACCAAAGTTCTATTTTAAACACCAAGAAACTTCATTCTTCTTCATTGAAATAAACTTCAATTTTCCTGCTTCTTCGTAGAAAGGGCAGAACAACGTCTGCCGGGTCAGCTAGTAGGACATAATTACTTATACACAAATGTCTTACTACACAATTTATATAGATGAGTAGACAATTTAATTGAAGATTTATAACGCAGAAGCTATAGAAAATTGCATGACCTTAAAGTAATCGAATATTTTCGCCTCTTTTACCACAGTGCTTAATGAAATTGAAACGCATCAACTGCAATACAATAATAAAAACTACCATCCCAGGACCACTCAAAACTCAACAATAAAGTCATCGTTGTTGCCTGCCACCAACAACAACAACAAAATCAACCAAATTCGTTGCTTTCCATTTTAATATATCCTTATTTTTGGTCGTGTATAAAAAAAAAAATCCTTTACTACTTGCTGATTTTGTTGTTCTGCTGTTGCATTTATATATTTCTATTGTTGTTAACGTTATTTTAATTATGATTATGAGAATATGTTTTTTTTGTTTTGTTGTTGTCGTTGTCGTTGTCGTCATCCTTCTCCATAATAAAATCTTTCTTTTTTTGCCAAAAATTAAATTGAAATTATTTTTGGCGCGTTTTCATTCTTTCTGTTTTTTGTTTTCGTTGTTGCTGTTGCGGAATATTGTCGAAATTAATTTTGACTTTTATATGCAAAATTTGTGTGCTGTGCTGTGCTGTGCTGCAGATAATGTCTGGCAGCAGTCACAACAAAATGCACACATAAAATACACTGAGAGAAAAATATATGTATATATATTTGAGTAATAACTAGAAACTATATTTTATTTATACGGGATTTCTTGGTTGTTGATTTTATGGGAATTGAAGAAAAAACTTTAACTTGTTTTTCTCCTATGCTTTTCGGCTTTTTTAAAGTCATCCTTTAAGGAGTCTGGTATATTTTTATAAAACAAAAGGAACATTCATATATTACATAAATATGGATAAATACAATTTTCTACAAAATTATTTTTACATCTACCTACAAAAAAAAAAAAAAGATACTTTAAACAGCCAAAATTCTATAGTTTAAAAATTACTAATTAAAGGAGAAGTGAGGTGAAATGTTTTAGAAAAGGACGAAGCTATATATCTTCCAAGATTTAAACGATTTGGTTTAATTATTTTCTGCATTGCACTGAAAATATTTTTAGGGTTGTTTAGAGTTTAGAGTTGTGGGTGGGCTGGACTTAGCTAAAGCACTCAGTCAACGAGGACCATTGTGCTATACCCAAGGATAGAACCAGTAGAAGCGAGTGGAGAGACAGAAAAGTTACGTGGTGATAAATGGGAAGAAGAAAGGTCTAGGATCTCTCAACCTCGAACTTCTTTGTTTCACTGATGAACCTTAGAAGCTAAGGAAGAAGGAGAGTATGGGCATTATTCATACTCAAGATATCACTACCCAACAGCCTTAATCTGATTCTCGCGAACGTCGGACAGCTACAAAGATAATTAGGGTTGTTAAAAATGAAGATTTTGTTTTTAAAAGATTTTCAAATCGCATATGTTTCAGATTTATGGTGCGATAAATGAATCAGGGTTTGAAATTTTTGAACTTCTCTGCACCATATCTCGTTAGTTTTGAAACATAGGGTATACTTTGTAGTATATATCTTAGTTTTTTGAATATATCTTTGTCTAAAACTGAGAAAAATATTGAATTCAGTTGTGTCGCTTAGAAATTACAGAGTTTTGTCGATTTTTAGAGAAGAATCATAGTAAAAAAATCTTAAAATAAACAAAGCACTGTTTTTTCAGTATTAGACCGAAAAACATTAAAAAATTAAAATATCCACACAAAAAGGTTATGCTGTTCTACACTAGCTGATCCAGAGATTTCTTAAGGAAAGTGGGAGGTATAATTTTTTTCTCCCCTAAAATTTGTTTTCTCATTCATGGCCAACGAAATTTTCAGGGGGAGGTTTTGACCTCAGACCCCCGCCCCCCCTCGTCCACTCCTTTGGATCTGTTCATTCTGTTCTATATAGCTAACGAGTTATAGTGCCTAAAATTCGAAAATATTTAATTCCATATTTGAAAATATTTCTACACATTTCAAATTTATAAAATTTTCGTTGTAATTTTCAAAAAAAAAAATACAAAAAAAAAAAACTGGAAATCATTCTGCTCATTACTAAATATCCGACATTATTTTATTTACACATACTTCAGTCATTAGCATTAAAACGGGAGAACAACAACAAAATCCACTGCTGCATTTACAGGAACAATGAAGTTGAAAACTGAAAAATTAAAATAGTTGTATGACTGCGTCGTCGTCATCGTCATCATCGTCATTGTTCGTTGTCTGTCGAATGTCTACTGCAATGTCGCGTACATATCCTTGATTTCAACATAATACACGCCTTGCATATAATTATTACAACATACATACACACTAGGGTGGCCCTTATATTTCAGCTTCCTAAAAGTTTAGCTCCCAGACCCCTATCTTGTTTCAATCAATAAAAAAAAAACAATCTGTGTAAAATTTGAGCTCAATTGGACAACAGCTAGGCCGCCCTCATCGACCTTGAAGTTGAACATTGTCGCCAACATTTTTTCAGATAAATCAATTTTTTGTTCTTGGATTTCTTAAACAACACAATGTGATTAGCCGGAATTGTTGGAGTTAACAATGATTTATGCTTTCACGATATATCTTTCTCAAGACCAGTTTTAGTTATCTATTATGAGAAAAACTCTTAAAAATATTTTGTATTTTTCTTGCTCGGGTGTATTAAATTATTAAAGCACCTTATCATTACTTTTTGTTCATGTGCCAATTGATAAATTATTGGGATATTAATCAAGAAGGTCGTAAGGACAAATTTGTTACGCACCTCGAGCACTTAGCTCCCTAAACTGTGACTCTATCATTATTTGATGAAAATGAATATTCCAACAGCGGTTAAGACAAATAAAGTTTAAATCATATTGGAAGCAGGCTACAAAAAAATAATTTTTCTTCGCTTATAAACATAGAGTTCACGTCTTTTCTTCACGAAATTTTCTATCAGCACCGATTTCTTCAAAAATCTCACTACTAAATCCTTTCTTATTGTGCGGATACACGAGAGTGAATTTCGTTGAACTTTTGGAATTTCAAATTTAGGTGAACACAAGACAAAAAATTATTTTCATTGAGGGTCGAATTTCGTTTTTGAGTGTTTATAAGATTGGAAAAGAAGAAGAATTTTTGTGTGTGTTATGTGAAAGTAAAAATAAATTGAAATGCTGCCTTTCAATAGAATTTGGATTGCAAGAATTTCTATACCAATTATGGTTAATTGGAAGGATAGCAATGAGTTGCTCTCCGGCCACATTATTTTATTTTTTCACTTTTACTTTTGCTAATGAATCTGGAGTAACAAAGAACAACAGCTTAAGTTTATTTTCATGACAGCCGAGCTTAATAGCTTTGAATAGAATGAGTAGAGAAACTATAGCATTGTTTCAAACGACTTTATCTTAAAGCGCGATTCACGCAAAATTGGCACGCAGGAAAGTTGCTGTATCTTTTTAACCAGAACACTCAGAATAACAAATAATGCATTAAATGATAAGTTTAATATTATGTTTTAATACTATAATATTAAATGATTTAAATTTCTTTGTTGTGCAAAAAGTTCCGGGTATTCCTTTTAATGGACCCCATCAAACTTTGAACATCCGCTCTGGATACTTTTGCAGCTATTTGGTTCCATTTTAGTAACATTGAATTCACATTTTTGACAATACTTGCATTTTTCTTCAAATTATATTTTGTAATAGCCCAGTATTTTTCGATCGGTCGAAGCTGGGGGCAATTGGTTGGATTCATATATATTTGGGCACTACATCTACTTTATTTGTCTGATACCAATCCATGGTTTTCTTAGAGTAGTGGCAACTGGCTAAATCAGGCCAAAACTTCACTGGCGAATGGTAGTGACGAACAAATGGCAATAGTCGAAAGGCACTCTTTGATGTAAATATCAGACGTCATAGAAGAGGATGTCACAAATGCCCTGGATTTGAGACCACAGCTGCAAATAGCCTGCCACACCATTGCTTTCTTTGAAAATTTATCCATTTTTATGTACTTGAATTTTGAGGGTACACTACCACGATTCGTTGCCATATAAAATTTTTGACCTGGAAGCTGTTTAAGATCAAATTTTACGTATGATTCGTCATCCACAATAATGCATCCATTGAATTTGGTCAAAACATTATAATAAAGAAGACGAGCACATTTTTTGGCCAGCAAATTCTGTTTGTCTGTTCTATTTGGATATTTTATAGCACGATAGCACTTTAGCCCAGCTTTTATGCGTATTCGTCTAGCAGTACTTTTGCTGGTATTGAATTTTTTGTCACGATCGCTATCCGATAGTCCGGGATTGCTTTTGATGGACCTCAAGATCTTTGCCTTTAATTTTAGGTTGGTGGTTCCCGTTTTGTTCACAACTTTTTTAGCTCTTTCAACACTAAGAGTTTCTTTATATCGTTTTATAACTCTACATACCGTTCTTTTGGAGATATTTAACACTTTCGCAATCTTTGAACCAGACCACGACGGATTTTCAATAAATTTGTTCACAATCAATTTTCTAGTTGCAGCTTCCATTGTGCACACAATCACCAATTTGCGATCAATTAATATGAAAAAATTATCAACTAACGGTAACGGTATTGTAAACAAATCCCAGTAAAAAATTTGTTGTTCTTATGACTAGGGGCGACGTGGTAACCACAAACAAAGCGTGCCAATTTGGCGTCAACCGCGCTTTAAAATTAAAGATCTTTCTGAAAACGATATATAATCCTTAAAGTTATTTAAAAATTTGCATCAGTTAATTGATTATAGACAAAAATTTGTGATAAAATATTTTCTATCTTAAGTTGAGTTATGCTGTTTTTAATTTTTAAAACAGAAATATTGCAAAATGCAAAATGTCTAAAAACTATATCTTATATTTATCCCGCTTTGTAAACTTTGCTGAGTTATTTTCGGCATTTCAAGTGAATTTCGTTGAAATTCTTGTGAAATTCAGAATTGATTCCATAGATAATATTTCTGTAAATAAAAATAAGTTTCTTCTTTAGAAGTTGTGTGCGATATTAAAAAAAAAAAACGTAATATTTCTTATGTTTTTCATATTGTTTCAGGAATTGTGAGAATTTACTTTTAAAAAATTGTATGCAGAATGTTTTCACACAATTTCCTGGATGTGTCCAAATAAATTTCTCTAAGAAGAAACAAGAAAATGGTTAAGATAGGGAAGACTATACCGCTTTTGAACGGAGTTAATAGTTTTGTATACTATGTTTCAACTTCAATGCGTTTGAGGGTTACCTAAAAGTTGTCCGATGGAGCTGAAGTTTTGCACAGACCGGTTTTTTCTTGATTGGAACCAGATTAGTGCAAGGGAGCACCAACATTTTTACAATTGAAAAATGACCTATAGCTAAGGGCTACCCTAATGCACACACACACACACACACACAGATAAATGATTATGAGTAGTAGTAGTAGATATTCATACATGAAAAAAGAAAGGAGCAATGTGATGAATTTTTGTGGGCGTCAGTGCCACGCCTGCCTCATCGTGATGACGCTGCTCATTATTAACATCATCCTCATCATGTAAGCGCAACCAGCAAACAGAGCGTAAAGCAAAAATCGCGCGCATAACATTATCAACCACTTTCACAATTTGCATACACATTTCCACACATTCATACATACATCCATAAAAAAACATATGTTTGTTTATGTATGTGTATTGAGTAGAATACTCTTACTACACGCACGTATTGCATATCATAAAAAGGATAACAATATAATCAGCTTAATGAGTGAATTTTAAGTCAACTTTTTCTACTGCAACCCCATCACACCCCATTCCCTTATATTATCTCGCTTATATACCGCTCATATGGAATTATTATTGAAGTTGGTTTGTTTGAGGTGCTTGGGGGTTAACTCCACTATTTGTTTGTCTGTTTGCCTGTCTGCTTTCATGCATATGGTATGCGTTTGCTTTTGCATGCTAAGCGTTTATAAACGCTTTGCAATGATTTACACAGCACAGATTTTTTGTTTCCTTTTTTTTTTTTTTTTTGGTTTGGTTTGGGGAAAATGCAAAGTATGATTTAAATAAATAAAACACGTGACATGAGCTTTGTTATTGTTCATGTTGCTGCGGCATAGACTCACATATACACACACACACACACAGCATGACGCTGTCATTACCGTGGATTAGCATTAGAGCATCTGAGCACAGGCATGAATAGCGTGACTGTCTACTGTGTTCATATGTATGTGAAGCAGCTGCTTTTTATTGTTCCAATATGGGACATGAAAGATTACGAAAATTTTCTGTTTTTTTTTTGTTAGCTTAGTAAATGCATTAAAGAAATTTACTTGCTTATGAATATGGTTTGATTTTTAAAGCTTTAGGGTTGAAATTAAGTACCTAGAGAAGTCAAAATTCAATTGCTTGAAACTTACAGGAATGTATTAGCAGAAAACTGCACAGCAGTTACTCTATGATTGATTTAATAGAAAGATGCTTGTGTAATAAGATATGTTATTCAATGCTAAACGTTTGCTGCTCTAAATTTCCCTGCTGGGTGGTGATTTATAGGTAACGAATGGGCTCATGAATTGGTCAAAAGTGGCTCGCCGGCAGACTTAAAGGGAGCCAGAACAAATTATTTGCATTATCTTAGCTGGAAATAAGTTTACAAAATGGGGGGTACCCTGAGTTTCTCTGAAATTTTTAAAGTGAAACTTCTTTAGCGAGATTAAATCGACAATTTCGCAACGGAAATCGCGTTGTTGCTGCACTAAATATGAAACTAATAGGAAACGAAGTTATGCTGTTGTTAGCGTTTAGCGAACGAGGTCATATGGGGATTGGCTACATACAATCATGCAAAGATTGTGCTTTAGGGAGAGAGAGAGCTTTATTTTATATAGCTGCTTTCCTCACATATGTTTTATACGTGTACTACGTCGTGTTTGTGCCGATAAGTGTAGAGAGTATCAACAGAAAAAAAGGTTCAGAAAATAGAAAGAGGATGAATGCAAAAGCTTCAACAGCAACGATCATGTGAAAAATCGCGTTTTTGTTGCACTCATAAGAAACCTGTAAGAAACGAATTTATGTAGTTGTTAATCGGCTACATACAATCACGGTTGCACTTTGGTACAATTCTACTAAAACTGGTAAATTTTTTTCCATTTTTCTGCGCTTGGTACATTGGTACATGTTTTTAAAATTTGGTACGTTCTGTGTGAGAAATTAGAAAATGGTTCAGACTTAGCAATTTTTTGGCAAAAAGTAAGTTGTATGAAAAATGGAGTAGACGAAATGTGGTCTCAAGAATTAACTAAATTTATATTCATGTTAATGAGCCTTCCTCATATCTCAGCTGATGCTGAAAGAAAATTTTTTGACTTGAGTCTAATAAAAAAAAAAAAACTAATTAGGGAATAACTTCGAATTCAATACTCTTATTAATATAATGCTATATAATAAAGTGACAAAAAGTTTGTAATAAAGTTATTTATTCTATATGAAAAAAAAATGGTACATTTTTCCCCATTTGGTACATTTTTTTTGTAAATATTGGTACAAAATAAAATGAGTAAGTTGCAACCGTGCATACAATTAAGCAGAGAGTCGACTTCTCACAGTTTTATGTCATTTGCTTAAGTGAGAGAGCCGACGTCTCTGCTTGATTGCATATAGCGGAACTTTCTTCTTATGTCTTACATACATGTGTACTACATTGTGTTGTGAGAGAGTATCAACAGAAGAAAAGCAACAACAAAATAAAGAGAAGAAGACTGAAAAAACTTCAACCGAATTGGTTATAAATATTTTTTAATAATTTTCAAACAAAGCTTCATTTCAACTGTGCGTCTCTACAGACACATAATTTTTTAAACTAAAAAAAGAACCAAATTTTTATGGAATTTTTGACGCTGAATCCGAATCTAGCCGTACAATTTGAGATATTCTTTGAGCAAAAATCTTGCAAAATCATTACATTTTTATTAGTTGAAATATGAATGCCTGGAATCAATTCCTGCAAACCGTAAAAAGCATTGTTAGAACTAGGAAAGATTTTCTCCGCTTAGAGAGAAACAAATTCAGAACATCACAGAGGGTTTGATCATGATTTTTTTCCTGTCTCTCTACCCGTTGAGAAAGAATTGGGACAATAGATCATTTTATTTATAATACGTCGAGAATTGTTGGTCATTGATGCCTTGAGGATGAGCTATACCCAATATTTTCCCCAACTCATGAACGTTCTAGGTTCTTTAAAGAAACTTGAGAGTTTGAAGAGGAAGGGTGAGGGTGTGAGAACCCATTTCTTCCTCATCTATAATCTCTTCCCTTCACTATACTGCACATACCGTTCACCTAATAACTTTTTGTTGCTTTTTCTGAGCAAAGTCTGACTAGATAATCGAGTTTAGAACCTCTGGGTTTCAGGGCATATTGAGATTAAAGGGAATGAAGTTGTTGTTAAATTAGCAAAGAATAGAAGCATAAACTCCTTTCTATTAGATGGGAAAAGAAACATTTACACTATCCATTAAGTAAAAAGAAGAACAGCAAAGGAAGTTATACTGGGGAAAGTCAACCTAAGTTAGAGTACTTGAAAGCTTTTATAGGGATACTAGCTGACCCCGGCAGACGTTGTTCTGCCCTTTCTACGAAGAATCGGGAAAATTGAAGTTTATTTCAATGAAGAAGAATGAAGTTTCTTGGTGTTTAAAATTGAACTTTGGAAATGACAATTTAAGCTTAAAGGACGTACATGGAATTTGGTAAAAATTCTAGATTTAAAAATGAGGCGTTAAAATTGGCATTTTTAAAACTAAGGGTCTTAAGATATTTCAGAAAGTAGTAGAAATAATAGTAGAAAAAGGAATGTAGTAGTAGAAAATAGCAGCAAAAAAGTAGTAGGAAATAGTAGGAGAAAAGGTAGTAGGAAAAAGAATAGAAAATAGTATTACAAATTGTTGTAAAGGAGTAGTAAAAAGGAAGCCGAAAAAGTAGTAGCAAAATAGTTAAACATAGTAGTACAAAAATAGTAAAAATGAAGTAGAAAGAGTGGTAGAAATAACAGTAAAAAATAGTAGTAGATAAAACTGGAAAAAAGTAGTGAAAAATAGTAGAAAGAAGTGGTTGAAAATGAGAAAAAATGTTTAAAAAAGGTAAAAAAAAAGTACTAAAATAGTAGTAGAAAATATTGGTTGAAAAAGTAGTAGAAAATAAGAAAAATTTTGCAGAAAAAATAAATTTAAAAGTAGTAGAAAATAGTAGTAGAAATAGTAGTAGAATTAGTCGTAGAAATAGTAGTAGAATTAGTCGTAGAAATAGTAGTAAAAAATAAAAGTGAAGCATGGTGCCACACCCACTAATCCAACAAACTGAAAGAATTTAAATTTTAGTACCGTACCATAAATGCCTCTTAAGATATCTCATAATGGGAGTTCAGGTTATATGGAAGGTGCCACACCCCCCTTTGTCAATACCTCCCATATTTTTGTTGTAGCATGGCATTGTCAATTCTCGTTATTGTACCAAATTGCTGGTTTGTGCCATAAATGGTTCTTGAGATATAACCAAAAAACTATTAGGATTGTATGGGAGGTGCCACGCCCACTTTCCTAAAAGCCAGTATGAATAACTATGTTTCATCCTTCCGCCCAAGAAAATATATTCTGGAAATATTACTTCAATCGGCCAAGTCGTTCAGAAGTTACACGCTTACATACACACAAAACTCTACGATTTTATATATAAAGATATAACCTAAAATACTTTAAAACCTCATAGAAGTAGGATCATTACTAAATTTTCTATTGCAAGTTGGACTTATGGAAGTACTGTAGGTCCATAAAAGATCACAACAGTTTTAGTTTTAGGTCGAAATGCAATGCCAAACAATAACAATAAAAGTCTGGGAAGTATATTGATATTGATCCAATGGACTTAGTTCTATAAAGTACAAATGATTTTGCTACCTAACTCTAAATTTGTTTATATATCAGACCTACCATTTAAAATTGCACCGTGAAAAATTAGAAACTTGTATGCAGACACACACATATGGTTACATGTGGCATATCTATGCTATATTCTTTACAATGCAGCAGTTATTGCGTATGCAGAACATTAATTGCGTATTGCAACACTCCTCCTGGTCAGTTGTCAGTTAGTTGTCATAGTAAACATATTAGATTACATCAAAAACAATTTTAGTATGCCCAAATTAAAGGGAAATGCACGCAGATCGAAAAACAATTGATAAATTATGCATTGAAGCGGAAACGAATGCGCTATTTTGTCTTTTTTTTTACATATTTATTCACTTTCCTTTAATTCTATGTAAGTAGCATATGTATATAAAATTGTTGCGTCCTTTGAATGTTAATCCTTATTAGCTCATGACACGCGTCACTTAATCAATACACAAATGCAAACGTACATAGTCTCACCCACAGGGTTGCATATTTGTGTATTTGAGTATGAGTTTCAGGATTTTATTGCTCTTACTGTTACCCTTTTACTATGATACCAAAGGTAAATGCTAACAAAAATAAAAGATAAAGTAAATGAATATTTTTGCAATTTGAAGTATTTGTTAGCTATTGCATGACTGACATCTTGCATGACATATTGCAGCATCCCTTATACAGATATATACAATGTGGTTCCTGATACTTCTATGTCAAATTATTGTCATTTTGTGGCTTGCTGCTGGCTTTTGTTTTTTTTTTCTTTTCTACTAGCAATTCTGTTAAATTTATTGTGGTATTGTATTTAATAAACGAAGTGCATGCAGAAGAATTGCATATGTGGATGTACCGAAGTGCATATGTGAGTATGCACGTGTGCGTTTTACTGCGACTGTGATTACCCTCTTCTTTCAAGGAACTGTATAGCAGATGAGTTTTGCTAGGCATTTGACAGGTTTTTGGTTGGAAAGAAGAATGCTTGATTTAAAAACCTAGAGAGCAGCAAATAAAGTCGCGCTGATGATAAATATAACAAATAAATTTAAAAAATAAACCTGATTACCAGCACTTTACAAAAAAAACCAAATTTACTTACAGTAGCACAAAATAAATAAAAAAGAAGCATCAAGCAGCGCGGCAAACAAAGCTGTAAATCAAAGAAATTTTTAATTAAAAAGTGAAATCTGTCACCATGGCAATATCTTATTTTATGACGTAAGCAATAAGCAAAAAACGACGACCGGTGTGTCTCACAACCTTATGCCTTGTTCAGCTGGTCTCACACTCTACTTTAATATTACCCTCTTCTCTCTCTTTCACTTTCTTTCTATGCAGTATAAAGTCTCTATATTTTACACATTTGCTCTAACTATTGTGGGGTTAATTTTTTAAGTTAATATTCAAAGCCATACTTACCCTCATAAATCACAGACGACAAGATTCTTTTACTACTTGGTGTTTTTGTTGTTGCTGTTTTGGTATTTTGGTGGTAGCATCCATTGGAAAAAAAAATAGCAAGGTTACTTCCGGACATACTCATTTTAATTGAAGGTGGAAATTCTTTTTAGGGTTATTTTCATTTTCCTTTTCTTTCTTTTTTTTTAGCTTGCCTGCTCACTTTGAGTGTATGGCAAATTCAAGTCATCTAGCGTAAAAATCTTATAATAAGAAGCACCCTTTTTGTTTTTGTTTTGTTGAAGGTTTTTGTGGGAATCCCTTTTTTTTTTGTCGCTTATTTTGACTGTCTGTCCGTCCGTCCCTCTGACTTTTGATGTGCGTCTTGGGAAATAAAAATGAACAAGCGAAATATAAAACCTTGAAGACCCAAAGACCGAATGAAAAAGTAACAATTTTCTCAGAAGTGTAAATGGCACAAATAAAAAAGAAGCAAAAAGAAAAAAATAGAACATGCTAAGCTGCAACCCTTGTTCGCATGGATATTAAATGTGTACAAGTTTTTAAGTAAATGCACCGTTGCTCATCATTATTATAAGCCTACTTCGTAATAATATTAGAAGACGATTGTAACATTGGCAAATGCCATTCATGCAGCGTAATCAAAATTATAGAAAGAAGACAATGTAGAATATTCGTTCGTGTTACTGCTTCTTTTACTGTTACTGAAGCCAGGGCCGTAGCCAGAAATTTGTTTCGGGGGGGGGAGCGGCGAGGGGGGGTTTCATTCGAAGAAAATATTCATACATAATTTTTATCAAACTGATTTTTAAATACAATAAATTAAATCGGTGATACATTTGATGGACCCTATAAAATTAAAATTTTAGGAAAAATTTTCCGACTTTTTTTTTATCTTAACCTCAAAAAAATGGCCAAAAGTGACAAAAAATTCCCAGAATAATCAAATTAAATTTTTTCAAATAAATATTATTCAATGTGCATTCTAATGAATTTTTTTTTTTATCGTGAGGGACATAATTTCATTAACTCATTGACTTCCCACTACTGATGATGTACCCAACCTCAAAAAAATTACCAAAAATAGTAGAGGCTCATTTTTTTCAAATGATCAACATTGGGAATTTGAGCCATTAACAAAGATAAGGAAGATGGGTTTTGCTAATAAGATGAAGTTTTTGCGAAAGAATTTTTCACGTTGAACACGAATCTGAGGTCAAAAACTTCCCATCACGTCACGTTTTAGGAAAAAATGAGGTTCAAGCAAGTCTAATTTTACAAGGATCCGATAATTTTTTCTATTTTTATTAATTTTTAAACTTTTCAAACTGATTCCGGACGAAACCTTAAATCAAAAACAGTTACTGACCTAGAAAAACTATGAATGCAGGAGTGCTCAGTATCACCTTTTCTTTTTGAATCCGTTGTCAAACCTCATGTCGAAGAAAACAAATCGGATTTGATCACCTAGTGTAACTAAGATTTCAAATTTATTTTTTATATTTGATTTTTTAGAAAAAAAAACCAATGGAAGTAAAAAATATCGTTAAATAGATTTTTTTTTTTGACTTTATTCATCCTTTGGCAATTAATCTCAAAAATTAGAATAAAGTTTCCACATTTCGGGGGGCAGAACCTCCAAAACCTCCCCTAAATACGGCCTTGACTGAAGCTATTACGTTTTAGCATTACATTTGTCAATTTGCCTAACACTTCGCTTGTAGTTTTACGAGGGCGAGGTATTGAAATTATGAGTGCAGCAATCGAAGTGGCTGGAAATATTTTTCCATATTTTCTGTGAGGTTAAGAATTTTTCGCAAACTAAAAAGGGTGAAAATTTTAGTTGCTAATGAAAATATTTTCATTCGAAATAAATTGGAAATTTTCTACCCATTTATTCTTAGTTTTGTGTATAATTTTGAGATACAAACATAAGCTGAAAATGTTGGCGGGTGCTTAAGAATAGAGAAATTTGGATGTGTAAACTTTCAAACCAACTGAAGATTTCGAGCCATGATCGTCAAATTATCGGAAGCGCCATTTTTTTTTTTTTAAACAATTTTTTATTTAATAAAAATTAAAGCAAATTATTAGCAATTCTGGAAAAAAAGGTTTGGAATTTTTAATTTCGTATATAGAGTCATATAAAATGAAAGGACAAAACATTTTCCTGTGAAATTGTTTTTAGTTACTTACGATAATTTGGCGATCGTGACTCTATATATCCATTAAAAAAAGTATACACCCCACACATACATGCACAATCTAAAGAAGAATGTTTGAAAAATTCCAATGCTAAACAATGAAATGACAAACAATTTCGGAACATAAACCGCTAGCTACCGAAGAGAATTCGAAGTGCTCTCTCTCCGCTCATCTTCTATTTTACACCACTCGTCTTTCACTTTCCTGCAGTGTTGCCATATTTTTTTGAGCAAAAACTGCAAAAAGTAAAAACAAAAACTGTATTTTGGGAAAAAAAACTGTAACCTATAAAATCGAAAAAAACAAAACTAAAATTTTTAATTTGAAAAGTTTCTCAGTCACTTGCCCATCATTCCAACACACATTCTAAATTTAATAAGCCCAATAATGCAATAGTTTCCGCATGTTTGGGAGATGCTATGCTCTCTTGAACGGGGCAGAAATTTTAAATCCTATAACTTCTGGGAAACCTAATGCTATAGTGGTGCAAAATTTGGGGAAAAAATTCGCTCTTTAGACATGATTTGGAAACAAAAAACAAACGAACATACAATTTTGTACTGATATTAAACCAGTTCTTGTAACACTTTCACCCAAAAAAAAAATTAAAAAATAAGTTATTTGATTTGCGTTATTGAAATAGCGTTTAACTGGTGTCTGATTCTACTTGCAAAAATGCTCTGAAATAGTTAAAATTAATTTATTTAAATTAATATGTATTATTAATAAAATTAAAAAAATTGATTCCTGTAAAATAAGTCAATAAAAAAGAAACAAATTCATTTAAAAATGTATAAAAGAAATATATGTTATTATTATTATTATTATTATTATTATTATTATTAATAAGAAACACGAAATAACATTCTTCTTATGACTAGATAAAAAATTAAATGAACATTCCTGGGTCCGATTTTTTGAGTATTCATAGTTCACAAGTAATCGATACAGCCCAAACTGCCTTGAATATGATTGACTCTTGGTGTTGCTCAAACGGGCTATCGGTTAACCGTCTTAAAACTGGTGTTATTCTTTTCACCAGGAGAAGGAAAGTTGATGGTCTCGTTTTACCAGTACTCAGAAGAATCACTATTCAGTTATCCCAAGAAGTGAAATATCTAGGAGTCATTCTTGATACCAAACTTCTTTGGCGTTCTCATGTTGAGCTAAAGGTATCCAAGGCGCTGGCAGCTTTTTGTCAATGCAGGGCTATTTTTGGCAAAACAAAGGGTCTGTCAGCTTATAAAGTCTTATGGCTTTATAAGGCTATGATCAGACCCATTATCACCTACGCATTCATAGTCTGGTGGAGTAGGCTTAATGTTGACAGCGTTAGGAAAGCTTTTGCCAGACTTCAAAGGACTGTGGCCATTTGTTGTACGGGAGCTTTTCCTACAACACCTGGCTCATCCTTGGATGCATTGCTCAACTTACCGCCTTTTGATATTTTTGCTAAAGGAGAGGCTGTCAAAGCCATCTGTAGGCTTAAACGCAATGGGTATTGGTCTGACACCTGCTGGAATATTGGTGACATTGTTGAAGATACTGATATGGACCTAACAGTTCTATCAATGCTTTCTGATACAATGCCAGCAAATCCAGTTTTAAAACAGCGCTACACAATACAAATTCCAGAGGTCCAAACTTGGTTTTTGCTGGGACCTGGGCCGGGAGTTAATTGTAAGCGGGTGACGGCTCCTGAACAGAATTCCGTTCGGGTTCTGGGGTCTTTATTGAAAATGATGGAGTGCACCTTCACTTTTCCCTTGGATTGTATGCTTCTGTTTTTCAAGCAGAAATTTTTGCAATCATCAAGGCAGTGGACCATGTTATTGATAATGGTTGGAGAGAAAGGAGTATCTGTGTATTTAGTGACAGTCAAGCTGCGCTTAAATCCTTGCTTAATCCTCTAACCACGTCTAAACTGGTTATGCATTGCAAATCCAGGCTTGATTGTGTTGGAAAACACAATAGCCTGCTGTTGATATGGGTTCCTGGACACTCAGGAATTTCAGGAAATGAATCGGCTGACCTTCTGGCCAGAAAGGGTTCGGAAACTGGTTTCCTGGGCCCAGAACCTGTACTCTCTTTGTCGTCTACAACCATCAAGACCACCATTAATGAGTGGGTCGACTTGACCCACAATCGTAAAAGGGAGGACCTGACAGGCTTTAGACAGACAAAGACCATGTTACCTGTTATCTCGAAGCGTCTAACAGACTTTCTGTTATCACTTAACAGAAAGAGTTGTAAGCAGCTGGTGGGATTATATACAGGTCATTTCTCTTGGGCCAAACATTTGCATATGATTGGGCTAGGAACTAGTGCCTTCTGTGCTTCCTGTGGTTTGGAGGAAGAATGTGAAGAGACGGCGGACCACTTTCTTAGTGTCTGCCCCGCTTTCTGTCAGATCAGAGTAAGCATATTTGGTACTGGAGTGTTAGGAGACGAACACCTGAGCTCTCTAACAACGCAGGGTCTGTTAAGATTTATTAATAAATCTGGTTGATTTAAAGAATAGCAAAAGGGAACACAGGATATAGTACAATGGACGTCAAACTTGTCTGAGTGCTGTATTCTTGAATACTTCTTTTGTCTGTTCCAACACAAAAAAAAAAAAAAAAAAAACATATTTGGTACTGGAGTGTTGGGAGACGAACACCTGAGCTCTCTAACACCGCAGGATCTGCTAAGATTTATTAATAAATCTGGTAGATTTAAAGAATAGCAAAAGGGAACACAGGATATAGTACAATGGACGTAAAACTTGTCTGAGTGCTGTATTCTTAAATACTTCTTTTGTCTGTTCCAAAAAAAAAAAAAAAAAAAAAATCGATACAACAATTTTAAAAGCTCTCAAAATGGTTTCATCAAATTTCTTGTACATTTCTCTTGGTGCCACAAAATTTGTTCAATTTTATCATTTTTTTAAGTAATTCTTTTGTTCTATTCAGCTAATTTTCGAATTTTAGTTTTGTTAGTATTAAATATTTTTTCCACATTCGCTACCTGCCTATCCTGAAGTACAATTACATTTTTATGATAACCAAAACATATTTAAGTCTATTCTGCATATTATTGCAAAAACTGTAAAAAAAAACTGTGAAATTGGAGAATCAACTGTAATATTTGAGGGAAATCTGTAAGACTGCATGCCGATCGAAAAAACTGTAATTTACAGATAAATCTGTCAATATGGCAACGCTGCTTTCCTGCCATACAGTTGTTTGAAGCATAGAGAATATGAGAGAGCCAAAGCGTCGCAGCGCCGGCCCATGAACGTATGGAGATCGGTCACATATAATAAAAGCAGAGGCGTCAGCGTTGACTCTCTGAGTAACATTTCATGTGCTCTATGGTTTGTAGTAGCACTTTTCCTCTGCATAGTTGTTTGTGCGAGAGAGACACGCACACCAACTCGTATTACATTACATGCATTTTATTGCACAATTTTGAATTTTGCCAATTTAAATTTTTACGTCAAAAATGTTGTTTGGAAATATGAGCTAGGTAGCTAAAGAGTGGTTCACTTAGTGTGATTTTAATATAGTGGAAACGGCTTTCGATATCAAAAGAGCTGTGACATCTTTTCTTGCGGTTTGGTTTTAGCGAAACAGGCACAAAGGAAAAGAAGAAAGTTTTGAAAAAGTGTTCTTAAGGGACTCTATATCTACGATTAGGCTATGCCAAAATAACATAAGATTTTGTGTCTAAAATTCAGCATTTATTGGAATTGTAATGATCATCAGAAAGGAGACCATAAATGAATTTGCCTCTATTTTATTTACAGCGTCTCTTATGGTTAATCTTTGCTATAATTTCACGCTTGGTTCAACATTTTTCAGCACTACATCTCAATGAGATAGGTTAGATTTGAGTTGCAGCCTTCTTTATGAAAGCACATTTGAGTCTATTTAATGGCTGATTGTGATGCCATAGCAGTGCTGTCGCTGTCACTTCAATTGAAGTTTATCACTTCACTTTCAAGCCTGACACTTCGTCACTTCCTCTTTCATAAAAACACTTCGATTTCCCAGTTTCAATGAAAGACTAAAATCGATAAAAAAAAAAAATTTAAATATGCTCATTTCTGTAATATTCTCCGACTGTAGCCAGATCGGTGTGTTTAAAATTATAACCTATATAAAAAGTAAAAAGATACCATTTAGCATACATCCTTCAGTACATTCTGTGTTTATTTAAATACCTATGTAGCAACACTGATGACGATCTCGATAGCCTATTGGATAGTGCACTAGACTTTCATCTGGGAGGTTCGGGTTCGATTCCCGTCTTCGTCTGGTGGTTAATTTTCATAACTTTCTTATATTCACTATCAATATGAAGCGTATGAGAATTATAAGATAGTGTACAAGTACACACATTGGTTGGTAATGGCAAAACCACCAAGCCGATAAAAAATTGCCACACCGCCGTTCGGAATCGGCGTTAAACTGTAGGTCCAACTATGTGGTATCACAATGGGCCGTTCAGGCCTAAGTGTGTCTCTCGACAGCCACTCCAACCTAACCTAACGTAACACTGATGACGAACTGCCATATAATTTATTAGAATTTGGTTGCAAATGAAGAGGTACACACACGATTTAGAAGGTGAGTGGAGGATTTTATTTCTAAATGATTTTATGTAAAAAAGCGATAGTTTCGAATTCTGCCATTTTGTTTTTGGCTTCAAAAATTCCCTAAAACAAATTATGTACGCTTATTCAAAAAGTTTTGTCGGAGCCTTATTGTGTCTGCCACACAGTAGCGCTTCCACCAAAAGTTTTTTTTTTCGCAAACTAAGCACATAAAACCAGATTAATTGTGAAAATATGTCAATTTCTTATTACGCATCAAGAAACACTTAACTTTTTTAAAAATCACTTCGATTTTTTAAGAATTTCATTTCACAAAAAAAGTTCAAAACGACAGCCCTGTGCCGTAGTAGAACGGCGCAACTTTCCCAGTTACAGAGTGGGGAATCACGAAGATTTCATTATAAATCTAGCTATTTCCTTTTGACTGAGTTTAGATAGCTGTGTAGTACGCCTTTTTTCCTTGGTAGTCTAAGTTAGTTTGGTAATGCCACAAGTATGATATGCTACACCGGATATTTTTACCTACTCAAGGTAGATTTGCTTAATGGCCAATTTAACAGACATGAGAGAAATCCCAACGGTTAAGGAGGGTGGAACATCGGTAAGCAAAGAGTCCCGTTCTGGTAATCGTCGGCACCTAAAATTAATGGGCCTGCGAATGACTCAGTATGATTGACGTTCTTCTAACTTTATCCAGTGGTTAAATGTTCATCATATTTGGAGTAGCTGGACTTTAAAAGGTGGCGCCATAAAAACGATTTAGCTCAGGCACTGATTTATAGAATCATGATCCGTAATTGGAGTCCCTATATTAACCCTAAAGCGCAATAGACAGCACAAGAGTCTTTCCGCATCCTCCCTACTCTGTTAATTTTCGATTAAAGTAATGCTTTGGCTTTTAAGCGATGGACCTTTAATTTTGGGTAGGGTATATTTTGGTATATTTTACTTCCTAGTGAAGTACATGAGCTCAGTTTTTGAAAGATTATATGCCGCAATGACTATAATAGCTTATTACCTCAAATTTGCATGACATAATTTTTGAGTAGCTATTTTTTCATCGCTTTCGATTTTATTCAAATCATGGTATAAAACCACAAAGTTTTGTCTATTTTTTGGAAAATTTTGTTTATGTAAAGTTTTATCCATTTTTAATTTTAATCGATTGTAACTCCATGATTCAGATTTCTAAAAAGTAAGCCATTGACATTCCCATAACTCAGTTACACTAAAACCATATAAAAATAAATACATCATGGCAACCATAACGAAAGCATGCGACATATGCGAACTTGCCTATGTATTTATGGTCCATAAAAATGACCAGCTCCTAGGCAAAACATTTCCACAGTTAAAAGAGCGGGTGTGAAGGGGAGAGCAACACATGCGTTTCTAATATGTGCAATTTATAATTTAAACAATTTCTTCTTTGAAGGATTCGAAATTTTAAAATGACGTAACCATAAAATAACAAAGCGAGAAATTTTGTATGACTTCCTTGCTATACGTTGGCACTCTTTGTCTATGTGCGTGTGTGGGTAGCAAATAAACATACAGACGTACATAAATTTCAATCGAATTGTTTAATTAAATTCATATTTGCCAGTTCAGCGCTATATGGTTGCTAGCTCGCTTGTGTGCAGTGTTGCCATTGTTTTTTTTTGATTTATGCGCTTGAACGTCGTTGAAGGTGATTTCAAACAGACGACGTGCAACACGCGTGCAATTTTTAGTTGAATGTGGTGGGTAGCTAACTGACGCTGTTGTGGATTGTGCGGTGCTGTCACTATACATAGAGTGTCATGTTTACGTCATGTTTTTCCTTCAGCGCATCTTGTTACCCTCTTTCACGCAGACACACTCTCTTCAGTTTAACTTAACGGTAAAGCATGAAAATTCAATTGTAATTATGGGTTTGTTAATTTAATTAAATGTACAATAGTCGGAATATGAAATTATATAAATTACATTTATTAATTTAGCCAAAAAGTTTGTAAACAAATATTAGTCGTTGAAAATATTGGCAATACATTTATGAATTTGGAAAGCTTTATTCGTATATAAATATTTATTCATATGCAATTTGAATATATGTACCAATGCATAAACAAAATTTTAACAATTTACACATTTTTCTGTAAAGCAAACTTTTTTTTTTTTTTTGGCAAACTTTAGTTTGCTAGTTTGCTGCTGCTTAGTGAACTTTTCTTTTCAACCTCTAGCAGGAGTAGTAGTAGTCAGTCAGTAACCAGTAGTTACTGCGAAACCTGCAGTTTTATTTTTATTTTGTATTTTACTATTTTTTTTCTAACAAGTTTTTCTGACTCTCTCCCTCTGTTTCACACTTTGAGTTATCGTATTGAAAAATACGACAAAAAAAAAAAGAAGAAAAAGAAAAGGAGTATGAAAATTTTAAAGTTAAAACTTTTCTCGTAGTTCTGAGTTTTGTATTTTGCTGGGACGTTAATTTGACATTTGAATTTGTTTTATATACATATCTACATATAAACATTTATTATTGTGTAGATGAGTTTTACTGAAAAGTGTTATGCAATATACACAGTAATACATACATACATACATATATAAAAATTTTATGGCTTTCTGTTTTCAATGTATTTACTAACTATGTATGTGTGTTGACAAGATTAGTAGTTACTCTCGTACCATTTTGTACAAAAATGGCATTAAAACTTTTAATGAAGTTAAAAACTTTAACATATTTCTCACATAACATTGACAATTATATTTGATTTTTGCTCCTTTTTTTTATTTTTGGTTCTTGTAGTTTAGTTTCTGTAGTTAGTAGTAGACAAAAGTGACATGCCAAATGTAAAATCACTTGATAGTTGTGTTTCAGAGATATAAATTAAAGGGAGAGCTGTAATGAGAGCAATAGAACCAAAGCCGTATTTAGGGGGCAGGTTTTGGGGGGGGGGGGGGGGAGGTTCTCACCCGCCGCCCGCCCCCCCCCCCCCCCCCCCAAATGTGGAAACTTTATTCTAATTTTTGAGATTAATTGCCAATGAATGGAAAAAAAGTCAAAATAAAATCTATTTAACGATATTTTTTACTTCCATCGATTTTTTTTTTCTAAAAAGTCAAATATAAAAAATAAATTTGTAATCTTAGTTACTCTATGCGATCAAATCCGATTTGTTTTCTTCGACATGAGGTTTGACTACGGATTCAAAAATAGAAGATGATACTGAGCACTCTTGCATTCATAGTTTTTCTAGGTCAGTAACTGTTTCGTTTTAAGTTTCATCTTGAATCACTTGAAAAGTTCAAAAATTAATAAAAATTGAAAAAATTATCGGATCCTTGTAAAATTAGACTTGCTTGACATAGTTGAACCCCATTTTTTTTCCTAAAACGTGACGTGATGGGAATTTTTTGACCTTGAAAAATTCTTTCGCAAAAACTCCATCTTATTAGCAAAACCCATGCAGTTTTAGGAGGCAATCTTAAAATATAATTAATTTTTTAACGCTAGAAAGATCTCTTTCAATGCTGTGACTTCACGAATTTAGGGAATATAAGCCAACCTCATCCGGGTTCCTTATCATTGATAATGGCTCAAATTCTCAATGATGATCATTTGAATGAAGCCTCTACTATTTTTGGTAATTTTTTTGAGGTTGGGTACATCATCAGTAGTGGGCAGTCAATGAGTTAATAAAATTATGTATGTCCCTCACTATAAAAAAAAAATGCATTAAAATGCACATTGAATAATATTTATTTGAAAAAATTTAATTTGATTTTTCTGTGAATTTTGTGTCACTTTTGGCCATTTTTTTGAGGTTAAGATTAAAAAAAAACGGAAAATTTTTCCTATAATTTTAATTTTATAGGGTCCATCAAATGTATAATCGATTTAATTTTTTGTATTTAGAAATCAGTTTGATAAAAATTATTTATGAATATTTTCTTCGAATGAAAAGCCTCCCCCCTCCCCCCCCGAAAAAAATTTCTGGCTACGGCCCTGAATGGAACCATAGCTCTTAATGCGATCTCGCTTATGTTGGACACAGACTGAACGTGGCAACGATAAGACAACACGATAACATCGTTGGCAGATAATGTTACCGTTTCGTCGGTGGTTTGATTACAATGAACGAGGGAGCGATTGACTTGAATGCATTTTTTGTTTCTTCATATTTTCTATTTTCTAAAAATACACCTTTTTATAAAAAATTGTATTTTTATTATTTACCTTCAAAAACAACATCAACAATAGGATTAATACTAAATCCGGTTTCATATGCCAAAATAGACATAGATTAAAGTTTACGACCGCGTGAATTGTTGCTGCGTTGGCGTCAAATTGGTTATCTACATACAGTACTGTGTAAAACAAAAGCAACAAATCTTGACATACCATACTTATTATGTTTTCATGGCTTTTGTTAATTTTTATTTAAAAGAAAGTGGATGTATTTTGTTCTTAAATGATAAAATTATATAATGGAAAACTTAAAAGTTTGAAAAAAATGTCAAAAAAAAAAAATTTAAAAAAAAAATCGAAGAAATATGCACTTAGAGCTGTGCAAAACAAAAGCAACAATTTTATGATATTCCTTATTTTTATTCTTTGCTTCACATCTGCATGGCTTTGACTTTGTCAGCTTGATGAATGTCCTCTTGGGTGCCCTTTTATTTCCCCCCTTTTATTTCAAATCCATCCCAGCTCATGCCTTATTTGGAAGTGGTATCCTCCCACTTTATGTTTCGAGGTTCCGAAGTAGGTGTAGTGTATCCACATTATCACGAACGCCACCCCCCGTATGATACACAAGTGACCGGTAGTGCGCTACCAAATAACTAATGTCACTCAATATAATTCAAAGTCACTCAATCCCAAATATTGTATGTAGATATTAATGTATACATAAGTGACCAATAGAATTTGTATCGATCCTCCATCGATATTTCTATTTCACTTATACTTACGTAACTTTATGTATTAGAATAGTTTAAGTATAGTTTTAAAATTTTGTATAACACTTTTAAAAAAGTTTATATAAACCCATACAAAATAATTAATAAAACAAATTTGATTCAAACCAGACTCTCGTCTTTGAATTCATTTCTATTTAGGAACTTACCTCGCTTTCCTTATCAAGGAAACCAGCAAGGTAAAACTAACAGCGCTTGCGCTAGATTCTGGTATCTCTTCCCCTTTTCGAAATTCAAACACTTTGTACCTTTACATAGGTTTCAAGGAGTTAAGCTCGGATGGTAGTGGAAATTCATTAGAGAAATGAACCCGTCTCCATGTAAGTCAATCTTAAAACAATTTTATTTTTCATATCTAAATATTCCAAAAAGTGGCAATTTCGACAATGGCTGATCAAGGCCGTATTTAGGGGGGGGAGGTTTTTGAGGTTCTGACCTCCCCTCTCCCCCCCCCCCCCGAAATGTGAACATTTTTTTCTAATTTTTTATATGGTTTTCTAGTTGATTGAAAAAAAATCAAAATAAAATCTTTTGAACGATTTTTAAATATTTTTTACTTCAATCGGTTTCTTTCTTGAAAGTCAAATACAAAAAAAAATTTGAAAAATAAATTTGAATTGAAATCGTACGAATTTTGTAGCACGTCATAGCCAAAAACTGAATTTTCAGGGGTTTCAACTCCATTTTTTCTAAAAAGTGACGTGATGGAAAGTTTTTGACCTCAGATTCGTGTTCAGCCTGAGAAATCCATTCGCAAATACTAAGAACCATATTGTTCACCAAACCCATACAGGGCAGTGTTATTGAATCAGCTTTAAAGTTCTTAATCTTAGAATATAATTAATCCTTTAACCCGTTATTGCTCAGAGCACCCCAACTCGGAAGATCTCTTTCAATGCTGTGACTGCATGAATTTAAAGAATATATGCAAACCTAATCCGGGCTCCTCATCATTGATAATAGCCCAAAATTCCCACCGATAATCATTTGAAAAAAAATTAGTCTCTGATTTTTTTTGGCATTTTTTATAATTTTTTTTTAGGTTGGGTACACTATCAGTAATGGCAACTCAATGAGTCATCGAAATTATGTCTTTCACGATAAAAAATGTATTGGAATCCACATTGAAGAATATTTATTTGAAAAAATTTATATTGATTATTCTGTGAATTTTTTTTGTCATTTGCGGCCATTTTTTTAGGTTAAGATTAATGTAAAGTATTGAAACTATTACTGTAAATTATTGATATTCTTTATTATATCTATATGTAGTATAAATGCTTAACAAAGTAATGTTCTATGATTGGCTGTTGATAATAAACTGTACAGAGAAATTATATAGCTCAATATAACAATTAAGAAAACTCGGAAACAAAAATTTTTCCTAAAGCTTTAAGACATTTATCCACTTTTCTCTCTAGTCTGATAGGGTCTATCAAATGCATCATCGTATTTAATTTATTGTGTTTAATCAACAGTTTCATACAAATTTTATATGAATATTTTCTTCGAATGAAAATCCCTCTTTGATTCGTTTAATAAGATACTTGTATGAATGAATTGATTCAACTGAATTTCGACTCATCGGTCCACTTTTAACTTATAATTTCTATGCAGAACCTTTTTTCATCTAATTACTTACAAATTGACGTAAGTTTAGTCAAAACTGGTTCAGTGAGTCCAAATTTAATGGAATTAAGGACGCCAATCGCATTCTTACATACATATCGTCGGCTGAGAATTGATTTGGCGTATTATTCTTATACGATATGTATAAAGAGTTTACACGTTTGGCCATCATTGCTTTAACCCATTAAAGACGAGCGGGAACCAAAGTAGATAGATCAAGAAAGTAACTTGAGAAAAAAATTGTTTTTGAACCTGGCTCAGGAACGGCTCGGCGACAAGGTGCCATATGGCACCACTAGGCATTACTGGGTTAAGTTAAAAACGAGATAAAAGTGATCGACGATAACGAGGATGAAAAAAAACTACAAAAAAATAAATTAATTAAAAAAATTTTTTTTTTAAAATTTCAAAGTTAAAAAAAAAAAATTGAAAAATTTTAATATTTTTTTTTTTAAAATGGATGTTTTGATGAAAAAAAAAACAACCAAATAAAAGTGAACGATGATAACGAGGATGAAAAGAATTACAAAAAAATAAATTAATTAAAAAAAAAAATTTTAAAAAATTTCAAAGTTAAAAAAAAAAAAATTTAAAATTTAAAAAAAAAAAAAAAATTTTAAATTTTTTTTTTTTAAATGGATGTTTTGATGAAAAAAATATGAACTGCATTTAAAATTTTTTTTTTTTTTTGCAATTTTAAAAATCTTGATGTCAATAAAAAAAATTGTGACGCAGCAGAGCAAAACGGACCACATATTCGGACTCAGCGACCCCTCATTACCCTAAGTACACTTGTCCCGTCTCTGTTCATTTATGGATTTGAACAGTGTTAACACTGGATAACACTGTTCACTTTACTCTTCCCTTTCATTTACCCTCTCTCTTCTACGACAACAAATTGCCGCATTAAAATTGGGCATTATTAGCCCTATTCACATTTTAGAGTAAAATTCTGGGTAAAATTGTAAAACAAAATTTCTTTACCATAAGAAAATACGCGGCATTTGATTTTACTCTCATTCAACACTTGTTCTCTGGTTCGGTCCTTGACTAAAATATTTATTCTATTTTTACTCTGAGTAAAATAAAAATTCAGTGATGCCTACTTACTTGTTTTATACGACAACACAAAAATAAAATACAAAAGTTTTGTTGCTAGCGCATTCAATAGGCGACATTGATCGCAGAGAAAATAAGAACAGGTAACGGATATTTACTCTTGAGCAGTGTGGCCAATTCAGCGCTTTTCCCGCTGATTTTAGTTCTTTTTGAAAATTAAAACGCGGAAAAATAGTAATTTAGCGCTCAGCGAATTTTTTCAATTTAAAATATCTTCGAAAAATCGAAGAAATTTTCATTGACTAGAACCCAATATGCATTGAAAAATTATTTCTCCAATGTTTGAGAAAAGCTTAGTTCTCAAATTGATTTCCAATGTAATTCTCAATTTAAATTCAAACATTTTTCTCCTTGTTTACTTTCAATTTGACATCTTTTACTACTTGGTGTTTTTGTTGTTGTTGTTTTGGTATTTTGGTGGTAGCATCCATTGGAAAAAAATAGCATTTTCTATAAATTCAATTCAATTGTGAAAAATAAATATAAAAAACTGAGTGAAAGTGAAAAAATTCAAAATAAAAGTGAGGTGAAAATGAATTAAAGGGAAATATATGCTTTATATGTATAA
The DNA here is from genome assembly GCA_963691655.1 of Toxonevra muliebris. NCBI lineage: Eukaryota > Metazoa > Arthropoda > Insecta > Diptera > Pallopteridae > Toxonevra > Toxonevra muliebris. The sequence continues at coordinate 93,417,867 of OY829327.1, read as the reverse complement.
TGTATATTTTTTATATAATTATAATTCAATTTGCGGGATGCGTAAGAGCAAAAAAGTGAAAAGTGAAGTTTGACAGGTTGGAGAAATTCCTTTGATAACAAGTTGAGAATCATAAACTTCTCAATTTGATAACTAAGAAAATCACCATTTAAAAAATGTGCCTTTTAAGTTGAGAAGACTATAATCGAACTGTTGAGGTGCATTTGAGAATTAACGTTGGAGCTTTGAGAAAGGTATTTGATCTCAAATGCACCTCAAGTTGATATCAAACAATAGTGTATATTGGGAAGTATCAGATGTATGCCTGTATTCGTGAATAAGTTTAAATGTATTGAGTGTTCTCGCACTTTTATAAGAAGAAAATTTAACGTTTTTTTTTAAGAAAATACGCGATTTATTCCTCATTTTAGCGGATTTTGAAAAACAAAAGTTGGCCACACTGCTCTTGAGTGCACTATCCTAGTTTTAGATGCTCTCTCACTCTTTTAGGTAAAACTTCGTTTTTACCCCGTTACCCCGATTTCTGAACTATATGGCATTATTGACGCCATAGTAAGCCACGAAATCAATCACAAATGGGCAAACAGAAGAGATTCTGCACCGTCACGTTCATTATGGCCGGAACTCAATAGGAAAAGAACGGATTACATCTTTTCTCTGGGGTGACTCCAGATTCGAACTCTCACCGGAATCATCACAGGCAACTGCGCAATAGGAGCCATGCTTCAGAAATGGTGCATCGAGGCCACCGATCACTGCAGGATGTGCGGAGATATTGAGGAGGCTGAGACAATACACCATCTACTATGCGTATGCCCCGCTCTGCAAGAGCGACGATTCCGTACTCTAGGATCAAGGTTCCTTGCAGACATAGCAGAGCTTAGCAGAATTGATCTGTCCAACCTTTTGGATTTTGCCACTAGAACAAAAATGTTAAGGTGGCTTAATACCTGAACTAATAGGAGATATACAGATTCTCACGCAACCGGTCGACTCCAGACCAACTGTTGAAGGCAATCACAATGGGCCTACCTGGCCTCCGAGTGGAAGTAGCATATTTTATTGCTACACGCCTTCTAAACCCAACCTAACCTACCCCATTACCCCCGAATTCACATAAAATTCAATTTTGGAAAAAATGTACTTAATCCACTGTGGTTTTGAGTGGAATTTAAAGAACTTAATTCAATTTAATATTAAATTACAGCAATTTTTTGAATTTTCTTTCTGGTCTAAAATATTTTTTACTGACAATGCGAAAAATCAATTTTAATTCAATATACACCACATTATATTCAGATATAGCCACATACCAATGACCTTCCCCAATGTCCTTGACATTATGTTAATATTTAATGTGTCAAATTCTATTACACTTTTTCATAACACAAACAATAAGCAACTAGATAACTACATCATCAATCATCTATGGTATGCAGAGCATCAGAATTTGTGATAATTTCCAAATGTTAATATATAGAGATATATGCCGAAATTCAATATTAAGTGACATTAATAAATAAAAGCAGATGAGTTTCATATGCATATAGATTGTTTCGGCATACATAGCTACATGCATGTATAATAAATGTTTAAGCATTTAACAAGTTAATTAAATTTTAATCGATCAATTTACTTGGGCATCCACCAAACTCAACTCATTTCAACAACAACCAACGACCAGCAACAACTATAAAATATCGCACAGCAATATTGCATGGATAGTTGCCACATGCAACCAAGTGAAAACAGCAATAATAACAACCAACAACAATATTGATGACAAGCGATTACAGCATACACATACATACACACACACACACATACACATATAAAAGCAATGATTGCTCTGACAAGCTATTATTATTATTATTATTGACGCAAATGTGAATGCAGCAACAGAACTAGAGAAAAAAAAAAAAAACTCCAACCTAAACTAAAATAGTAAAATGCCACAGAAGAAAAACTAAAATGATGTCGAGTGTGTGCAATACAAAAGTTTTCAGCTAAAACTTTTTAGTGGAAAATCTAAAATTGTATTGTATTCGTAGTAGAAAAAGTAGTAAAGAGAAAAGTGAACATCAGAGATAAAAATATTCGGAAACTTACACACATCCAAAAAAAAAAAGTAACAAAAATGAAAAGAAAAAAGCTCATATAAAAATCATCACATGAAAGTTTTTCGTTTTTGGTATCCTACAATGAAAGTGTATTGCAATTGCAAGCTGTTGGCAATATTTGTATTTGTATTTGTATTTTTTTGTTGCACTTCAAAGTATATACATATGTAGTAAAAATATGAAAAATCAGCGCAAAACTTACTACACTATTACTATCAAAAACTATGTTTGTATGTTAGTCTTGTTCAGTATACTTGAAGTATTGACAAAAGTGTTGCTGATGTTGCCATCACTCGTTCTAGTTGCTAGTTTTGTTATTGTTGTTGTTACTTTATTGCTCCTGCTGGTGCTAGTGCTGCTGCTTTTGACATTAAATGTATATTTATGCTATCTGACAGCAATTGTCTTTATGTCATTGTGAAAATTTGTGTCAAATTGAGTTTTTTGCTTCTTCATCTTTTTATTTTTTTACAATTTTTTTGATTGTGTAGTTAAAGCATGTAATGAATTGTTACTTTATATTTTACTGACTGCTGACTGTATTCCACTTCAACTCTCTCTTCAGCTCCATTCAACAATACTCTGCAATAGTAAAGTATAAAATAAAAATATTTTTGTGATATGATTTTAAACGGATGTTGTCATTGTGCAGTAAAATCATGTTTTTCGATCGACATTTATGTAGTTTGAAAATAAAATAACTTTTAAGTATTATTCATTCAGTTTAAGATTTTATTTGAAAAAAAAATGTATGTAGTTTTTTTCGCTCTGCAAAGTTACGAGTACAAACTGAGAGCAGATCTGAATTGAACGAATACGCGCTCAGAGAGAATAGTAACAAACTTCATTTGTTATAGTAGTGCCTCTCATTGCATGTATTATGGTCCATACACATTGACGACAGCAGCTACACGAATACACGATTACGAAATTCTGCCTGCTACAACTGTCGTCATGTAGTCAGCTAGAGTTTAGAGTTGTGGGTGGGCTGGACTTAACCAAAGCACTCAGTCAACGAGGACCATTGTGCTATACCCAAGGATAGAACCAGTAGAAGAGAGTAAAGGGATAGGAAAGTTATGTGGGGATAAATGGGAAGAAGAAAGGTCTAGGGTCTTTCAACCTCGAACTTCTTTGTGTCACTGATGAACCTTAGGAGCTCAGGAAGAGGAAGAGTATGGGCATTATTTATACTCAAGACATCACTACCCAACAGCATTAATCTGATTCTTACGAACGCCGGACAGCTACAAAGATAATGCTTCGTAGTATCGTCGTCCTCAAGACACGATTGGCAAATTGGATCGATGATGACGCCCATATTAGTCATATGCTGACCACATGTGTTGTGTTCGGTGATGACACCCACCAGTAATCTCAGGTCCTTTCTTCTCAGTTTGAAAAGAAATTCCGCTGATTTCCTGTTAGATTGTCTCACGAAGCACTGTGCGGTTCTACAAGAGTCAAGCTCGGACCATCTTTGCCTATGGATAGAACCCACGAAATCGTTGCTCCAACTCACGGCCTCCCCAGAGCTTACGCCAAGAAAAGTTTCCGGACCCCATTGTGCAATTACAGAACCTTCATTAGCTAGTTTATCAGCTAGTTCATTCTCTGGAATGCCACAGTATTCTGGAACCCATATAAGGCATAAATTGTTGTGTTTTGCAACACTATTTAGTGTTGCCTTACACTCGCTGACCAATTTTGAAGAGCTGACAGGGTTAGCAAGGGCCTTCAGTGCAGCTTTACTATCACTGCAGATACCTATGCACTTCCCATGCCATCTCTTCTCAATTATTCAGCTCACCATGCCTACGATAGCGAAAACCTTCGTTATGAAGACTGACGCCATCTTTCCAGTGGAAAAAGAGTACTTGGTCTCATCGTCTAAATACCAACCAGATCCGATACCGTTTGAGGTTTTGGATCTGTCAGTATAGAAAACATGACGAAGACATGACGAAGACCCCGGAGAACAACCTTTGGACTTAACCATTGATCACGTTTCGGGAACTTGACACCATATCTTCTTCCTAATCTGATGCACTACACATGATTGCTCAAGGGCATCAAGAACAAGTGGGCACTGTACTGACAACTGGTGGCATATCATACTGTGCCCTACATCCGTCTCGACATACCAGACTCCATTTAACCGGAGTCTGTAGGCCGCTCTCATCGCTTCTTTACGGATTTGAAGATTTAAAGGAAGCAAGCCAAGCAAGGCATTGTGGGGATCACCAGATGTAGTACACATTGCACCATTGATACCCAGGCACACACTTCTCTGAAGCCTGGTCAGAGAGAATACTGTGGACTTAACCAAAGTTCGTCTTCACCATACTACAGAGGCATACGTGAAAATAGATCTCACAAGAGCAATGTATACCCAGTACACCAGAGCTGGATTCAGACCCCAAGTCTTGCTGAAAGCTCGTCTGCATTGCCAGAAAATTTTTAGTGCACGCGAGATCTACAGCTCGGCGTGCGTCTTCCATAACAGTTTGTAATCTAAGGTTACTCCTAAATATTTAACTTCAGAAGACAACTGCATTGTTACTCCCTTCATTGTTGGTAGTAACAGGCCATCCTTCTTGCATTTCCTGGTGAAGAGCAATAAGGTGCTTTTATCAGGATTCACTGAAAGACCCTGCAGATCGCACCAAACCTTGATCTTGTCTAAGATTTCTTGCGTTTTTATGCACACCGTCCCGAGATTAGTACGCACACATTGTCAGCATACGCTTGGATGTGAACTTCAAAATTTTGCAAATCATTAAGAAGGGAGTCCACCACGAAGCACCATAGTAGAGGAGAGAGTACGCCCCCTTGGGGGCATCCTTTATCAAACTCGATCATAACACTGTCATCGTTATCCTCCCCCCCCCCCCCTCCCCGTGATAAGCAGCCGTTTGAATAGCATGTTATGAATCCATCGAATGACGATTTCTTCAACACCATATTGTCTGGCCGAAGAGCACTTCGAGTCGAAAGTAGCGTTGTCAAAAGCCCCTTCGATATCGAAGGGGCTTTGCCCTGCCCTTTCGTCTTCCTGCTTTTTCGTCTCCCCTCTTCTTTCCAATAAACAGAAAATCTATGAAAAAAATTGGCCAAAAATCGGTGTGTGTAAAAGCAGACTCGTTTAAATAGAAACTAACCGTAAAAACTTCATAGAAAAAAAACGAAATGGGAGTGCGGGACTCGAATGGCGAATCCGCCTTTAGTCTCATTGTATGTATTTTAAGTTAATCTCAATTTAAAAGACCAAGGTTTTCACCCTAAGTTTTTAACTCCGATTTATGGTTTTCGTTCATATTTAGAGACACCGATATTTTTTTAAGTTTTAAATAGTGTGATGACAAAAAAAAAAGTTTAAAAAGCAATGACAAAATATAGGAAATTCGGAAGTTGGCTCCTTTCTCTTACGCCTCTCGATTTTTGGCTATAAACTAAATATAGCTATAAAAATCTCAGCCTGTATTACTCAGACTTAGTATGACTCGTCTTGAATGTGTTGATATTTCAGATTTTACTCTCACTCAATCGAAAGGAACAACTTTGATTGGTTAGGTTAGGTTAGGTTAGGTTAGGTTAGGTTAAGTTAGGTTGGAGTGGCAGCCTTCTACTTGAAAGCACGCTTAAGCACATAATTTGGCTCATTGTGATACCACAGTGCAGCGCGACTCCCCCATTTACGGAGTGGAGAACCATGAGGATTCCATAATGAATCTGGCTATGTCCTAAATATTTATGGATGATAGCTCGGACAGACTAGTAAAGATAGGTGAGCCCAGGAGTTTTAGTTTCCTCCTGGCCAGGGATGGGCTTTCGCACATGAAATGGAGGACTATTTCTTCTTCTTCCTCAGAGCCGCAGCCCCGACAGAAGTCATTGAAAGGCAGTCCTAGTCGTGCAGCATGCCTCCCAATTATGCAGTGTCCCGTGAGCACCGAAGTCGTAATGCTGATGGAGTTTCTGCTAACTTTGATTGGTTGGTCTAAATTCAGTTTTGCCATTTTTACAAAGTAAAAAGAAGTTCATGTACTTCATAAATTTGTTTTGTTTTTAAAAAAATTTGATCAACTTAAAATTTTTTAATTTCTTTTAATTTCCTTTATTAATTTCTGTAAATTTTTATTTCGGTGACTTACCTGGATTTGAAGTTTGAATTAGGATGACTGACTCATATGCCTCAACCAAAAAAAAAAATTATTTTCTCTCCGCAAAACTAAGCGTATAAACAGGGAAAGTTAATGAGCAAAACGAATTCTCTCAAGTTACTCTCAGGTTTACTCTCACTAAATAGAAACCAACAGCAGTGATTGGTCAAATGAAAGTTTATCGTGAGAGATTTTTCTCTTTGAGTTTTTTAGCAAATACCAACATATTTTCTTAAAGCAATTTACAAATATAATATAATACTAACCTATATATGTATTTTATGCTCTTGACTATAGCAGATGTGCATTAGGGCAAATGAAACTTATGACTAACAATCAATTATGACCGCCAAACGAAGAAATGCTATTCATATGTGAAGTTTACTTTTTCATTTCTGTTCAGCTCGTATGCTATCAAATCATTCTAAAAAATACATTAAAATAATATTGTTCCATTGTAAATCATCTACTTTTAGATATAAATATATTACTAGCAGGTAGCTGCAAGTCATAATAAAATAAATTATTTGCATAGCACAATAATGCATTAGAGATATATGTGTGAGTACAGGAGTGGACAATGAAATATGTTATGAGTAGGTAATTATATACAGCAGAAATTTTTTAAAAACTTAAAACTATAATTTCTAATGTGAGATTCCTGATTTACAACTTTATTTGTTGAAATTTTGGTATGGAGTGACGCCCTCTAGCGGGGTTCAAAATTAAGACTCTCCTCTCCTTTCCATTTTCTTCTTGGTAAATATTTTAGTCATTTTGATCGTTTCACTTGAATTAAGTTTAATTGTATTCTCTAAAGTATTTTATTTGCTTAGATATTCTTAAATGATAGGTGTCGATCGAATTTTTTGTAGGCGCAATATAAAAAAAAAAAAAAATTATTTGCTGGTCTAAGCTTTTCTCTAACTGTAATATGTCCAGGTAATTATATTCTATATCTGTTTCTATGTAATTTCCTTATTAGAGTAGAATTTCCAAAAAATATCTCCTTAGGAATGATCTCAGCTTGAAATAAATATGCTCCCAAAACTTCATGCTTCTAGATTCAGTATTGTAAACTAAGTCGGTTGGTCAAGACAAATAAGTATACGAGAAAAAACTGACAGAAAACCCCTCAAAAGTGGTTGAACTAATGGAAGAAGAGGAAGAAAAAAGTGTGATATAATAAAGCAAATAATCTGAATACCCAGTAGCGTTTCTAGAAGGGGAGGGAGGGGGGCAGGGGGCACTATGGGGGCTGAATTCCCCACCCCCAGAACCCAACAATCTTATAGTAAACTCTAATTTTTGAGAAATCAAAAATATTTAGATTTTTCCAAAAAAAAAAGCCATCAGCAGTGAAAAGTATATTTCTTTCAACAATTCGTTTGTTGATTTAAAATATTATTAAAATATAAATATTGAAATGGGTTCGGATATTTGAATCAACTCTGATTAACCGCCATGCTGGGTGCTGAGTGTGCCAATAGGATGCACGTTACAGTGCAACTGGTTATTAAATACATTCAGACTAAAATAAATTTACAATTTCAAAGCCAGCTTATAAATGTCTTACTTTTAGAAAGCTTGATAATGGTCTAGTTTTTGGATTGAATTTTGTACTGAATCGGTTTAACTTTTCCGTTTTTGCCCGTTTTTGATCTGAATTCTGGTTTGATTGTAAGTCAGAATCTTGTTTAATTTTTGTTTGAATTTTAATCTGAATTTGGTTTGAGTTTTGATCCATGATTGGTCTAAATTTTGATTTGCTTTCCAGCGTTTGCAGACTAGCGTTTGATCTGATTTCTGGTCTAAATTTTGGTTTGCTTTTAATTTGTATTTGTCGTCTTTGTAGCCTCAGTTTTAATCTAACTCTTAGTTTGAGTTGTGGTTAATATTTTCGTCTCAATTGGTTTGATTTTGATACTATTATGGTCTGAATTTCGGTCCGAAATCGGTCTGAATTTTGTTTTAAAATTTGGTCAGAATTCGTCTGGAATTTCGGTCAAGTTTTTATTTAATTTAAGTTAAAATTTTTTGATATAAATATTTATCAGATTTCCCACTAGTTTTTGGTCTGAGTTTTGGATTACTTTCGTTCGGTATTTGGTGGCCTTTTGGGCTCAACTTTTGTCTAACTATTGGTCTGAGTTGTGGTCTAATTTTTTTTTTTTGAATTTTGGAATGAATTTCAAAACTGATTTTGGTTTTGATTCGGTATGAATTTTGGGTTTTTAGTCTGAGTTTTGACCTGAATTTGATCTCATTTTGGTTGATTTTTGTTGGAATTTCGGTCCGATTCGTGGTTTAAACATTGTTTTATTTTAACCGGTTGTTGCCCGGTACCCGAAAGCGTGTACGGATCTCGTTGAAATTTAAAATGTATTGGTTTTTTGATCAAATTAAGATATATTTACATTTTAAGTAACACTTAAAGAATGCAGTTAATTTTTCATAAAAATGAAGTGCTTGGTTATGGAGTTGCGAGATCGTAAACTCACCACCAGATCTATATTTAAAAAAAATCGTTTAAAGTGCTATCCAAATCAACTGTTATCTTAATTTAATTTTTTTTCGGGTTTTTGTTTCGACCAAAAATTACTCAAAAAGTAGAGAGGTATAAAATTGTTTCATCAAAATTTTGTCTCAAAGGAAATTAAATTCCCTTCAAATGGTTTTCTCAAATTGGAACATTTAACAATATAAATTCATCAGAAAAGTCATAATCAAGATTTTGATCTGAATTTGGTCTCATTTTGATCTAGATTTTTGATCTGAATTTAGTCTCATTTTGATCTAGATTTTTGATCTGAATTTGGACTCATTTGGATTTAGATTTTTGATCTAAATTTGGACTCATTTGGATCTAAATTTTTGATCTGAATTTGGTCTCATTTTGATGTAGATTTTTGATCTGAATTTGGACTCATTTGGATCTAAATTTTTGATCTGAATTTAGTCTCATTTTGATCTAGATTTTTGATCTGATTTTGGTCACATTTTGATCTAGATTTTTGATCTGAATTTGGACTCATTTGGATCTAAATTTTTGATCTGAATTTGGTCTCATTTTGATCTAGATTTTTTATCTAAATTTGGACTCATTTGGATCTAAATTTTTGATCTGAATTTGGCCTCATTTTGATCTAGATTTTTGATATGAATTTGGTCTCATTTTGATCTAAATTTTTGATCTGAATTTGGTCTCATTTTGATGTAGATTTTTGATCTGAATTTGGTCTCATTTTGATCTAGATTTTTTATCTCATTTTGATCTAGATTTTTGATCTGAATTTGGTCTCATTTTGATCTAGATTTTTTATCTAAATTTGGACTCATTTGGATCTAAATTTTTGATCTGAATTTGGTCTCATTTTGATGTAGATTTTTGATCTGAATTTGGACTCATTTGGATCTAAATTTTTGATCTGAATTTGGTCTCATTTTGATCTAGATTTTTGATCTGAATTTGGACTCATTTGGATCTAAATTTTTTATCTGAATTTGGTCTCATTTTGATCTAGATTTTTTATCTAAATTTGGACTCATTTGGATCTAAATTTTTGATCTGAATTTGGCCTCATTTTGATCTAGATTTTTGATCTCATTTTGATCTAGATTTTTGATCTGAATTTGGTCTCATTTTGATCTAGATTTTTTATCTAAATTTGGACTCATTTGGATCTAAATTTTTGATCTGAATTTGGTCTCATTTTGATGTAGATTTTTGATCTAAATTTGGACTCATTTGGATCTAAATTTTTGATCTGAATTTGGCCTCATTTTGATCTAGATTTTTGATCTGATTTTGGTCACATTTTGATCTAGATTTTTGATCTGAATTTGGACTCATTTGGATCTAAATTTTTTATCTGAATTTGGTCTCATTTTGATCTAGATTTTTGATCTGAATTTGGACTCATTTGGATCTAAATTTTTGATCTGAATTTGGTCTCATTTTGATCTAAATTTTTGGTCTGAATTTGGTCTCATTTTGATCTAGATTTTTGATATGAATTTGGTCTCATTTTGATCTGAATTTGGTCTCATTTTGATCTGAATTTGGTCTCATTTTCATCTAGATTTTTGATTTGAATTTGGTCTCATTTTGATCTAGATTTTTGATCTGAATTTGGTCTCATTTTGATCTAAATTTTTGATCTGAATTTGGTCTCATTTTGATCTAGATTTTTGATCTGAATTTGGTCTCATTTTGATCTAGATTTTTGATCTGAATTTGGTCTCATTTTGATCTAGATTTTTGATCTGAATTTGGTCTCATTTGGATTTAGATTTTTGATCTGAATTTGGTCTCATTTTGATCTAAATTTTTGATCTGAATTTGGTCTCATTTTGATCTAGATTTTTGATTTGAATTTGGTCTCATTTTGATCTAGATTTTTGATCTGATTTTGGTTATTTTCTTGGGTTGAAGTTCGATCTGAAAAAGGTATTTGAATTTTAGTTTGGAATTTCCGCCTTAATTTCTATCCGATTTCAGTTTGAATTTCGGTCTCAGTTTTGTTCCAGTTATCGTTTTTGACCTGTATTTGATAAAATTTTTGCACTAGTTTTTGGTCTAGGTCTGGGTTTTGTTCGATAGTGAGTCTGATATTTATTAAAATTTAGTAAAATAAGACCGCTCCTCCCCCCAAATCCCAGAACCGCCACTGTGAATACCGAATAGTTTCTGAACCTATTTTTTAGACCAGGTCTGTGTGCAGTAGTATTAAAAATTGTAAAACATATTTTGAATAAGATTTTCACGCAATGAATCCGCAAAATATACCAACTAAAGCTACTAAAAGGGATGCAAAAATGTTTGTGAAAAGTTATACATATGCGTGAGTGTGAGTGTATTCCTCTTTACGTATGTGTTTGTGGTGAATAAGACAAATGAATTTTCTACGGTATCAGTGATGTTTCATTTTTAATGTGCACTCGAAGCAAACTAGGTTAAGAATTTGCTATTATTTACGAGCATATGATGTGTGTTGTTGCTACTGGTTTTTTTTTCAAGAAATTGCAACTGCCACTCCCACATTACCACAACCAAAAACACGCATTCATATGCATCGAATGCAGTAAAGATTATTACCTCAATGTATGAACAAAAAAACTGAACTCAAACAGAAGCTATGAAACTATGCTAAAGTTGTGATGAGTGTGTTACATTTTGAGTTGAGCACGAACCAAATTTTCGACCATTTTTCAAAAATAATACATAAAAACAAAAATGAAAAAACAAAAAAAAAAAAAAACAAACAACACTCATACATGCAGCAATATCTGCTGCACAGGTGAAGCTGTTTGGTTTTTATTCTCTTTTGGTTTTTTAGTGTGAAAGCTGAAAGTTTCTTTTACTGTTTAATATGCGAAACACGAGCGCAAAAGTTGTTGCAACATTCTTCTCTACTGTTGCCGCTGCTCTCTTCTTTTTTTGTTTGTTTTTTTTTTTTTTTTGTAATAGTTGCATCAAGTTACTTTAAGTAATGATGACCATGACTAAATTATAGTGGGGGGTAGAAGCGATGAGAAGAGAAAAGCATAAAGAGTGGTATACTTTACAGCATATGTTACAGCTAGCTTGCTTATTCCTGTACTCTACATACTTACTTATTTGAAAGCTTGTAAGGTCAAATAAATGCAGGTTGCAGTATAAAAACATCAGCAGCTAACATAAATGCGTGCAAGCTGCATGCATACTACCACACACACTCACGTTCTCCTATACATAAATAAAACCTAGCATGTAAATATATGTTAACAAACACAAGCACAGTTTTTATGCGTTTCTATAAAAAACCAAAAGAAAAAAATACTTAATGCTCTCTCGCAAAAATTTTACTATGTACATCATTTTTGCATGTTGAAATTGAAGGCGGATGATATTGCATATTTCAAGGCGATTTTATGTTTATGCTGGCACTGTTGTTGGTGCTGCCCCTTATTGCAAAATCTAGTGCAAAGAAGAAACACATGACACACGTTTCTTAGCTGTCGTAAAAATGCTTTTAGATGTTACTTTTTCTTGTAGGTATGTACATATGGTATATCTAAAATGTTGAGACAACATGTGGTATGAGTAACATTATTTAATGTAGTTGTATAATGTTGTAGTATAAGCTAAAAATATTTAGGTTTATTTGTTAGAGAATAATGTAGCGAAGCAGAGGTAGGAGAGAGAGAGAGAGATAGAGAGAGATAGAGAGAGATAGAGATAGAGATAGAGATAGAGATAGAGAGATAGAGATAGAGAGATAGAGAGAAAGAGAGATAGAGAGATAGAGATAGAGAGAGATAGAGAGAGAGATAGAGATAGAGAGAGAGAGAGAAAGATAGAGATAGAGATAGAGAGAGAAAGATAGAGATAGAGATAGAGAGAGAGAGAGAGAGATAGAGAGAGAAAGATTTATATTTTGAAATAGAAGCAATTCAAATCAACATTTAAAACAAATTAAAATTTGCTAAATATTTCATATTGATATTCTTGCGGCTCCATAACCAAATATAAACGTTTAGTTTCTTATCTAAAGTGGTGCAAAAATGGAAATGCTATCCATTAAATGAATAATTCATTAGTTAGCTCGATTCTTGACCACACAGATGAGAAAAGATGAAATAAAAGAAGCTGCGTGGAATATCGATATTTTATCTATATTCCATATATCGAAGAATAAGATCAAATCGTCTCAAGCGGATTTTAGACATTAATACTCACTTTATGTAGGAACAAATTGCACACTTTCGTTCAGGTAACTATTCTATGTAAGTTTTCCCGAAGTTTTTTGTGAAAGGTTTGTTGACGCAGGCCAAACTTTAACTGAATCTCTTACAAATAAACATTTTTCTTAGATGTTTGAGTGCATCTCTTCCTTCCATGAATTTCATATTTTTTTTTTATATTAAAAAGAGAAAGAAAAAAGTAGAAGACAAGTACAAAAGTAAATCACGTCTTATTAAACTAAGCAAACTTCCCTCCTCATTATGATATTCATTTAGTGGGGGGAAAATCTTCCCGTATCTAAAATTATAGATCGGCTACTGACTTGTAATGTTCATCTCATTCTCACTCTCTTCCTCTCCCTTATCTCTTCAAAAAAGTATTATTGCTTGACAACACTCTAGAAACACTACACTTAAGTCACAAATACATATATATGTGAGTATGTATGGATTTGTAGTTTTATGCAAGTGACAAGACAATTTGGCCTTAGGTATTTAGAAGAGAAAAAAAAAGAAAGAAAGTAAGAAAGGTAAAAGCACTTTTCAAGTTGTAACATTATTGTTTTATCTTATATACAGAGAAGGAGAGAGAAAAACAGATAGAGAGAGTGAAAAGATAAATGCTCGACAATGGCATAATAAACATTGTGACTGACATTTTCAAGTATTTGATTGTAATTTTAAAGGTTTTTCATTTCACTTTATAAGCTTCTTGATAAGCCCTACAAATATGAAAGTGATGTTTATAACTTATGACAAAAAAATGTCACAAAAGTATGAAAAGTTCATCTTGTTATTTAAAATAGAAAAGAGTTACTAACAAATACCTTCTACTTAAATAATAATAGAACATTAAAGATTACACACTATTCTACAAATGGAAAATTTTGAAAACGAGCAGAGACAGGACAAATGCACTCAGGGTAATGGGGGATCGCTGAGTCCGAATCCGTGGTCCGTTTTGCTCTGCTACGTCACAATTTTTTTTATTGACATCAAACTTTTTAAAATAAAATAAAAAAAAAAAAATTAAAAATGCAGTTCATATTTTTTTCCCTCAAAACATCCATTTTTACAAAAGAAAATTTTTCAATTTTTTTGTTTTTTAACTTTAAAAATTTTAACATTTTTTTTCTTTAATTTATATATTTTTTTGAAATTTTTTTCATCCTCGTTATCATCGTTCACTTTTATCTCGTTGTTAGCTTAACCCAGTAATGCCTAGCGGCCACGTTAAAAAAAAAAATAAAAACTTTCTCAAGTTACTTTGTTGATCTATCTACTTTAGTTCCCGCTCGTCCTTAATGGGTTAAAGCAATGATGGCCAAACGTATAGTTAAGTGCAAAACGAGCTTTAAACTCTTTATAAATATCATAAACGAATACGTATTGGGAGTATGAATGTATAAACTCGTATTTTTTTCGTAATTTGGACATTTATTGTGAAAAAGTGATTATAAATTTATTCTTTAAAGTATTGTCCATCGTTAGCCACAACCTTTTCCCATCTTTCTGGTAGCATACGGATTCCGCGTCGATAGAACTCCTCATCTTTTGAGGCTATCCACGAATTGACCCATTTTTTGAGTTCTTCGAAAGAACGGAAGTGCTGTTCAGCCAGGCCATGTGTCATCTCATCGATCGGAACAAGTGGTAATCAGAAGGAGCAATGTCTGGAGAATACGGCGGGTGGGGTAGCACTTCCCATTTCAGCGTTTCCAAGTATGTTTTTACTTGCCTAGCAACATATGGCCGAGCATTGTCGTGCTGAAGAATAACTTCGTCGTGTCTATTCTCATATTCTGGCCTCTTATCCTTTAATGCTCGGCTCAAACGCATCAATTGTAGTCGATAGTGGTCGCCAGTGATCGTTTCATTTAGTTTCAACAGCTCATTATACACGACACCTTTCATATCCCACCAAATACACAGCATGACCTTGGATCCATGGATGTATGGCTTTGCCGTTGATGTTGATGCATGTCCGGGCGGTCCCCATGATTTTTTACGCTTTGGGTTATCATAACGTATCCACTTTTAATCGCCAGTCACAATACGATCCAGAAAACCCTTTCTTTTCTGTCGTTCAATCAGCAGTTCACATGTGAAAAATCGTCGTTCGACGTCTCTCGGCTTCAATTCGTACGGCACCCAATTTCCTTGCTTTTGAATCATTTCCAATGCTTTTAATCGTTTAGAAATGGTTGATTGATCAACTCCTAAAGATTCTGCAAGTTCTTGTTGCGTTTGACATGAATCTTCTTCGAGTAATGCTTTCAATTCTTCATCTTCGAACTTTTTCGGGCCGCCTGAACGTTCCCTGTCTTCAACATCAAAATCACCACTTTTGAAACGAGCATACCACACCTGACACATTCTAACGTCTATAGCGCAGTCAGGATAAGCTTCAGCGAGTAAACGATGTGCTTCAGTTGCGTTTTTCTTTAAATGGAAGAAGCAAATTAAAACTTCCCGCAAATGTTTTGTTTTTGTTTTGTTGGCACGAAATTCGACATTTTCAGCTATAGTAAAACACTTTTGTAAAATTATGAAAATTATTTGACAGATCAACTCTTATAGTATTTTTGGCGCTCTTCGTGATAGAATAGCTGTCAGTGTCAAAAAAATGGCGCGTATGATAGATATGAAGTTAGTCACAATTACGAGTTTATACATTCATACTCCCAATATACACATTCGCCAAATCAATTCTCAGGCGCGATTGGCGTACTTGAATAAGGTGTTCAGTACGCAGTTAGAGAAAGAAAGCAATAACAACAGCCTAAGTTGTACCGTTTTTAGAATGTTTAAAAGCCATTGCGTTTGCAAAACTACGTCTCCATAACCATGCCTTCGTCTTCGCTGAAAAACGCCGTTGCAACGTTCAAAGGCAGAGCAGTATAAAAGTTTAACTTTAATTTAATGTGTTCTTGAACAATTAAATCCTAAAAATTAATTTAGATTTTGTTTTTAAATTTCGAAGCAAGGTTGGAGTAGGCTGTCACCGGTTATATTTTTGTACAAACTGTTTGTTTCCGATTAGTGTTTGCAATGCGACATAATTTTGTCGAGCAATGTGCACGAGGGGCTAAATATCAATATTCCGTAACTGAAATCACGAGCAAACTATATAATAAACGATTCATAAATAGTTTTAATTCAATATAACATATTAATTACACACACACACACACACGCCTATGGCAGAAAGAACAATGTGTAGCGTTGCCATCTTAAAGTTTATGACAGTTATACATTTCACGTACAGATGGCGCAAATGTCCAAGGAATTACATGAAGATGTCGCACACAATTTTCATCGAAATTACCGGTACAGAGTTGCAATTTCTGCTCTAACAGTAATCCCAAAAAAAAAAAAATTTGGTTGTGTATTAACGAATACAAGGCAGAAGTGAAACTTCTTTAAAACTAAACGAAACACAAGCAAATGAAATTAAAAAACACAAGCCAATGAAGTAAAATATTTAGCGATTGAAAAATTTCATTTGCTTGTTATTTGCTTGTGTTTCGTTTAGTTAACAAGAAGTTTCACTTCTGCCTTGTGTTCGTTAATACACAATTTAGTTTTATTTTATATTATATATTTATCTTCTTTTTTTTGTGTCAGATCTTGAGCTTTTCGGAGCTTGTACGGCTTAAGATTAAGCTTTGATTTTGCAATGATTCGCACTGTTTCACGGTTTACTCCCACTTCCTTAGCGATTTTTCTTATTGAGCGCCTTGGATTTCACTTGATTCGTTTACGAATTTTTTCTGTTAAACCAGTAGTGGCAACTGTTGAAAATTTTGCCCGGTCTCTATCTCCAAAACCCCCAGTTTCATTATATCGAATAATAGCTCGGTCTACCGTACGACTTGACAAATTTAAAGCCTTTGCAATTTGACGGCTACTATAATTTGCCAAATGAAATTTCATAATTTCACGACAAATATTTTCCTTGTCCATTTTTATGGAAATTTCAAAATGTAATAACAAAAATTCAAATGAAATTAAAAGCAAAGCCAATGATGAATGAATTTGCTTTTTAAATTAAAGTAACGGTAAATGGCAAAGCTTGCTGCAGAGTATTAAACTTGCGTCACTTTACAATTGTCACCCTGTACAATGTGTTCAAAAATGAATACGTGAACGTGTCAAAAAGGAATCTACAATATATAAATTTATTTGTAGGAATACACACAGAAATTTTTAGGATTTAATTGTTCAAGAACGCAAAGTAGATAGATTAAGAAAGTAACTTGAGAAAAAAATTGTTTTTGAACCTGGCTCAGGAACGGCTCAGCGACAAGGCGCCATATGGCTCCGCTAGGCATGACTGGGTTAAGCTAACAACGAGATAAAAGTGAACGATGATAACGAGGATGAAAAAAATTACGAAAAAATAAATTATTTAAAAAAAAAAAATTTTAAACAAAATCTTTAAAGTTAAAAAATAAAAAAATCTAAAATTTTTTTTTTGTAAAAATGGATGTTTTGATAAAAAAAATAAAACAAATAAATAATTAAAAAAAAAAAAATTAAAAAAAATTTTTAAAGTTAAAAAAAAAAAAATCGAAATTTTTTTTGGAAAAAATGGATGTTTTGATGAAAAAAAATATGAACTGCATTTTTAATTTTTTTTTTTTTTAAATTTTAAAAATTTTGATGTCAATAAAAAAAATTGTGACGTAGCGACCACCCATTACCCTAAGTATACTTGTCCCGTCTCTGCTCAGTTTTGGCTGTTGAACAGTGTTATAATATGAGTGACACATGTAAAGCAAATAACAAAATCAGAAAAATGTGCCACTTAAAACTAACAAAACTAGCTAAACTATATACATATATCCAAAATCTTATTTTCTACTATTTATTTGGAGGTTGGTACTAAAAATGCCAGCGCTAACAATAGATTTTTATTATAGGTTTACTTAAAGAACGTTAATAGCATAACACAAAAGTTGTTACATAAGCCCAATTATAACGCTCATCTTTCTCTTCTTCTTCTTTTTCTTTTTCTTCTCCTTCTGTTTGGTATAAATAGGAAAAACAAAAACAATGTCAATAAGAAAGTTAATGATTCGGGTAGGTATCTGATTTTTTTTTCTTTATAAGTATTGTGCTTAAGGTTATTTCTGTGTGCTTTAACACCTTTATGGCAGCATGATTCCAATTTACAGGTATAGAGTATAGATAGCTACTTTCATTTTTCTTCATTTTTTGCAATCCCCACACCGGCAGCTCAAGCACAGATACCTGCATATGTATCTGTGTGGAATGAGAGGATAATATACTTTTATCCTTGATGCTCAAGGGTCAAGTGAAAAGGTAAAAAGCCATTGTAATAATTGAGCCTATTTTCCAAACGCTTAGCAGAAGGATTTTCCAGCTATGTGTACACGTGTGTGTGTGTGTGTGTGTGTGATGTTTTTTATGCGCCCATTTTTGTTTCTTCTTTTTGGTGTTAAGGTTTAATGTTAAGGCTTATATCTCGTCGTATTTTTGCATTAGTTTGCTTAATTAAAAACAATAAATTTCTACTTCAAAATAGGAGTAAAAATAACCCAGAAAAAGGAACTAACTACTAACAGAATCATTCAAACAATTGCTTTCAAAGGGATCCTAAGAGTTTGTTGTAGATGCTAGCATTTTCAAAGCAACTTGCTGGGTTAACCTTCATCTCAGCTCTTTTTTGTTTTTTTTTGTTTTTTTTTTTGTGTGTATTTGATGCCTTAATAAACCAATGAAAAAAAAAATCATATAAAATAATGATGATGAAGGAAAACAGCTTTAAATGTCCATTGCAACTCCGTTTAGCTTTAGAAATATATAAATTTTAAAATGCTGAAACTTAAGCTTGCAAGTGATTTTTGGTACCTAACTTTTTATACTTTTTGTCGTCCAATTTATCAGTTTTTTCGCGTTTAGGTTTTCCTTTTTTACTTCAAACTTTATTTAACCAATAAAATTTATAGCGTTTTAGTCATAAATTTTCATTTTTCTTTTCACATTTTTTTTTTGTTTTTTTTTTCATTTTGTTTGTTTATTTGTTTGTTGCCTTGCTTCTTGTTTGTGTCAGAATGCGAAGTGTTTATTGCCGCATTTTTGGTAATACACTCAAAGGAAATTTGAAGTATTTTAATGTAAAATTAAAAAGTTGTGGTCATAAATTTTATGAACCACAGATTTTGATGTCAGAATCAAACACGCTCTTTGCCAGAACTGCTTTGAAGGTAGAACTGCAGAAGTTAATACTAATTACTTGAAATCTTTGAAAGTTTTAAGCGTCTCGTTCAATACAAACTTCGATTCCACGATTCTGGTCTGAAACCTTACTCACACTTTTCCTCCTCTTACATCCTCTCCTTTATTTTTTTCATCATTTTTGTACCAATACTCGGATTTAAAGCTTTTATATACAAATACAACTCTAACTGTGACTCTGGCTTTAATTTGATATTGATTCACAACTTATGCAAGAAGACTTTAAAACAATATTTTGATTCACGAATTTGATTTTTAATTCTATTTACAAAAGCGGATCCAGAGATTTCTTAAGGAGGGTTTTCTTTTTTTCGTCTCCTAAAATATTTTTTTCATGCATGGCCAATAGATAAAATATATGGAAATTTCATTGGTTAGGGGGAAGGGGGGTAGGGGTTGGGATTAACCTCAAAATCCCTCTCCCCTTTTGGGTCCTCTAATGCACGACTACTCAATTTAACGGCTTAGAAGCGGCATTCTGAATCACAATTCTGATTCACAGCACTGATTCATGAATCTGCTCAACAATTTCGACTTTAGGAGCAAGAACAACTTTAATCCAATCTTGTTTCATAAATGATTTAAATGATTTACGGTTTTCGATTCAATTACATGACTCCGATTGACAACTTCAACCAACAAATCTGATTCACGCTGCTGATTCGCTACTTTGATTTTGACTTTGACTATGAGTCTGATTCATGGCTTAGATGAATTCTCTGATTCACTACATTAATTCTTGGATTTTCAATCATGATATGTGGTTAATATCCACGACTCTTCGGAGGTAATGAAATCAGCTCTCCTATTGGTTTTAGATTGGTGCATCACAGAGGGCGTACCAATCAATCCCAACAAAGCCGTCCTAGTTCCCTTTACTAGGAGACACAAGCTGGACCTTGGTCCTCTTTCCATTCAAGACACTGTTATTGTGTACTCCGATGAGGTCAAATACTTGGGCATTACGCTTGACAAACGACTGAATTGGAACACTCATTTAAATAACGTCTTTACAAAAGCCACTAGAATTTTCTGAGCCTGTAAAAAACTCTTTGGTAGAACGTGGGGTCTTACTGCTAAGATGATCTTCTGGCTCTACACTATGATAGCTAGACCCATCATAGCCTACGCGGCCCTGGTGTGGTGACCTAAAACCATGCAGGGCTCAGCCATCACCAAACTTAACAAGCTCCAAAGGCTTGCTTGTGTCTCCATAACTGAAGCAGTGCGTACCTGCCCAACTCCTTCTATTCAAGAATTTATTGGCCTGGTGCTGTTACACATTTTCATTAAGAAAACAGCCGCAATTACTGCCCTGAGGCTGCAAGTCTGTTAAAATGCAACTCTGGTCATATTAGCATACTTGACGAAATTCCCAACTCTTTGATCTATGCTGTATCGGATTATATGTTTAGAGTTCTAAGTTTCGGCAGGAAATTCAATATTGTGTTTCCTTCCAGGTCCGATTGGGATGGCCAACGCCCTAACTTCGGTCCTTTTGCTCTCAATCGGTATACAGACGGCTCGAAGATGGATTGTGGTTCTGGTGTCGGCGTTGCAGGACCCAATACTAGAATCTCAATCCCACTGGGTATTTGACCGAGTGTTTTTCAAGCTGAAATAAACGCTATTGAGATCTGTGCTAGTTTAAACCTTCACAAACGTCTATAAAAAGCGCAGAAATTGTAATTTTTTCAGACAGCCAGGCGGTTCTCTTAGTTCTCTCTTCATGGAGTTTTTCCCCAAAACTGATGAAAGAATGCTTTGAGAGTCTCCAACGCTTGTCTACCTATAATAAAGTTACGCTTTGTTGAGTAACCGGCCATTGTAACATTGATGGTATTGAGGTTGCCGACGAACTGGCTAGGAAGGGTCCATCGACTTTGTACATTGGCCCCGCTCCGTTCTGTGGAGTCGGATGGGCCTCCGCGAAATTAACCGCTGAGGAGTGATCTAAGGCAACAAGTCTATTCCAGGTTTAAGACAAAGCAAAAGCGGTTATCGTTCCGCTCGCCCACAATCGTCCCATCTCTTACTCCAAATCCAACCTTAGGCTGCTGTTTATGTCTGGGCACTATGTGCTCTGATATCTGTCCAATGAGACAGAGTGCCGTCTTTGTCTAGAAGATGACGAAACGAAAGCTCATATTCTGGGCGAATGTCCGTCCTTGGCTCGGCTCAGAGGGGGAATCTTTCGTACAACTTTTCCTACGATTAACAAAATAAAATCCTTTTCAGCAAACGACGTTTTGGCTTTCATTAGGTCAGCTGAACGTCTTTTGTCATAAGTGGCGGTTGGCACAAAAGATCTTTTAGGTCGCAGTGCCTGCCTGTTTGGACTCCTCTCGTAAACATATAATAATAATAATCCACGACTCTTAACCATTACTTACTTAACCATTACTCCACATTATAAGAACCTTGGTTGGTAATGGCAAAACCACCGAGCTGATAAAAAAAAATTGCCACACAGCCGTTCGGAATCGGCGTTAAACTGTCGCCACTGTAGTCTAGTGGCAGAGTGCCAGACTCTTATCTCTGGAGACCTGAGTTCGATTCTCGGCTTGGGTATGTTTCTCATCTATCTTTCCTTCTCTCTGCCTTTCATTCTTTCTTGGGGCTTTGGTACAAAAGAACTTATAGGTCGCAGTGCTTGACTTTCGAGTCGTCATCTTTCAAATAATAACCATTACTCCTATTATCGACTCTGGTAAACTTATATAATATTAGACGGTAACCTACGAGACTAAATCGCTAGTAGAATTTATGGCCCTAATTCACGTATCTCGACACTGAATGATCCAAAAGTTTAGCTCACGTTTCAGCTTCATAACTCTGATTCATTACTTTATAACTTTAATCCGTAACATAAATTCACGACTAAAATTTATGAATTTCATCACACAACTTTTAGCTATGACTCTAGTTCACGACACAGACCTACAATTTTCTTTAATACCAAACAATAAGTAACATCTCTGATTAAATGACATAGATCTACGGTAATTATCAATGGCTCAGTTCCCGAAATTTCATTGAAAGGAGGTGAGAGACAATTCTTGTCAATTAAAAAATGTTAGAGGCAAGGCCGTATTTAGGGAATTTAGGGGGGGGGCGGGTTTGGGGGTTCTGACACTCCCCCCCCCCCCCCCCGAAATGTGGAAACTTTATTCTAATTTTTTAGATTAATTGCCAATGGATGGAAAAAAGTCAAAATAAAATCTATTTAACGTTATTTTCTACTTCCATGGGTTTTTAATCTAAAAAATCAAATATAAAAAATAAATTTGAAATCTTAGTTACACTAAGCGATCAAATCCGATTTGTTTTCTTCGACATGAGGTTTGACTATGGATTCAAAAAGAGAAGGTGATACTGAGCACTCCTGCATTCATAGTTTTTCTGGGTCAGTAACTGTTTTTGATTTAAGGTTTCGTCTTGTATCAGTTTGAAACGTTTAAAAATTAATAAAAATAGAAAAAATTATCGGATCCTTGTAAAATAAGACATGATGGGAAGTTTTTGACCTCAGATTCTTGTTCAACGTGAGAAATTCTTTCGCAAAAACTCCATCTTATTAGCAAAACCCATCTTGAAATTAATTTTATAACGCATTATTGCTCAGAGCACCACGACTAGAAAGATCTCTTTCAATGCTGTGACTTCACGAATTTAGGGATTATAAGCCAACCTCATCCGGGTTCCTTATCATTGATAATGGCTCAAATTCCAAAGGATGATCATTTGAAAAAAATGAGCCTCTACTATTTTTGGTAAATTTTTTGAGGTTGGGTACATCATCAGTAGTGGGAAGTCAATGAGTTAATGAAATTATGTCCCTCACGATAAAAAAAAATGCACTAGAATGCACATTAAATAATATTTATTTGAAAAAATTTAGTTTGATTATTCTGGGAATTTTTTGTCACTTTTGGCCATTTTTTTGAGGTTAAGATTAAAAAAATCGGAAAATTTTTCCTAAAATTTTAATTTTATAGGGTCCATCAAATGTATCATTGATTTAATTTATTTTATTTAAAAATCAGTTTGATAAAAATTATTTTTGAATATTTTCTTCGAATGAAACCCCCCGCACCCCCCGGAAAAAAATTTCGGGCTACGGCCCTGGTTAGAGGTAATCAGTTCCAGCAACAAAGTTTTTAGTATTGAGTGAGTGGATCGTGGCTGGCTTATGCCCATAAGCGTTCATACTTTAGAATTCTTATCATTTACGTTATGTATTTTATGTTGTGACAAGAGGCCAAATCCGGTCTTTCCAACTCTATTTCTTTGAGTGTGCTTCGTTTTTTCATATTCACATATGAATGAATGTAGTTGTTGGAGTTTTATCCATATGTTTTTACCTACCAACTTTAGCAGTATAGGATCTTTAATTCTGGCAAAACACACAAATAATTTCTGTTATGTTTTGTTGTTTTTGTAAGTTTAGTTGTAGCTGTTGTATTTGTAGTTGTTGTTGCACTTTAACTTCCGCCAAAGTACATATACAAATATACTCGTATGGTTAACTTCTTTTTACTTCTTATATGGTAAAGTTATATGGCAGAATCGTCTAAGCTTTTTGGCTAAATTAAAAAAAAAAAAAAACTGACAGGGTGAATGAAATAAAATCTATTAAATATATTTTTAATAGTATGAACTGTGTGAAGTTTGCTGGGTTTTTAACTTATTCCCTTCAATGGACATTGTTTCGATGTTAAAATATTGGCCTGAGAGTCCATAAAAACTGCGGGTTTATTTAAAGAAAGTTTTACATACTCTTAGATCACAGAAGCTTTTATAAATATTGATCGGGTTTAGTGTTAATTTTTTTGTCTTATTTTTTCTAATTTTGAACACACTCAAAGGGTAAAACCCTGTATCAAATTTTTACTACCCAGACGATGACCTTTCCACACAAAATTCAACATGTCCAGTGCACGCATAAAACAATAATTTCGGTTTTAAAACTACACACACGCACACAAAAACACTAACACTAAATCAAAAGAACACGAAAAAAAAACCAACATGAAAATTCACTTTAAAAATTACAAACTGCGACCAAAAAAAGAGAGAAAAAAGCACGAAAAAACTGCCAACAAATACATATGTACATACATATACATATATGTGAGACTTGTGGAATATCAACCAAAAATTGTATATGGCACAGGATTAATGTAGAAACGCAAGCGAAAAAATTCAACGGCAAAACCAAAAAACCAAAGCAAGCTACTATACAAAACCCCAAATTCACTTTAACTAAATTGAAAATGAAACAAAATATGAATGAAAAAAAAGAAAAATAAAGAAAACGCACATTTGGCAACCAGGCACACACACACACGCACACACACACATATATGTAAATTAATGAATTACCCAGCCGACCAAATCTTCGTAAATGATATCGTTTACGAGACCTTGGCGATAGTTTTGCGGACAAAACTATCGCTAATGGATCAGAAAACGATACGAAAACGAATCATATTGGGAGTATGAATGTATAAACTCGTAATTGTGACTAACTTCATATCTATCATACGCGCCATTTTTTTTGACATTGACAGCTATTCTATCACGAAGAGCGCCAAATTACTATAAGAATTGATCTGTCAAATAATTTTCATAATTTTACAAAAGTGTTTTACTATAGCTGAAAATGTCGAATTTCGTGCCAACAAATCAACATTTGCAGGAAGTTTTAATTTGCTTCTTCCATTTAAAGAAAAACGCAATTGAAGCACATCGTTTACTCATTGAAGCTTATCCTGACATTCTATAGACATTAGAATGTGTCAGGTGTGGTATGCCCGTTTGAAGACAGGGAACGTTCAGGTGGTCCGAAAAAGTTCGAAGATGAAGAACTGAAGGCATTACTCGAAGAATATTCATGTCAAACGCAACAAGAACTTGCAGAATCTTTAGGAGTTGATCAATCAACCATTTCTTAACGATTAAAAGCTTTGGGAATGATTCAAAAGCAAGGAAATTGGGTGCCGTACGAATTGAAGCCGAGAGACGTAGAACGACGATTTTTTACATGTGAACTGCTGATTGAACGACAGAAAAGAAAGGGTTTTCTGGATCGTATTGTGACTGGCGATTAAAAGTGGATACGTCCGGACATGCATCAACATCAACATCATGCTGTGTATTTGGTGGCATATGAAAGGTGTCGTGTATTATGAGCTGTTGAAACCGAATGAAACGATCACTGGCAACCGCTACCGACTACAATTGATGCGTTTGAGCCGAGCATTAAAGGATAAGAACCCTGCATATGAGAATAGACACGACGAAGTTATTCTTCAGCACGACAATGCTCGGCCGCATGTTGCAAGGCAAGTAAAAACATACTTGGAAACGCTGAAATGGGAAGTGCTACCCCACCCGCCGTATTCTCCAGACATTGCTCCTTCTGATTACTACTTGTTCCGATCGATGACACATGGCCTGGCTGAACAGCACTTCCGTTCTATCGAAGAACTCAAAAAATGGGTCGATTCGTGGATAGCCTCAAAAGATGAAGAGTTCTTTCGACGCGGAATCCGCATGCTACCAGAAAGATGGGAAAAGGTTGTGGCTAACGATGGGCAATACTTTAAATAATAAATTTATAATCACTTTTTCACAATAAATGTCCAAATTACAAAAAAAAAAAATACGAGTTTATACATTCATACTCCCAATAAGTTGCTCAGTTTGTGGCAGCAAAAGTCTCGTTTACGACACTCGCAAAAAATGATATCTATATGATGAAAGCGAGCATTTTGCGAGTCGCTTTACGAATCGTTTCTGATATAATTTGCGAGCTTTTACAGATATTTTTTACGAGTCATTTATGATAACGGTAACGAGCCTTTTACGATATTTTTGCGAGTCTTTCATTCATGTCATTTTTTACTACAACTACGAAAATTAATAATTTTCTGGTATGCTAGATTTTTAAATATTTTTATTTATTATTACAATATTATCATACTACTCTGTATTATAAAATTAAAAAAAAATAATACAAATATTAAAAATAAAAAATTAAGAAATGATGGATTTTAAATTGTACCTATAATTAAAAAGCATAAAGTACATAAACGTAAAGTGCGTTTATGTACTTAACATACATTCCCGTCTTTGTCTAGTGGCTAATTTTCATAACCTTCTTATATTCAATAAAAATATGAAGTGTACCAGAAATTAAAAGAAAGAGTGCAAGTACAAATCTTTGTCAGTGTTTTGCGACGCTCGTATTTATGCCGCAAAACTATCGTTTGCAAGCACGTTTCCGGCCATTAAGCGAGTGTTCTTCGAACGCTCGTATTTTTGCCCTCAAAACCCTCGTTTTTGAGCTCATTTGCGATAATTTAGGCGAACTTTCGCTCTACATTCGCTTCGAGGTCCACTGGGTAACTAGAAGTGGTGTAGCGTATATTCGTGGTATATACAAACAGGCAGTAGGGTGTGTGTGAAGCTGCTGCAGCAGTCAAGTACTGTGGCAGGTACACTCAATGTCAGCATAGAAATAAAATTTCAATTTACAGCAGCGGCACTAAGGAAAATTTATGATGCTTATATAATATTTTTCAACTAAAAACCGAAACAACAAAAAGGTAATAGAAGAAATAACTAAAAACAACAAAAAAAAAACGAAAAACAAAAAGAAAAAAAAAAATTAACGATGAATTTTCATGACATCATAAAAATTCTTAAACTGAAGTTGAAATTTAAAGGATGTAAGAGAGAAGAAGAAAGTTAAGAGAGACAGAGTAAGTGAAAGAGAGAGAGAGAAAATACTTTTTTGCTTAATATTTCCACGTAAAGCAAAAAAAACAAATCTTTTATTAATTTAAATTTTCATTTAATTCATGATTAAACTTGGGAGCACTTAGTAAATTCTGATAGGTTTAACCCTTTCGGTATCATGGTGACTCCAGTGTCACAAGATTAATTTTTGCGATTTTTTAAAAACTGTTCAATCAATATTTTTAAATTTTGGCTTTTTGGAAAGAAAATTGATGGTTCTTTAATTTGTCCAAATTTGTCCAAATACATCGAATTTTTAATATGTTTTAACAAAAACTATTTACTCAAACATAATTTCCCATATTTTTAAATTTTTGTTTACTTTTTTGGAAAAACAAGTTTTGTGATGGGTGATCGGTGACCCTAAAATCTTCCATGGAAACATTTTAAGAAATTTTTTTACAATGAAATGTGGGTTGAAGAATGCGAATCTGGACTCGGTTTTGCTCTATCGGTTCTAGTTTACGTATGGTCAAGAAAGGGTTAAGTGAAAAATTAATACTAAGTTACTTTGTCTATCTTCAAACATATATCCAATAAAAATATAGAGAAAAAGTTTGTCAAAAATTCCCATTGAGGGCCATTGGGTCACCGGTGACCCTTGAAAGTTCAAACTTGTAGAGGCACAAAATTTATGTTTTGATCAAAAATTGTAATATGAAATGGGGGTCAGATAATATGAATCTGGATTCGGTTTTGCGCTATCTTCTCTGGTTTTTTTTACGGTGAAGAAAGGGTTAAAGTGGTCTCTATGCAATAATAACAGAGAGCGTTTACAGCTCTGTCGGCTAAGGACAAACTTCACACGTATAGGACTCATTTTCATAGAGAAAGAGCTCAATTGATGACTGTGGATGTATTAATGACCACCATTGATTTCCAGAGAATGAACGAAATTGAAAGATAGAGTGAGGGAAATTAGTATTATAATTTTTATTGATATGCTGAGAAGGAACTGCATAATATTCTTAAGAAATCATTTTCATTATGAAGACCTCTCGTGTTCATCCACATCCTGGATCATGTGTCATTCTTGTTTTGGCCGCCTTTTCAGCAATGTACGTGAAGTCCGGCTTAAATAATAATCTGTCATAATACCGAGGTGT
This sequence comes from Toxonevra muliebris, assembly GCA_963691655.1. Classification (NCBI taxonomy): domain Eukaryota; kingdom Metazoa; phylum Arthropoda; class Insecta; order Diptera; family Pallopteridae; genus Toxonevra; species Toxonevra muliebris. The sequence continues at coordinate 93,389,682 of OY829327.1, read as the reverse complement.
TTTACTTAGGAGCAAGGATTACAAACGGGTAGAAGCAGCTACTTGAGGCCCTTTGCAGTCAATAGTGATCTGAAATATTTGAGGCACAAAAATAGTTTTCTAATTTACAACAATTCGAGATACAAAAAATGTTGAACCATAAAAGTATGAAAAATATTTTTCAATGATGGTTTAATTTTGTCAATTGTAAACCTGTAGTTTCGGTGAACATCTAACCTTACGAAGATAGAGGGAGGAGAACCAAGCACTTTTGCTTTTTTAAACTTTATTTAATTCAAAATATATTCGCCGAGAAAGTGGGAAAGGGGTCATCTTCTTGAGTTCGCTAGTGTTAAGCTCATTTCAAGTAAGTTCTTCTGAGCTAAATGGAAACCGATCCTAAGAAACCGAAGTTACCTAAGCTAATTGTACGCTGTAAACATGACCGTCCTTAATATTTCATGTAAATTTCAATATATATAACGTGAAATTGTATTTTTGCCCAAAAAACGTAACGCTGTTGTTTGTCGAAATGCTGTAAGTAGTTCATGAAGATGTTTGCCATAAAATTTACTGAAACAATAAATGAATTGCCAGGAAGCAATTGCAATAAATTCAATGAGAATAAGAACAAAGCGATTATTTTTCGTGAGAATAGTAAACAATGAAAATTACAAATATTGAAGGAACAGCGAGAAACTTTAATACGCACATATTATAGAAACTACTAAGAAAAGAGAAAGCGAATAGGAGAGGGGAATATAGCAAAAAAGGATATATTCCCAATGGTCAAACAGAGAACAAGCACGTGTGCTGTACAAAACAAGAAGGATGAGAGGTAAAAGTTATGCTCAATGTACTCTGTGCAGTGTAGTTTAAGCATTAACCGTTAGGGCGAGCAAGATGACACTCTCACAAATACCATATTCTCCAAAGAGACAACAAGCAATATACAATAAAATAATTTTATTACCCAAAAAAAATAATGGCAGGCGGCAGTAGCAGCAGGTGTAAACGAAATAACAAGTAACAAAAAAAGTAGTGGGAGAGCGTATCAGAATTTTTTGATTAAAATAATAAGAAAACTTTTCAATTAAAGCACTTTTGTACTTTTTTGTTTCAAATAAGTGTTTCCTTTTTTCGGTATAATAATTTTTATTGATAAAAGCAAAAGAGAGAGAGAGAAAAAGAGACAAAAGCTCTCAGAGGTGAAAAAGAATGCAATCAATTGAGGATATAATTCACAAATGAATAATAATTTTTGATTGCATTTATTGAATAACATATTTGACTCCGGAATAAAAAATTCAGTTGTAAGTCTTTTTTGGAGTCGCCGATTGGTTATTCATTTAGAAGAGTCTTTTTTAGAGTCAAGGGAATGCAATCTATTTTTGAAATCATGAGACTCCAAATCTTATGACTTCAAAATCATGACTGCTTTGAAGTCACTTGGAGTCACTTGAAGTATTTTGGAGTCAATTGGGATTTTGAAGTCAATTGGAGTCACTTGATATCACTTGGAGACACTTGAAGTTACTTGGAGTCAATTGGGATTTTGAAGTCAATTGAAGTCAATTGGAGATTTGAAGTCAATAGGAGTCAATTGGAGTTACTTGAAGTCAATTGGAATCAAATGGAATGTAAAGTCAATTTTATAAAACGGAATATCAAAACTTGGAGCCATTTGGAGTCAATTGGGGGTTTGAAGTCAATTGGGATTTTAAAGTCAATTGGAGTTAGTTGAAGTCATTTGGAGTCAATTGGGGATTTGAAGTCAATTGAAGTCACTTGAAGTCAATTGAAGTCAATTGGAGTTACTTGAAGTCAATTGGAATCAAATGGAATGTAAAGTCAATTTTAAAAAACGGAATATCAAAACTTGAATAACCTTGAGTTTTTGCGAATAATAAAAATCGCAATTTGTTTAAACAATTGGTTTTGATAAAATTAATGAATTGAAATATTAAATAACACATACCACCTTGATCAAAAAGTTCCCGGAATAACCACCCTGTGGCACTCCCATCGTTCCGATTTGAGTTCTGTTAAGTTGGTACATCTGTTATTGATATTCCCTCTAAATCTTAGCATCATAGCTTGACATTTGCAAAAGTTACGTAGCCTAGAATACATCTATCTCTGTGTGTGTTAGCGATTTTTTAAAATTTTATTAAATTGTATTGTATTAAATTTTGCGTAAAAAACGGATTTAATGGTGCGCGAACGTTGGAAATGTTGGAAAAGGGTTTCGGCAACGATTCTCTAAAGAAAACGGTCGTTTACCAGTGGCACGAGCGGTTCAAAATTGGTCGTGAATCAATCGAAGATGATGAACGCAGTGGCAGACCATCGACATCAAAAACCGACGAAAATGTTGATAAAGTAAAAGAAATTTTGGTCAATAACCGCAAACTAACCATCAGAGAGATAGCGGAGGACTTGAATATTGCCTATGAATCCGTCCAAGACATTTTGATTAATGATTTAGGTTTCCGCCGTGTAGCAGCAAAGTTGGTGCCAAAAGACCTCAATTTCAATGCAAAAAGAAACCGTGTTGACGTCGCAAAAGACATAATTTGCGAGGCTGAATCCGACCCCACATTCATCAAAAGGATCATTACTGGAGACGAGACGTGGGTTTATGAGTACGACACGCAATCCAGACATCAGGCAAGTGAATGGCGTTCACCAAATGAGTCGAAACCAAAAAAAACACGTCGTTTTCAGTCAAAAAAGAAGGCAATGCTCACGGTTTTCATGGATTATAACGGTGAAGTGCATCATGAATTTTCGCCAGAAGGTCAGACAGTAAACAAAGAGTATTATTTGGGCGTTATGAGGCGTTTGCGTGAAGCAATTCGCCGAAAGAGACCAGAATTGTGGACGGAAAACTGGTGGATTTTGCACCATGATAACGCACCGTCGTACAGTGGCATCATTATTCGTAATTTTTTGACGAAAAATGCAACAAATACCATTCAACAGCCACCGAATTCACATGATATAGCTCCCTGTGACTTCTTTCTGTTCAATAGAGTTAAAAAACCATTACGGGGAACGCGTTTCAGCAGCCGAGAGGAAGTAATGGAAAAATCGCAGGAAGCACTGATGGACATACCGAAAACCGAATATAAAAAATTTTTCGAGGATTGGATCAAGCGCTGGCATAAGTGTGTTGCAGTCGATGGGGATTACTTTGAAGGGAACAATATAGATTTAGATGAATAAACTTATATTTTTAGTTTTCTGAATAAATTCCGGGAACTTTTTGATCAAGTATTATATTGAAATTGACTTCACTTTCCATTTGATTTCAATTGACTCCAATTGACTTCAAATTCCAGTTGACTCCAAGTGACTTCAAATTCCCAATTGATTCCAAATGACTTCAACTGACTCCAATTGACTTCAAAATCCCAATTGACTCCAAGTGACTCCAACTGACAACAAAACAGTCATGATTTTGGAATCATAAGATTTGCAGTCTCGTGATTTCAAAAAAAGATTGCATTTCCTTGACTCTAAAAAATACTTTTCTAAATGAATAACCAATCGGCGACTCCCAAAAAGACTTCCAACTGCATTTTTTTATTCTGGAGTCAAATATGTTATTCAATAACTACAACCATGAATTGTCGGTTATTAAGTGTGATTTCAAGGTATTGCACTTAAATTGACTTCCTAATTTTACAGCACTGCTGGCTCTTTAGTCTCTTTATGTCGGAGAGGAAATGACCTATATGTAGCACATTTCAGAAAATTTTGAAGAGTCTTTTTTACAGTCAAGGAAATGCAATCTATTTTTGAAATCATGAGACTGCAAATCTTATGACGTCAAAAACATGACTGCTTTGAAGTCACTTGAAGTCTTTTGGAGTCACTGGATCTAAGAATAATTTTGTAAAATTTTGGGAAAAGAAAATTTCACACAGTGTTTCACAAAACTTGGATAAGTTAATGCCTGCTCGAATCGAAGCTGTTACAGCCTTCAATAGGGGGTCCAAAATTTAAAAATTTTGCAAAACGAAATAAATATATGACAATAAATATTATTCTTTATTTATTTTATATTGAAAGGAAAAAAAATACGCATTTGAAATCAATTTGAAACATACACGTTTAAAAATTATGATTGTGGTCCAAACATAAGCTGGGAAATTTAAAGAATACTGCAGAAAATGAAGTGGTAAGACGGTTTGAAACACAAATTTTCAGATTTGCTCAATGCACTTGGATATCTCCAAGATTTTATGGAAAGAGAAATGAATGAATCGTCTGTGGAAAGCTTCCTGAAGTACAGTTTTGTCCGGTGGGCTGCTACTACAGTATACGCGTGTAGGAATATATACTAATGCAGCTTTATATATGAGTATGTAAAAAACTTTCCTAGCTACACAAAGGGCATTTATTTTTCTACATCAATTTGTCTGACTTTGTTTTTTTTTTTCCATTTGTAACTTTTTCCCGCTTTTTCTCACTATCATTTTGCCGGCCGCATATTTTATTATTATCCCTTTGCAATAAAAACAAAAAAAAAAAACAAAATTTACTTTTGCGCAAATTATATACAAAAATTACTTGCTGCTCAAAGAAAATACTTACCTTAAGTATTTTCACAAATAAACTTTACTTGCCGGCATGCCATCCTGGCGGTACCAGAGTTATACCTCCATGTATCTCTCTCACTGAGCACTCGCATAACGGTTTTCATTTCATGGCGTTTTTACTTTTCTTCGACCTTTTTCGTTATAAACTAGTGACTACATTGAAGCAGTGCGAGAAGAAAGTGCAAAACTTTGTCCAGATCTAATCAAAAATTCACTTAAAAAGTTTTCTCGCTTCACAATAGTTTTCCATTTGTGTGCCTTTTGAATAACTCACACACACACACACACACACACACACACAAAGTCATGGAGAGTGAATGAAAGAGAGTGACTGTTTCATAGTCAGTCATGTCTGTAAGGCACAGTCAAGGCAGTTAGTATATTAGTTTTTGAGTATGAGTTTGTTGAGTGTTTTTCTTTTTGTTTGTAGCAACATTGTCGTTGACATTTTGTTGCAATTTCATTGCAGTTTTACACGGCAGTGCGCGAGTAATGAAATGACTTTTTTTCTACTCATTCTCTTTTCCTTTCAGCGCTTCGTTCTTTTCTACTTTCCGTGCATTTGTTGTGCTTGTTGTGCATTGCCATGCAGTTGATGTGCTAGACAGACAAACGTTACGCCGTCCATCTGACAGACAGATGCATGGATCTATTGCAGCACGACCATTTTGAAGTATAGTACTTTTCAATGGCTCTCACTCTTCCTCTCTCCTGCTCTCTTTCTCTTTTTCTCTCTTTACTTTTTTATACGGCATCCCCTTTACTTTGAATGCACTATGTAGTAGAATATTTTAGCAAGTTTCAGTTTTCACTGTGTATATATGTATGTATGTATGTATGTATGTCGTTGTTGTCGTCCTAGACCTAAAACAATTTCGTTAAAAAGTAAATAAACAATTGCTACAAAGTATTTTGTCAGCATTTTGGGAGTTGGCAGAATAGTTTTGCTGAGTTGTTGCGTTTGTGTGCAATTTAATGGAAAATATTGAAAGAGAGTGCAACACAGTGTAGTGTAGTGTAGTGTATCCCTCTACTGTGTCAAAAATGGAAACTTAAATTAAATCTTCATTTGAGGGAGTATAAATATATTTTCTTTATTTTTTTTCTTTTAAATAGTTTTAAATTTTTGTATAAAATGAAATAAAGAAACTTGTGTTCTTTTGAAACAAAGAAAAAATGCATAATATTCTACCTGAACCTCCCAAAGGAGTCTGCTAGAAATATCGTAAATGTATAAAGCAGGGTGTTTTCAAAAACGTGAAACAGCAGCGACGAGTTCGCAGTGTTACTTGTTCAGATTTTGGATTGTCATATGATATCAAATTTTTAGCATGTTTATATATTCGGGAAGGTGGGTAAAGGGGTGTTCAAATCAGGAATAACGACAGAATATCTGATACATTGTGACGGCACAATTTTGGGCCAACCAAATTGTCCCGCACAACGTAGCATCGTTCCCACTGCTGGGAGACGACATAGCATTTTCTCCCCTGGGACAACCATGGAATATCACAGCATACTCAAACCAACAACAAATATTATGGTTTATGGTATAAACACAACCAAAGCAGCCGGCCTCAGCTTCAACAACAAACACACAGCATTTTACAAATTTGTATGGGAACAAATTTCTGCGGCTTGCTGCCGCCTCAACGACGCTACACTAGATTCTATTCAAATTTTCTCAACTTCATAATGATTTTTCTCTTGTGAGAGGAGAAACATTGCCATATTTTTCAAAAAAAGCCAAGTGCTGCCAAGTTTTAGTACGAAAATATAGTTTTTTTCGAGTTTTCTTTTAGTTTCTTTATTCTTTTGATGTTTTTGTACAAATAAACGATGTAAATAATTTTAATTTATGCAAAAATTTTTTCAAATTACAGAATATTGAAGTTTTCCTTTTATTTTTTGATAATTGAGAACTTAAATAAAAAAAAATTAGTTGTTGAAACAATAATCAAATCCAACTGCTTTTGTTTTGTTTTCCTTTTACATATTCTTGACGCTAGAGGTCGACGCTTTTATTGTGTTTATTCTTTCAGAAGAAGTAAGCGGTTAGAGGCCAGCTGCCTTGGTTGTGTTTATACCACTATGCTGCCAGCAGCGCATACACAAGTAACGGGATCATCGTACGATGTAGACAGCATACAACGATGATAATTCAAAAATTTGAAATTAAAATAACTCGCGATCGAGCCAGCCAATAGGAGCAAGGCAGCGACAATTCAAATTCCAGTAGCGACAGTGTCGATTGGAATTTGAGGAAGAAGAAGCAGACTGTGTATAAAAGTAGCTGCGCAAGGCAACTCGAGAGCAGATTACGCAGACCGGAATGGTGATTACATCGTGGGATTACGCATTCGAGTGAGTAGAAGACATGCAATAGGAATAAGAATAGGGATAAGTATCCAAGTATTTGGTATTGTATAGCTGGCTTAACCCCACCATACAATACTAAACTCTTTAACCAGACCGTGTGATGCCTTTTGGATGGTATAGTCTTAACCATATGACTTCAGACGGCCAGTTAGAAACTTACAATAGTAGCATAGGATTTCTTAGGAGCAAGTAACCGAGTGTTTAGTAATGTATTGTTGGCCTAACCACCACAATACAGTACTAAACGCTGTAATCAGACCGTGTGATGCCACTTGGATGGTATAGTCCCTACCATATGACCCCAGACAGACTGTTGGAAGCTTGAGGCAGCGTAGAAAATATCAGGACAGTAACGGATGCTCTACTCCACCTGCGTCCTGTAGTCGCTGCACCGCCAGTACGTTATTACCCATTACTTTCATCACCGTTATACATTGTCATCAACGCTCAGCAAGCTTGCCCTATCAAGCGCATCATCCATTGCCATCAACGCATTGTACGCTCCGCACGCTCGCCTTATCAGGCGCATCTCAGACATCGAAGACAAAGCTCTGTATGCTTCGCATGCTCGCCCTACCAGCCGCATCTCAGAAATCGAAGACAACGCTCTGTACACTCGCCTACCAGAGGATTAGTAGAACGCGAGAGAATAGTGCATCCAATTTGTGTGTGTTATTATTATTATAAAACTGTAGAAAACAAAAGTAAACTAAAGAATGTACTGAATTTTAAAAGAATGTGTCTCAATAAAATAAAGCGAGAGTTCCCTGCAAAATAATAAATTTCTGTAACCAACGAATCACTGGAGCCTGCTGAGCTCTACCTCGGTCATTGGAAGAACGTTGCGTTACAACATTAAACGGTTTAACCCATTAAGGGACGAGGGAAAACCAAAGAAGATAAATCAAAAAAGGAACTTGAGAAAAAAATTATTTTTGAAACTGACTCAGAAACGACTCAACGACAAGGTGCCATATGGCACCGCCAGGCATTACTGGGTTAAGAAGCCTCCCTCGTCTTCTTATATCCTTTAGCGGTGTGGTAACAGCATGAAGTGCACTCCAGAAACTTGGTGCACAGAGACCAATTTTTAGTTGTTTTCTTGGCCACAACGTATTTTCCGAAAACTTAAAGATCTACAAGCTGGAAAGGTATGACACAACCAATTATCTCGCATAGTTTGCATTTGCATCCCATTGTATGTCCCCTTTTAAACACTTCGATTTTCATGCGATTCGTCTTTGCGATTTACTGTTTATATGCTAGGGAAGGGAAACGAAAGGCGACGAGTCCCAATCGAACGTGCTAGCGTTTTTGCTGCGATTTTTCGACATTTACCTTTTGCATCCCTGTTGCACTTATTTGAAACGAATACCAAAAAGCAAACAGACACAAATTATCTCTTGGTTAAAATCGCTGTGTCTTAAAGCTACCGGTGATAGAACAAAGTTACAAAAAAGAATCGGAGAAAGAAATAATCGCATGAAAATCGCAGGGGACTATGTAGAATTTTTGTAGAGTTTCGCTTTCTTGGACATTACCATTTTTTGGCTGGAAATGACCACATACAAGAATGTTCTCTATTAGAACTTAACATTTGGTCAAATACAATCAATCAACATATATTTGTAAAGCGAGCAAACAGTTGAGCTACAGATTAAGATGAGAAATTGGAAATAGATCAGGCATATTCTAAGGAGATCAGATAGCAGCAGCAGCAGCATAGTACTTAAATGGAGCTCTCAAAGCATTACATAAGAGACTAAAGTGTGCCAAAAATGCCTGTAGATGGACTCTAGTATATGAACTGGTAACTGCCTGGGAATACTACAAGTAGAAAATCGAACAAACGGAAATGATTAATATGGCCTAAAGAAACAGAAAAAACAAGGTAGAATCAATATATCGCCTACTCAGCACATGCCAAGCGTTAGTTTAACCTTTTCGTACTCGTTTTTTTCCCTGTGGTACGAAATTTTGGACGTAAATTGATAGAAAATAAAATCAAATGTTACGTCGGTGTCGTGTGAGGTTTCATAGTATGTGTGAGTTTCTAAGTGTGTGTATAAATAAATTTAAAAAAATAAAATAAATTAAATGTTGAGGCGGTTGTGTTAAACGTTCGTACCGCCAGGTGAAGGGTGGTGAATTGCACACCGAAAGTATGCTGTATTACTATTGCACCAAACAGATTGAGAACGGTGAATTTTAAATATTAAAAATAGCACACATCAAGCCCAAAAGTATGCTACATATAATTTGCATATCAAAAATGGTTGTGGAATATACTCACATATTAATGAAATGAGTGGAATATATCAAAAATTGTTTTTATTTAAGTTTTATATTTTATATTGTACAATTTATTTTAGTTTATAGTTTATTCTTTCCTAATTAGAATTGTAAAATAATATCAACATTAGGTGATGTAGACGTGAATAACAAATAGCGAAGAAAGTGAATCGAAAATTGAATATGAGATAGGTTAGGTTGGAGTGGCTGTCGAGAGACACACTTAGGCCTGAACGGCCCATTGTGATACCACATAGTTGGACCTACAATTTAACGCCGATTCCGAACTGCGGTGTGGCAATTTTTTATCGGCTTGGTAGTTTTGCCATTACCAACCAATGTGTGTACTTGTACACTATCTTATAATTCTCATACACTTCATATTGATAGTGAATATAAGAAAGTAATGAAAATTAACCACCAGACGAAGACGGGAATCGAACCCGAACCTCCCAGGTGAAAGTCTAGTGCATTATCCACTAGGCTATCGAGGTCGTCGAATATGAGATATAAAAGCGAAAACTTTTATAACAAAGTAAACAACAATGCGTAAAGAATGTTATCACATCATGTGACGAGTGCAGAAGGGACTCATTTTATTATTATTTTTTTGTAATTAGATCATGAAATACTTATCCTAGGAGTGTATGAACCAAATTGGAAATCGTCACGCTCTTCCGTTTACACTAGAAGTAACAATGAAATTTTGCGTGGTTTATTTTGATTCGTCTTCTCTAAACATTAACCTGTTAGTAACTATTAAATCCAAAGTAAAAATCAATCATAGCCTTTACTTTAAGACGGCAATGTGGTGAAGTTGCTCTCAGGCAACTTTGAATCTGAAAAATCCTATAATTTCTTGGGTACTAAAATTCATCAGATTACTGAAATTCTAGATGAGATATCGAACTGAGCGGGAATAATGATATTGTCTTTTAACAGTGAATGGAGATTTTAACCCTACGTCCTGTGTTATCAGCTAGTGACAACAATTATTTCTCAAAACTTGGACATAGAAATTGAAGAGGAACTGAATTGAGTTTTTCTGCGCTGAATTTCTCTCCAGAATCTTATTAAAGTTTAGTTATTGGAACTTTATGGACTTATGTGTCTCATTTTACTGCAACTTAGTGGACTCAGACAAGTTCCAATTAAGATATCTAAATAAGCTTAAGATTCAATGATCTCTTCGCTGCTCTTCCTACTTCCTGAAAACCCAAAAGTTTTTGTTTTATTTTTACAACACACCCTAATTCATATACCTGGGAAAGCGAATGAAATGGATGAATGAAACCACGCATACATGCAAACTTACATAGATATGTATGTGTGTATGCATGTTTGCATTGCCATGAACAACTTAAAAGATAACACAAAACTTTGGAGACTCGAATCTTTTTTTTTCTCTTTTTTTTTTTGTATTTTTTTGGTTAGCCGCACTAAGGATAACAGAAAAATGTTCAGCATTATTGTTGTTTTAGTTGCAACCAGGTACGACTAACTACACAGATAGCTTAGGCTAAACTTATTTAAGTAGAATTGGGGAATATTTCGAAAAGATAACATTGAAGTCTGTGAACTCAATTGAAATGAAAAAAAAGGAAAAAAATAAATCGATATTTTAAAAGTCATGCATAAAAATTTACGAGTTCATATGTTCAATTTTAGTGTCAATGTGCAGCACCAACTGATTTTCGTAATTAACTTTTATGCATTGTCTACGTATTGAACTTTGTAATAAATACATGAGTTTGGCAGAAAAAGCATAAAAAGTTCGATGTACGAAAAGGTAAAGAATTTGAAGTTGAAAATTGCCATTATGTGATGTTGAACTTGAGCTTTTATTTTTTTTTTTGCATAGATTATATTTATGTGTGACAATAAACAACAACAAAAAAAATGTTTCAAAAATATGTAGGTGCTTTTCATATGGTTAGTTTAGCAATAGTAACTTATTTTCTTTTCGATTTGTTTTTGAAATTTGTTACCCTACGCTCGGTCAAGAGAGAGTAAAACAAACAAGTCTACAAATGAGTTAGTTCACTGGCTCTATTTAAAGAAAAACTCTCTTTTTTTTTTTTTTTTTTTGTTGGAACAGCAAAAGAAGTATTCAAGAATACAGCACTCAGACAAGTTTTACGTCCATTGTACTATATCCTATGTTCCGTTTTGCTATTCTTTAAGTCTTAGCAGATCCTGCGGTGTTAGAGAGCTCAGGTGTTCGTCTCCCAACACTACAGTGTCAAATATGCTTACTCTGATCTGGCAGAAAGCGGGGCAGACACTAAGAAAGTGGTTTGCCGTGTCTTCACATTCTTCCTCCAAACCATAGGAAGCACAGAAGGCACTAGCTCCCAGGCCAATCATATGCAAATGTTTGACCCAAGAAAAGCGACCTGTATATAATTCCACCAGCTGCCTACAGCTCTTTCTGTTAAGTGATAACAGAAAGTCTTTTAGACGCTTCGAGATAACTGGTAACATTTTCTTTGTCTGTCTAAAGTCCCTCAGTTTCTCCCACTCTTGTGGGTCAAGCCGTCCCACTCATTAATAGTGGTGTTGATGGCTGTAGACGACAAAGAGAGTGCAGGCTCTGGGCCCAGGAAACCAGTTTCCGAAAGCTTTCTGGCCAGAAGGTCAGCCGATTGATTTCCTGAAATTCCTGAGTGTCCAGGAACCCATATCAACAGCAGGCTTTTGTGTTTTCCAGCACAATCAAGCCTGGATTTACAATGCATAACCAATTTAGATGTGATTAGAAGATTAAGCAAGGATTTAAGCGCAGCTTAACTGTCACTAAATACACAGATACTCCTTTCTCTCCAACATGGATTGCAAAAATTTCTGCTTGAAAAACAGACGCATACAACCCAAGAGAGAAGTGAAAATGCATGAAGACCCCAGAACCCAAACCGATTTCTGTTCTAGAGCTGTCAGTGAAAATACGCTTACAATCAACTCCTGGCCCAGGTCCCGGCAAAAACCAAGTTTGGGCCTCTGGAATTTATATTGTATAGCGGTGTTTTAAAACTGGAATTGTTGGCATTGTATCGGATGGCATTGATAGAACTGTTAGGTCCATATCAGTACCTTCAACAATGTCACCAATATCCCAGCAAGTGTCATACCAATACCCATTGCGTTTAAGCCTACAGATGGCTTTGACAGCCTCTCCTTTAGCAAAAATATCAAGGGGTGGTAAGTTGACCAGTTCATCCAAGGATGAGCCAGGTGTTGTAGGAAAAGCTCCCGTACAACAAATGGCCACAGTCCTTTGAAGTCTGGCAAAAGCTTTCCTAACGCTGTCAACATTAAGTCTACTCCACCAGACTATGGATGCGTAGGTGATAATGTGTCTGATCATAGCCTCATAAAGCCATAAGACTTTATAAGGTGATAGACCCCATGTTTTGCCAAAAATAGCCCTACATTGACAAAAAGCTGCCAGCGCCTTGGATACCTTTAGCTCAACATGAGAACGTCAAAGAAGTTTGGTATCTAGAATGACTCCTAGATCTTTCACTTCTTGGGATAGCTGAATAGTGGTGATTCCTCGGCGTACTGGTAACGAGACCATCAATTTTCCTTCTCCTGGTGAAAAGAATAGCACCAGTTTTAAGAGGGTTAACCGATAGCCCGTTTGAGCAACACCAAGAGTCAATCATATTCAGGGCAGTTTGGGCTTTCCTACAAACATACCCGACCGATTGGCCCGTGTGTAGATACCCGACTAATTAAGGGAAACAAGCAAAGAGTCAACTAGCTGACACCACAGCAGTGGAGAGAGTACACTCCCTTGGGGACATCCTCTACTCACGCCGCAAGTCACAGATTGACCACAATCAGCTTGAACCATCATAAGTTTGTGTGACAGCATTGAGCGAATCCAATTAACAAGAACCGGATCCACTCCATGCTGACCTGCTGCATTGCACATGCCGTCAAAAGTCGCGTTGTCAAAAGCTCCCTCAATATCAACAAAACGACCAATAGTGTATTCTTTCCTGTTGAGAGCCCGCTCAATCCGACCTACCAGATTTTGCAGGGCCGTCTCACATGATTTTCCACATTGGTAAGCATGCTGAAATGAAGAGAGATCATGTAACAATAACGACTCACTACTGATGCGGTGTTCAATACAGCGCTCAAGACATTTTAGTAAGAAAGACATCATACTAATTGGTCTAAAGCTTTTGGGATTGATATAGTTGTCCTTTCCAATTTTTGGAATGAATACAACTTTTATCAACCTCCATTGTTGGGGTGTGTGAGTGAGAGCCAAACTGGAGATGAAGATCTTCTTCAAAACCGGTAGCAACTGGTAGTATACCATCCGGAACCGGCCAGTTACGCTGCGAAACTGTCGAACTTACCCTCCCGCTTTTGGAAAAGTGGGAGGTTGAACAACAGTGACCTGATTTCCCGGAAAGTGAGATTCTAGCATCACTTTTTGATTCCGTGAAAGTGCCATCAGATTTTTTAAGTGAACATAGTCGATTGGCTTGAAAATTTTTGAGGACTTTCGCCAACCTAGCTGTTTCAGACATAGTTTCAATACCACTGCAGAAATTTCTAAAGGAAGCCCTCTTCAAATTCGAATTAGCTTTTTATACTCCTTCTGCTTTTGACGATATAGAGCCCAGTGCTCATCAAGATTAGTCTTGAGAGCCCTTGATGATAAGTTTTCTCGACTCAACCCGCAGCGTTATATTCTCTGAGAATATGAAGAATAAACGTTTTAATAACAGAGCGTAATTTTTACTAAAATGTTCTACCTTTCCTCATAAAATTCGCCTCAGCCATTTAATCTAATTCACAGTTATTTTTTCTTCTTTGAATTTACACAATTGCCACGTCTACCAGCAACTGTAGCGTATTCGATATACCATGAATTCTTATGATTGAAAATGTTGAAATTTTCTTTGCGAAGTTGATTGCCTTTATGAAAAATTTTATGCTATTAAAACTTTTTCTTTCTTTTATGCAAAACACACGCACAAAAGCATTTCATGTCAAACACAAACATACACAAAAAGAAATGAAATTTATGAGTGCGTATGTGCAAGTGCGTTCACACATGGTGCGCGCCATTCAATGCTCAAAATATACGCTGATGTGTCTGAGTCTGGTGCAAAAAAAAAAAAGAAAAAAATAACTTTCAAATCAATATAAAATATATACAGACATACATATGTCAATGAGTGACAAATTTTTTGAATTGGGTAGCCTAAAAAAAAATTCTAAAAATCCCTCAAATATTTTTTCTATTTACTTTTTGCAGCAGACAGATATTATATTTTTTTTTATTATTATTATTATTTGCTATTTGGTTGATTGTTATCATTGATAGACACCAACAACGACAACATGAACTGCGTATTTTTAATGCATACGAACATATGAATTTGTTGTTGTTATCCTTTTTTTTCCTGATTGTTGTTATTGGTTTGTATTCACAGTGATTTGTTTCATTCTATTTTAAATAATTTTTTTTTTTTTTGCTCATGCAACAACGCGTCTTTGTTGTTCTAACAGCTTATGTACTATTGTTTTTTTTTAAATTATTTTTTTATGTGTTTTTAGATTCCCACTGTAGCTAGTATGTGTGTATTTGTTGTTTTCCCATCCTTCCTATATCGTTTGTTTTATTAGCTACATATGACAGTTTTTGCAAAACTCACCCTACTCTCACACACGTCGTGATTTTTATTTCTGGTAGATATTCTATTTATAGAATTTTGCAACATTTGTTGCATGAAAGTGTTGCTTAAAATTTATTTTTATTTTTTTTTGTGTCATGTTTTGTTTGACATTATGGCAGAATTTGATTTATTTATACAATTGATTTGTTTAAGAGGTAGAAGGGGTTAAAGAAATTAAGAGAAATTTAAACGAAAGTATTAAAACTTTCTAGTGCATGTTTTAGATTTATGCCATAGACTTTTCTATCTGCTATAAAGAGCTATGATTATAGTTGAGAAAGGAGAATCGATTTTGCATTATAATGAAAATTACTGGACTCTATTTAAATGGATTAAGTAGGTATTGAATGGGCTGAATTTCAATTGGAAATATAAACTTTGTTTGGAAGTTATTTTTCTTCCGATATTTCTTCAGAAGCAACAATCATAATGGTTGTGATATGTATCGAAAGAGTAGACGCTTTATCCGGAAGATTAGGATTTTAACACTTGGCTCCACTTGGTTAATTAAAAGATAATTCACATAATATCAGTTATTGCTTTTATGAATACCCCTGTTACTTTTTTTACTTGCAAATTACTCATAAGCTCTTTTAAAATAGCTTACTGTAAACCTCATCGATACCTCATAATTGACAGATGTCAATCAATTACCGCGTTAAAACGTTCTCGCTTCTCTTGTTCTTGGTCGCGTTCCATTATAAGCAATTAGTATTGAGTATGTCAAAATAAATTACAAATTAAATATAAGCAAAAAAAAAAAAGTTCGCTCTTTCTCTCTCTCTCTTTCTACAACACTCTATTCTATTTATGTGCGCTTAATAGCCCTTTTCAAAATATTGAACACATTATACCACACATGCATCCTAATTAATTTTATTGACGAAATTATGTATGTCCTGTTTCAACCCTTTTCTATGGATGTTGTTCACTTGCCATGGTTTTAGGCTGTCTGTCAATCAATATCTATCAATTTCTGCGTGAACATATACTTTTAAGCGTAAGTAGAATTTACGAAAATTTCATATGTGTTGAATATTTTATATCATTCGCGTTTATGTATGTGTGTAATTTTCCAGCGCAAATTCATGTGATTTTTAGATGGTCACTCGAGAAATATGCAAAGCCATTATAAATAAGCCATTTAATAAAAAACACATAAACTAATGAAATTTATATAGAGAATTGAGCAAACTAATAAAAAAATGATGTGTCTTCGGGCACTCACAGTCACGGTTGCCACTTACTCATTTTATTTTGTACTAATATTTACAAAAAAAATGTACCAAATGGGGGAAAAATGTATCATTTTTTTTCATATAGAATAAATAACTTTACTAAAAACTTTTTGTCAGTTTATTATATAAAATTATATTACTAAGAGTATTGAATTCTAATTTATTCCTTAATAGTTTTTTTTTTTTTATATTAGACTAAAGTTAAAAAATTTTCTTTCAGCATTAGCTGAGCTATGAGCTCATTAACATGAATATAAATTTAGTCAATTCTTCAAACCACATTTCGTCTATTCCATTTTTAATACAACTTACTTTTTGCCAAAAAATTACTAAGTCTGAACAATTTTCTTTATTTGTAAAGTATTTTGAAAATATGTTTACAATTCTTGATTACTATGAAAGTTAAATTTGCCCACAGAATGTACCAAATTTTAAAAATATGTACCAAGCGCAGAAAAATGGAAAAAAAAATTTACCAGTTTTGGTAGAATTGTACCAAAGTGGCAACCGTGCTCACAGTAGAAGTAAAACTTTGTTGTTTATTGTTTTTGCCGTCTTCATCTCTCAATTTTGTTGTTGCTTTTCTTAAACTTATCAGCACAAACACGACATAGTACACGTATGTATATAACACACTATATGCAATCAAGCAGAGGCATCTAGTAGTTCGGCGACTGCGAGAAGGCGACTCTCTGTTTGATTGTATGTAGCCGAACAATAACTGCATCACTTCGTTTCTTACTGCTTCTTACAAGCTCTCTCACTAAAGCACATGAGATAAAGCTGCGAGAAATCGACTCTCTGCTTGATTGTATGTAGCCGATCCCCATATGACCTTGTTCGTTAAACACTAACAACAACATAACTTCGTTTCTTATTAGTTTCGTTTGTATGTAATGAAAGCTCGTTTCCGTTGAAAAATTTTCAATTCACAGCCCCACTAAAGAAAATTTACTTCAAAAATTTATTTATAAAAGATTAAATTTTGTCATTCTATTCTTAAATTCATAATATAATTTTTATTTTCTATAGCATTTTTCGCATTATATTCTCTATTCTCATCAAATGTGCACCAAAGAGCCTTGGCAAATATTCTTTACATTTTTAATTTTCTATAAAATTTTATGCTGGCAACTCTCGCAATCGTACTGGAAATGGCTCAGTTCAATTTATTCGTCTTACGGTTCGGGTCATTTTGCTGGAAAGTTTTATTAAAGTTTCTTACGGTTATTAATAATATAAATTTATAAATTATCTAATTGTTTAATTAATTTAAGCAAGAACTATTTAAAAAGTATCAAATAAAAGAAAAAAGAAGTGAAATAAGCAACAAAAAAAGCAATGCAGAAAAAGTTTCTTTCAATTACATCTACTCTAACGTTCACTCTCTCTATACTCTCTTTTCGTACGGTCAACGGTTTTTTTTTTCAAATATTCATAGCATTTTACCGTATCATACTGATCAAGTTATTCATAAAAGATGAAATTTTCCGCGTTCAGCACTATCAACTATAATTTCCTTGGCTACTGTCAAACAGGATCTATGATACTTGAAACTAAGTTATTGTAACCTGAAACATTTTTATATGTATATAGACCATTCATTGTGAAATCATAGCGCGCACTTTAAAAATATACATAAACTAAAAATAACAACATCACCCTTCACAAAAGCTAACGAACAACCCCAAATTTTTTTGTTAGCGCTATAACGACAACGCTTCCTTAAGCAATCATAAGAATGAACTAGTAAAAAAAAAAAAAACAAAAAAAATTAAATCACATTTCCCTTTTTATTATTTTCATAATTTAACTTTTGTTTGGCAACACCAGCTATAAAAAGAAAAGAAAAAACAAAAACCAGGGAAGAGCAAAGAAAGTAATAAAGGAAGTACTCACTCAACATTCGAAAGGCAAAAAAAATATATGTATATATAAAAACGCACCCCTTCAAGCATTTAGTTACTCTTTGGTATACAATCATCGCAGTTTAAATGCTTGCAAAGTGTATGGAATCAAAGAGGACAGACAAAGTCACAAAAACATACATAAGGACTCAAAGACAGAGTCAGCGAACAGCGTCACACTCAGGCACTTGTGATTGCACTCCTCTCTTGTAAGCACTGTCATAGTGAATCTCTAAGGATTTAACCCAATTTATGAATTTTTTTCTTGGTAAATGAAAAAAAAAAAAAAATAAATTTTCATGCATTCATTTTTCAAAAAATGAAAATGCTAAAAAGAAGTTTCACGCGAAATCAATGATGTGAAGCCCAAAATTTAATGAAAATGGTATGCCACACGTAAACTTTAGAGAGGAGGGTTAATCTATGTATGTATAAAGATGAAAATGCAACACGAGGCAAGTATACAAAAGCAGAATGCGAGACAATACGCATACAAAATGCGCCTAATGAAAGTGTGTGACAGGTTCACGGGTTGGCAGCTACTTACTGAGTTGTGGGAGACAATGGAAGATGGCGGTGGAAGGGAGTAGAGGAGGGGTAGGAAGGGGAGTATGTGTCACGTTCACAAAAAACGAGATTTGCAAATATGTTTACATAAACCAAGAAGATTTGCTGCATGCTTCACTACACTTCACAAAATAATCCGAGCAATTATAAATGGTATGTGAGAAATGTATGTATGGTATACTTATATCAGCCTAGAAGAAAAGGTATTTATTTACATATCTGTTAGTCTCTCTCACTCACTATTTTTTTTTTTTTTTTTTTTTACTTTTACTTTTACTTCAACTTTAGGCTTAGCTCAATGAAAAATTCATTAATCATTGTATACAAACAAACAAAAAATGGTTGGCAATGCGTACTTGTCCTGGTTGTTGTTGTTGTTTTTATTGTAACTAGTCTCTCTTTGCCGTGAATTTGTTGTTATATTTGCGACAAATCAATCATTTTTCATCATTATACAGTTATTCAAGTATATGAGTAGCAAATGACTGTGAGGAGAGAGTGAGAGCGAATGAGAGTTCATTGAACAATTTAAAGAGGCTTTAAGAGTTTTGACATACAAAATCCCGCGCTCCCGCCTAAAGGATTTTTTGTTTTTTCTTCTTTATGTCAATAATATACATTACTTTTGCATTTCCGTTTGTTGTTCTGTGTTGTGGAAGTTCATTTGTCAAAATTTGTGGCTTTTAGAAAATACGTAAGTAAGTACTTAAAATATATGAAAAATGTAGCTCTCGGTGAAATATGCGTAAAATTGTGGGTTGCCGTATTTTTCGTTTTTTTGTGTTATTGAAAATATCATGATTAAATATGTGTCAATATATGCGGCGCGCTATATTTGGAACGAGTCTGTTCATTATCCTTATTATGAATGAAATATTGTGGTGTGCTGTGAAAATGAAAAGTGAAAACTCGTTAAATATTGAAAATTTGAGTTGAATGAACTTCAAGTACTAACAATAAATTGTGAATAAATGTTAGAAAGCTTTAAAGCAAATTTAGTGGAAATTTAAAGAAGGAAATTTAAAATTGAATGCAGAGAGTGTTTTATTATTCAATTCTTTATACAAAAAGTGTGTGGAGGAAAACCAAAATAAAGAAACAATTTTCCTCAGTCAAAAACAATTGTTCCAGTCAAATGTTCCTAACTGAACTTATACTCTTGCGGAATTCTCCGTTACATTCTATGCACTGCAACGATTCACCATCTTATGAAGGTAAGCTTTCTCTTTCTTTCCTTTTTGTTATTATTCTATGATTGAGAAATTACCAAATGTGAAATGCTTAGGCGTTTTGCACAAACACGATCTAATTATAAACCTTTTTAAAATATAATTTTTCACTTTTGATGAAATCCAGCAAGGGTACACACATATACCTATATATATCTAAATAAATTTTAAACTACCCTTGTAAAATCATTTCATTAAAAAGCAAGCATTTTGATTAATTGCACAACGAATGCACAGTGCAATACGCATACACATACACAAGGGGATACATAAAAGCACACATACACACATATGCAAAGGTTGCGCAAATAATTTAATAACAAAAAACATTTTCATTTAGTGAAAATTTACAATAAAGCTTATTAATTTTTGTTGTTGTTATTGTAATTGCATATAGCAAGTAAGTAGATATGCGTTTGTATGTTTTTATATGAATATACTCCTGGGAATATTTGAGCGCTTTGAAAGAAACTCATTCACTCGCTCACTCCTGCTCTAGGTAAATTTACTTGCATGCTATAAAAAATGTAGCAGCATTATCAATTTCTTTAAAATCATTATCAGCTTCAGCTTCAGCTTCATTACCATCATCATGCGCATTATTATCAATATCATAATCATCCCTCTGTAGAAGAAAAAAATGAAAAATACGCTTCCGTTTCAGAGCTTTAAGCAAACATACCAATGTTTATTAAGATTGCTGAGTGACATTTAATTGACAGTAAAATGCTTTTGATGTTTCCTCTTTACTGTTTCTGCTACTACAAAAAATTAATAAACTTTAAATATATTAAGTAAATAGTTTACTTGATTGTGTTGATTATGCTGCTCTTCTGTTTATCTACTGATAAATAGCTGTTCTGCTTTATCAATTAAATTTCTTGGAAAACGAAAGGAAACTCATAATTTTTGTTATTAATTAGAAGATATTTTTAGAAATGTAAACAGAAAGTTCTTTATTGGCAAATGTTTTAGTTATAATTTATTAGATATCCTTTTTCAAAATAGAAAAAATATTTATAATTTTAATATGCTTCAGTTATGTTTCCAATGGTCTAATTAGTTGGTTTGTTTTATGCTTTCTTTTCATTTACTAGTACCACTTGTGAATTAAACTTATACATTTATAAGCGCGTTGCCTATCCAACATAGTTTCATTACTGCTTCTCCTCTTTACATCTCATGCACTCGAAATTTATTTATACCAGCGCGCCCTTTTACTTCAATATCCTTTCGTTCTCATGCGTGTAGCATAAGCTTAAACCTCAAATTTTTTTTTTATAATACACCTTTAAGTTTACTATGCACAAGTACATAAATCTCCGTAACAAATTTCTTCTTTTTTTTATGTTTGTTTTCTGTAGTTGTTTCGTTAGAAGTTTTCTCTATTATTTCTTTTTTCATACTTTTTCGAATTATAAAAATTTTATATCCGAAACTTTTACGCAAGCTCATATATTTTTGTTAAGATTTCAAGTGAAAATATTCAAACAAAACCTCAAAATTGTGAAAGTGAACTTGCATATTGAGCAATTCTAGTTTTGATGTTTAAAACTAGGAAAGAGCAGTTAGGGGAAAGACAGTGAAGCGGAAGAGAAAAGGACTAGCAATATTCAGAAGATTTACAATGTAGTGGATTCGTTTGAAGACATCTTTACTTATAATTCAATTCAATAAGAATTATAAGTAAATAATTAATAATTAATAATAATTATAAACAAAAAAAAAATTTGGAAAGGAAAAAAATTAGGAGTTAGGCAAATATTGGGAGTATGAATGTATAATCTCGTATTTTTTTTTCGTAATTTGGACATTTATTGTAAAAAAGTGATTATAAATTTATTCTTTGAAGTATTGTCCATCGTTAGCCACAACCTTTTCCCATCTTTCTGGTAGCATACGATTTCCGCGTCGAAAGAACTCCTCATCTTTTGAGGCTATCCACGAATCGACCCATTTTTTAAGTTCTTCGAAAGAACGTAAGTGCTGTTCAGCCAGGCCATGTGTCATCGATCGGAACAAGTGAGTGGTAATCAGAAGGAGCAATGTCTGGAGAATACGGCGGTTGAGGTAGCACTTCCCATTTCAGCGTTTCTAAATATGTTTTTACTTGCCTTGCAACATGCGGCCGAGCATTGTCGTGCTGAAGAATGACTTCGCCGTGTCTATTCTCATATTCTGGCCTCTTATCCTTTAATGCTCGGCTTAAACGCATCATTTGTAGTCGGTAGCGGTCACCAATGATTGTTTCATTCGGTTTCAACAGCTCATAATACACGACACCTTTCATATCCCACCAAATACACAGCATGAGCTTGGATCCATGGATGTTCGGCTTTGCCGTTGATGTATGTCCGAGCGGTCCCCGCGATTTTTTACGCTTTGGGTTATCGTAACGTATTTACTTTTCATCGCCAGTCACAATACGATGCAGAAAACTCTTTCTTTTCTGTCGTTCAATCAGCAGTTCACATGTGAAAAATCGTCGTTTGACAGTGGATTCGACAATGAAGAAGATTTTGAGAATTCAATAAGTCTTTACAACATATAGTAAATTGTAGGTCGGCATTCTGAAGTCGATACGGCTTCACGGATACGGACTTCATCCACTTATCTTTAACATATTTCCAGAAGAAGTTTCTATGTAGCTTAGTATCAAATTTTGATTTCACGCATGATGATTTCTTAGCATACGATTATAATTAATTCACTCTTTTCAGGGAGAAATTGTGCCAAAACAACCAGATATGTGCACCAATTGACCGGAAATTTTAATTTGTTTATTCCTTTTAAAAGGATTTTGATCCAAAAGTAATCATCTTAATCCTTGAAATATTTATTTCGAAGGACAAACGGGGGGCTCATCTCTAAAACTCTCTTGGATGCGCTAATGCATCAGTGAAAAAAAGTAAGGAAAAATGCAACTGTGCAGTTTCTGAGTTTCATATAAAATATGAGTTCCATAAAAGAGTTGTCATCTGAATGGTTTACAAATTAACTCTCTTTCATTTTTGAGAGGAGACCTCAAGTTACTCTGAGTCATAGATGCCAACTCATTTTTTCTGTCTCCCCGACAACGCTCGAGAAATTCCCCGATTTTCGATCGAATTCCCCGCACTGGTATAATTTCATACGCACTTTCCATATAAACATATTACAAAAACAAATTTTTATGGGACTGACTGCGGAATTCTTAACATATAAGCTTCAGCCCACTTTAGGACATCAACGTTTTCAAAGGAGAAGACATGGGATTTCTTTTGACTCAAATAAAAAATGGCAGAAACTTTGTTTTGAGAAAAACGGGTTCAAAGTTTTGACTATCGGTTTTAATTAGTCAGTAATGATTAAGAGTTAATCAGGAGATGTTGGACGAAGGCATACTTAAGCCTTTCTGAACGGCCGAAAGGGAAGTCGAAGAGCCGCGCGACGGTTTTGGCCTGACTGACTCTCGTCGCTATAATGGTCTATATCTACGAAAGCACTTCGAGTTTCTCTCTTTGAAATTTTTACAAAATACTTTTGAAATGTAAAACTTTCAAATTACACACTTTTTTCAAAATCGATTTCTCCAAACCAAGAAAGTGCAGGGCCCTCTTAAGAAGAGATGAAGGTTATAAGACCTAAAATATGAGTATTTGAGTATTAAATTTGACAAAAAATATTCTACAGACTTTAATTACTAAAAGCTGAATGACTTCAAATTCCCCTCAAAAAACTGTTCATTCCCCGATTTCCCGCACCAAGTAAAATTCCCTGCAAATCAGGGAATTCCTCGCAAGTTGGCATCGCTGCTCTGAGTACTCTACAATAACAAAATATACGTCAATTTCTTTTACCTCACTTTACACTTTTACTCTAGTTTGATTCTTGAGCAAAATATTTGTTACTCTGTTACTCTGAGTAAGAGAGAAAATTAGTGTTGCCTACTTCTTGATTTGTACGACAACAAAATATACAAAAACAAAAGTTTTGTTGCTGGGAACATTGATCGCAAAGAGCGCATTATCTCAGTTTAAAATCCGTTCACGCTCTAGGATAAAATATTATTTTTTTACTCTATTATTCAGCACTTTACTCTTAAGAGTAAATGGGTCCAATTTTTCATTGTACTCAACTTCAAAAAAAAAATTTTGTTTCTAAAAATTACAATCTCTACCACTTTGCGTACTACCAAACAAAATGCAACAACAACGACACATTAGTTGTAAACCTTGCATCAAATTTTCCACCGAGAAAAAACAAAAAAGGAAACGAACTTTTAAGTAACCATAAGCTAATATAATAAAACAACAATATTCTCAACACTAACTGCTTAACATTGGCTAGAAATAGAAACAACAAGAACAACAGCAACAACTTCAAACAAACTTTTTCCCAGCTTCAGCTGCAGACATGCGTTTGTTGTTGCTGCTCCAGCTATTATTATTTTTTTATTTTTTTTTTTTTTTGGGAGGCCATATTTACTTACTTAGTTATATATACCTACTAAAAGTGAGAGTGGGCGGTAATTTTGTGGGTTTGGTAGTTTGTTTATAGTGATATGGTTGTTAGAGAGTTGAAGTAGTAGCAGTAGTAGTAGTTGTTGTTGTTGTGTTTATGATATTTTGGTCATGTTTACTTTTGTGTCCAGCTTTTAACCATGTAACAAATATGCACAGAAACAACATTCAAAGACTTTCGTTGTCATAAAAATAAAAGTAAGCAAGTCAGAAAAAAAAAAGAAAAAAGAAAACAACAAAAAAAAGTATTTAGTTGCAGCCCAGAGGTTGCCAGAAAATTGCTCCAACTTTTATTTTATATGTAAACATATTTGCTGTATTGTGTGTGTGTGTGTGTGCCTCTACTTGTGTGTGTTTATGTTTATGTCTATGTGTATCTGCATTTAGTTTTTATTATTTTTGTTTTACCACTGGGCAACGTTAACATGTATTTATGCTAAAAGAGTGATATTAGATTTAAGTTTTAGCTAACAAGAAAATGTATTGCGCCCATGTACAAACATCACAAGATGTTGAACCATACTTATGTACCGTCTGCTAAATGAAAAGAGTGGAAAGGGAAAGTGGGTGAATTAAGGGGGTAGAAATTCCAAGTGTTTGTTGTTATCAAAAAATTTGTTGGGTTTTACTTCACTCCAAGTGTTGAGCTAGGCTCATTTGTGTACTTTGGTTTTATTGAAGTCATTACACATAAACAAAAATGGTTTTAAATGTGTTAGTGTGCGTTGAGTTGCGTTTTCAGAAGTGCACATCAGTAAAATTTTACTAGAAATATACATACATTTTATACCTAAATCTGACCTTCTTTAAAATTAGTTAAAGTGCTACCTTTAATATTGTAACCGATTACGCTGTACCAAAAAAGTTTAAATTTCTATTTATTTATTTTAAATTAATTTGCCTTAAATTTTAAATTTTCATTATTTAAGAGTTTTTGTTTAGGAATCGATTTCATCTTCAACATTTTCAATATTCTTTTTTATTATATCTTTTCCTTTTTCCTTTACTTTATTTTTTAGACCTTTGCACTTTATCGTTTTTTCATTTCACTTTTCTTATAAATAAATACTTGCTATAAAAATTTTTTAATTGATTATCATTCAAGCGTAAAAACGTTGACACATCTCGATTGTCTTTGTCTAAATGTCAGACGGGCTTCGCTGTCTGCTGACATTGAAAAATTCTTCATACTTACTTACCTTCAAAGCACAGAAAGTTATAATCTTCACTTCAACTTTTAGCCTGAAAAAAAAAAAAAAAAAAAAACTTTTACTTTTATCTTATTTTTTTCTAATTTTGTTTTGGTACATTGTCTGCAAAATTGATTGGGATGAAAATTTTTATATTAGTGTGAGAATAAAAAGTTGAACTCTTGTAATAATAATGAAAAAAAAAAGAATTTAGCATTAAAGGAAATGCCTAAAGTTCTGTGGATGAGTAAATTTTTTGCAGATGAAGACTAAAACACTGAAAGAATTAAGCATCGCAGAAAATCTTCTATAGAAATAATTCGAAAAACTAAAATGGCTGCTTGCGAGTGCCAGCACACTAAGCCCAAAAATCCCCATTTCCCTCTACTTCAAGAAAGTGAAAACCTCCTGAGTTAGTAGTACAAACCAAGACTTAAAAATACTTGCTCCCTTTAAAATTTTTGTGGAAACACGGCCCTGATAGAATTATGATTCAGATGGATGCAAGACCTCTAAGAACAAAAATGATTTTAAATCGAATACTTCATTGAAAACTAGCGGAGGTTTAGCTCTTAGTGGGTCTAAATCCCGTGACGCCCTCTAGAGCCATTTTTCCCTAACGGTGGCTTGATGACTGAGTACTATTTAAACTGGAGTTTCTGGTGCCTCAACTTTGATTCCCAGTCAGAGTATAATTGGTATAATTTTTAAAGAAATTCCCAATAAAGTTACCTATAAGCAAGAGGACCTCGATAGTCTAGTGGATAGTACACTAGACTTTCACCCAGAAGATTGCGGGTTCGATTCCCGTCTTGGTCTGGTGGTTAATTCTCATAAACTTATATTCACTATCGATATGAAGTGGAAGAGAATTATAAGAATGTGTACAAGTTCACACCTTGGTTGGTAATGGCAAAACCACAGAGCTGATAAAAAATTGCCACACAGCCGTTCGGAAACGGCGTTAAACTGTAGGCCCAACCATCGCCACTGTGATCTAGTGGCAGAGTGCCAGACTCTTGGCTCTGGAGACCCGAGTTCGATTCTCGGTTTGGGTATGTTTCTTATCCATCTTTCTTTCTCTCTTCCTTTCTTTCTTTCATAACTTGGGGCTTTGGTACCAAGGCCGTATTTAGGGGGGAGGTTTTGGGGGTTCTCTCAGCCTCTAATTTCTGGATTTTGAAGTTTGTAGCACGCCAGTGTTCAGGTCTCCAATTTTTAAAAATGGCCAAAAATTCTATTTTAGGGTTTTCCATCCCATTTTTTCTAAAACGTGGCGTGATGGGAAATTTTTGTCCTTAGATTCGTGTTCAGTATAAAAAATTCATTCACAAATACTGGGAACCATTTTATTCGCAAAGCCCATGTAGGGCAGTAGTAGTGGATCAGCTCCAAATTTCAGGAAACAATCTTAAAATGTAATTAATTCTTTAACGAATTATTGCTTACAGCACCCCGACTCGGAAAACCTCTTTCAATGCAGTAACTGCACGAATTTTTGGAATATAAGCCAACCTTATCCGGATTTCTTATCATGGCCCGAATTCCCAATGATAATCATTTGAAAAAAAATGAGCCTCTGACTATTTTTAGTAATTTTTTTGAGGTCGGGCTCATCATCAGTAATGGCAAGTCAATGTCAATTTTCTTCGAATGAAACCCCCCCGAAAAAAAATCCTGGCTACGGCCCTGTTTGGTGCAATAGATCTTATACACACTGGGCTTGAAACAAATTATTATGAGAAAAAAATACCGACAAAATCTGTGAATGGTGGGGGATTGTTCTGGATGGCTTTGAGGTCATTTTCCAATATTTTTGGAAATCCGAGCTGATCCCCCGTTCGAGAAAACGCATTTATAGTCAATTCCCCGTTTATGTTATAGATTCTCGCAATAATATATAGAAGAAATTTAATATATAGAAGAAAGTTAATCTAAAAATACAAGGATTTATTCCTAAATGAAATAATATTTGAATCTTAATAAAATATATTTACAAAAAACAATGGATGTGTGCAAGGCACGCAAGATATTTGATGTGTAAACAGTTAAGCTAACTGAATGTCATATACATAAGCTCACATATGTATAGCCATATATAGGGATTTAATGTATAATTTATATGCTTAGGTAATTCAAATTAAAACAATTATTTTATAAACTTAAAAACTTATTAGATATCATTATCTTTTATATATATAATAATCCAATTTACCATAAATTGCAAATGGTCTTACATCATTGCAAATGCAAATTTTTATTCCATATCACATATATTTGTTGTTGTGATAGCATAAATATTTTGCAATTGCACCAAATCGTGAATAGGGCTGATATGTTGTAGTTGCATTATTTTTCTTTTACTCAATGCATCGGGATCTATATGCTCGCGTATACGCAGCTGCAATTGCATCCTTTTTTTCACGCTTTAAGTTTTTCTTCCTGTCGATTTGAAATTTTATTAGATGTGAAAATTTTACATAACGTCGCCTGAGAATTGATTTGGCGTATAGGTATATGAATTTGTACACACATACGTCAAATCAATCCTCAGGCGACGATAAGTGCTTTCCACATTTAACCTTAGGAAGGCAACAGGGATGACTAGTCACCCCACTACTTTTTAAAAGCACCGCAAAGAGAGTTGTCTTAACTGCATTTAATAAAAATAAAAAAGAATGTATTTTTATTGAAGTAAATAAGTGATTTTATAATAAATAAGTCTGATTTTTTCTGTTTAACATATTTGCTATTTACATAGATAAAAAAAAGTGTTGTCTTTTATAATGCCGTGATTTGCTATCATTATCACTACGTTTTGTTTATACATTTATTGAAACCTAGATTCCTTATTACTTATCATTTTGTATTGTTTTTGTATTTTAAAAAATATTTAATTTTAATGCAATCTAACTAATCGAATGCAAAACCTATCAAACGCCTGTGTTTGCTACGTCGACTTCTCTGCTTGTATGGTATAGTCGATCTCCACACGTTTAACACCAACAAATAATTCTGCCACTAATAAATGTACACACACATTTTGTTTGCGTATGCACATATATGTGTGAGTAAATTGATCGAAACATAAACAAACAAACTCCGCTCGTATTTTAATTTCTCCCTCTCTTCTTCTCTTCTCTTTGTTGTTTAGAGTAGCACAGTCATGCCGCGCAGTAGTGTGAGCGAGAAGGGAACTGGACGTTACAGTTATCTTACATCTTACGATACAGTTATTGTTACATTTTACACATTTGAAATTTTGCCCATACCGTGAGCTAAAATGTTTACACATCAATAATTATGAAATACTAAATATGTCTTAAATAGCATTCAGTAACACATTGCAATCGCTCTACATAAGATGGATCTTCGATCATATTTCTTTAATTAAATTTTAGAAAATTTCGGTGTATAGGTAGATATCATTTCAAAATCCTTTCTTTCCCCACCCCCTTCCCCCGGAAATTTTAAAATTATTCAAAATGATCCGAAATAACGTGTACTTTTAGGGTAATGGATACACCATTTTTTTCAAATTGTTTGTAGTATCGGTTAGAATTTCCATGTTGATTTTCTTAGTTCACAACAACATTAATGGCCTTGACTACTGAAATAAATGTCACTAGTCGTAACTATCCGGAGTGTGCTCCCTCTGTTAGAGGGAGTAGCCACTCTACATACCTACCTACCTAACTATTTGATTCCCTCGTCAGCCAATTTACCCAGAGTTGCATATACCATAAGACCATGCCAACCATATACTCCACTGCTTGGATGGAAAAAGCATTGATTTGATCCAAAAAACTTAAAGTTATCCCCAAAAGCTATCATGGAGAGATTTTCATTCCGGCAAGGAAACACCTTTAAGGATCAATTCCCTGTTTATGTTATAAATTATTGCCTTAATGGCTCAATATAACATATAGAAGAAAGTTAATCTAAAAAAAAAAATACAAGGATGCATTTCAAAATTATATTTATTTATTTATTGAAATCCCTTTTAATACCAAATGTTTTATGTCTTGATGAGAATTCGATAACAGTTTTCTTCAATTGCTCTTCATAAGACGGATCTTTGATCGTATTCATTTTTTATTTGTCCAAACATTTAGAAACGGTCGGTAAATGGATTCTCCCCCTTATTCAGACATCATTCCCAGACCCTCCCCGCCTGAAATTGTAAGCATTGTTCAATATGTTTATGTTTCAAGCCCAGTGTGTACAGGTCGCAGTGCCTGACTGTCGAGTCGTCCTTTCTTCAAATAATAATATCAACAAACCTATAACAAACGCCTCTTGCCATTCTGTCAGTGTAAATTTAAATCTCTATTTGTTACTGTAAGTTCGCATACATGTTCATCATGCAGTAACTCAATTTGATAATCTACTTTCAAAGGCAAAAAAATGCATAAAATTCAATTAGCAGTAACATTGATTTTGATTTGAGTTTGTAGAGAAAATATGCTTTGATAGCTCCCTTTTATTATAGGGTTGCCAGACGGTCTTGATTCGTCTTGATTGTCATGATTTTTAGTCTCATATCCAGAGTCCCGATTTTCAGAAATTTATCCATAAAATTCTTACCGATAAATTTGGGCAAACCCAAAGTGAAAATATTTATACATACATCGGCTCCGTAAATTAAAGTTTAAAAGGTATGCTAAACTGTGGTTTTATAGTAATTTAGTAACTGATCACGACTGCGTTTTTCTCCGTCACATCTAGTTTTCCCTGAAGTCAGAAAAATGGGGTCTTCAGGGGCTATTAAGAAATTTTCTTATTTTAACAGCTACGAATTTGATGTCTGAAGCAAATTTGTTAAGCAATTTTTTTTATTTACTGTTTTTTGTTGGGTGGAAAAATCTTTTTTCAATGTCCAGATGAAAGCTAAAAAATTCCGATATTTTATCTCAATGCCCGATATGCATCTGGCAACCCTACTTCTATATCCAGAAACTGTCAAAGCATGAAGTAAGCAAGTAATCGATGTAGTAATTAAAAATAAAAACAAGAAATATTAACTTTGCATATGACACAAAGTGAAGTTAACTAGTGGAAAATAAAAATTCTGATATTGTGAGTGCATTTGTATGTATGTATATATAGCTCTGTTACTCTAGTATGCTTTCATAAAAAGCATGCAAAAAATTAATTTATATTAAATGACTTCCTGCCCAGGCTCCTTTCGAAGACCCGTTCAGAACTGTCCGGGGTAAAGTTTGAGTAAATAAATCATTGTTGTCACTAGTGGATCCAGAGATTTCCAAGGGAGAGTTTTTAATTTTTTTGGTCTCTTTAAACTATTTCTGAATATATTAAGCAATCAAAATGTATGAGATTTTCATTGGCAAAGGAGGGCAGAGAGAGGCTTGCTTAACCCCAAAATCCTGCTTGAGCTTGTCTTGTCTTATATAGGAAAGCAGGCAAAACTTTCTAATATATCAAAAAAGAAAGAAGAATGCAAATATGGCGTTCAAAGCATTTCATTTGTATAGAAGCCGGGATGCTCCCTTTTTCAATCTCACTTCCCTTTTTCTTCTAACATGATATTATCAACCGGTGTAATATGGTATAATCGCAAATATAGCAAAAAAATCGTGTCTGTTGCATACTTAAGTTAGAATAACTCGAAAACTTGAGCTATTCTGAGGATTTGGATTCAGGAGAAACTGTAAATTGTGAGACAGAATTCAAGAAATGCTTTTCGATGCACTTGAGAGACTTGACCGCCTTACTTATCAGCTCTATTTGCTCTTGAATTTCCTGTGGAGATAGTCAGGTTAAGTTTTTCTTTCACGATGAAGAAAAGGTAAATTAAATTTAAGTAGGTACTTAGTACAAAATATTTGTTTGTAATTAAGTTTTTTTTTGGCCAATGACAAATTGTACCTAATATGAGCGATGTTTGCGAATTGTGAGGCATCTTTCACTTTAGTAAAATTTTCAAATTAGTTTCCTTGAAGGAGGAAAATAAAATTGCAGATTCCCTCAAATCAGATGTGGTATTATTGAATGTGACGTTTAGCGAGACAAATACAAATTTTTAGACTAAGTCTATAAAATCTTATGGAGTTGATATTTTTCAGTTCGTTAAGCATAAAAATCGAAATCAACCTTTCTTAACTGAAAATAATTTTCATTGTGTACCCACTTCATTTATTACGTTTTCATAACCCAACTTCTTTAAGATAATTTGCTATTTTACATTTTAACTTCCGTTGACCGGAAATCCAACTGTAGTGCCTACTTACAATACAATGACTCTTGACTCTTGCTATTGTATACAATAAGAAAATACACGCTCAAATATAATGGAGTAGTATTTTTATTTACTTGCATATGTATACAATTCAATGCAAAATTTAGTTTCTTCAAGAATTTTCTTTTAGGTATTTTAAAAATATTTATGCAACCAAGGAAGTTACTCATGCTAACTCTCCACAACACAAAGAGAGAAAGAGAGAGAGTGAAATTGCACACAAAGCAAACAATTGTAAAGCCGAAAAGTATGCTTCTTTCTGCTTTATTTTTAATATGCTGCATTTGCTTCCATAGTATATAATAACTTCAAAGTATAGAAAATAACAAAGAGAGGGGAATAGAGAAAGAGAAAGGGAGTGTATATGTTGTAGCCTTTTTATTGTTAAATTGCTAGCAATATTTATTACGTTTTATTTTATTAATATCTATGCTTAAAAGTTAAAGAAGAGGGTGTAGAAGTAACAGTTGGAATATACTTGGGAAGTGTGTAAAAGGGGATAAAGGCAAAGAGAAATGAACAGAAAGAGGAGGAAAGGGGGAGAGAGAAGTAAATATCTTGTATTGTTTACAATCTCTATCATTTACCCACATTTATTTTTTTATTTTTATTTATGTACTTTGACAATAAAATAATAATAAATATGAAAATATGAATTGTAAATATGAAAGGAAGCGAAAATTTTGTATTTCTATAGAATTTTCATTGAAATTTTAATTTACAAAATTGTTTAATATTTTTATTTGTACTACATACACATACTTTACGTTTGAGTCCACACTTACATATCAAAGTCGTCTAAGTCTATCGTAAGGATATTTGAGGAAAATCAGATTCTTGTTTTTTCTTGTGAAGAAAAAACAATGAAAAACCAGGGGCCTGGACAGTTTTGATATATTGGGAGTATGAATGTATAAACTCGTAATTGTGACTAACTTCATATCTATCATACGCGCCATTTTTTTGACATTGACAGCTATTCTATCTCGAAGAGCGCCAAAAATACTATAAGAATTGATCTGTCAAATAATTTTCATAATTTTACAAAAGTGTTTTACTATAGCTGAAAATGTCGAATTTCGTGCCAACAAAACAAAAACAAAACATTTGCGGGAAGTTTTAATTTGCTTCTTCCTTCTTTAAAGAAAAACGCAACTGAAGCACATCGTTTACTCACTGAAGCTTATCCTGACTGTGCTATAGACGTTAGAATGTGTCAGGTGTGGTATGCCCGTTTCAAAAGTGGTGATTTTGATGTTGAAGACAGGGAACATTCAGGCGGCCCTAAAAAGTTCGAAGATGAAGAATTGAAGGCATTACTCGAAGAAGATTCATGTCAAATGCAACAAGAACTTGCAGAATCTTTAGGAGTTGATCAATCAACCATTTCTAAACGATTAAAAGCATTGGGAATGATTCAAAAGCAAGGAAATTGGGTGCCGTACGAATTGAAGCCGAGAGACGTCGAACGACGATTTTTCACATGTGAACTGCTGATTGAACGACAGAAAAGAAAGGGTTTTCTGCATCGTATTGTGACTGGCGATGAAAAGTGGATACGTTACGATAACCCAAAGCGTAAAAAATCATGGGGACCGCCCGGACATGCATCAACATCAACGGCAAAGCCGAACATCCATGGATCCAAGCTCATGCTGTGTATTTGGTGGGATATGAAAGGTGTCGTGTATTATGAGCTGTTGAAACCGAATGAAACGATCACTGGCAACCGCTACCGACTACAATTGATGCGTTTGAGCAGAGCATTAAAGGATAAGAAGCCAGAACATGAGAATAGACACGACGAAGTTATTCTTCAGCAAGACAATGCTCGGCCGCATGTTGCAAGGCAAGTAAAAACATACTTGGAAACGCTGAAATGGGAAGTGCTACCCCACCCGCCGTATTCTCCAGGCATTGCTTCTTCTGATTACCACTTGTTCCGATCGATGACACATGGCCTGGCTGAACAGCACTTCCGTTCTATCGAAGAACTCAAAAAATGGGTCGATTCGTGGATAGCCTCAAAAGATGAGGAGTTCTTTCGACGCGGAATCCGTATGCTACCAGAAAGATGGAAAAAGGTTGTGGCTAACGATGGAAAATACTTTAAAGAATAAATTTATAATCACTTTTTCACAATAAATGTCCATGTTATGTTTTTTTAACCTTTAATAAAGGACAAACAAATTAATGTAGAAGCAAGAAATTTGGTATAATGATTGTGGTAGACCTAAGTAACCGTAATTTCAAACAAAATGATTTCCATCAAGCTCCATTAAAATTCGGTCGTCAAAGGGTTAAATAAGTTCATTGCTCATTGCTTCTATAAACAATTTTCTTAGGATTTTTCAAGAAATGCATTATTTGGTGGAGCATTTAGTGTCTTTTAAATTGAAAAAACGCGTTAAAAACCGCGCTGATCGCTAAATCACTTTTTTCCCGCGTTTTCATTTTCAAAAAGCACCAGATTTAGCGGGGAAAGCGCTGAGTTGGCCACACTGCCCATATGACTTCGTTCGTAAAACCGTAAAAACAGCAGTGTGGCCAACTGAGCGCTTTTCCCGTTGATTTTAGTGCTTTTTGAAAATTAAAAAGCGAAAAAAAGTGATTTAGCGCCTAGCGCGTTTTTTCAGTTTAAAATATCTTCAAGAAATCGAAGAAATTTTTATTGACTAGAAGTATCAGATGTGTGCCTATATTAATGAAAAAGTCTGAGTTTTCTCGCACTTTTATAAGGAAAAAAATTTAACGCTTTTTTAAAGAAAATACGCGTTTTATTCTTCATTCAAAAGTTGGCCACACTGAACAACAGCATTACTTCGTTTCTAATTAGTTTCATATGAGTGCAACAACAACGCGACTTTCGTTGCAATTCCGTCGATTTACCCTCGCTAAAGAAATTTCACTTCAAAAAAGCTTCTGGACTTAAGTGATTTTAATAAAATTTTGCAAAACCAAATTCTTAAAAATGCTGGAAACTGTCAAGTCTCTGCATAAATATCAGTCAAGTGATGTGAGGAGAGTAGCTTAGGGGGACGTAAGTATATTTGATTTGCACGCATACGAAGACTTAGGACATTTTGAAAAGATCTTCAATATTTATATCCTTTTTTCGACACTTTTTCCAGTATCTTTGGTATATTTTGGCTTTGCTTTTTTAAAAGTATTTGAATATTGGAGAAATATCTGCGGAACTAAAAATCTCAAAAATTTTACGAAGTGGACTTAGGCGCTTTTGATATGTATCAATCGACTTGTTTGTACTCCTTCAATGTGATGACTAGAAAATTTTTATTAGAAAACTGATTCTTACAATTTTTAAAAGCAGCAAATAACTAAATTTAAATTGCAATTTTCTCATAAAACAGCAACAAATTAAATTTTATTATTTTCAATTACATTTTGTGATTGTCAACATTGTTTCTATATAAGCAGCAACGTAACAGGAATTGCTCAGCATCAAATTTTATATTAAATTTTTAAACAAAATTTTCTGCTGTGCTTTTTTTGCTTCGCCTTGATGCATTCGAAGGAGCAAGGCGCTTCATAAAAAAACAAAAATTATAGTCAATCTTTAGTTTATGAGTTATTGTGTGCAACACGCTGCATAAGTGGAAGTAAACAGTTTCTTGTTGCAACTACAGAAAGCAGTTATTATCATGCAATATGTTAAAAAAGAGAATACTGAAAACTGCAAAAAAAAGAAAGAATGTCATTGTCATGTCAAACATTTCGCGCTAGCTTTTGTTTCATATGAGGATTTTTTGATTTTTTGCTAGACAATTTTTCATTCTTCATTCATTCTTTTGCACTTTGTGACATTTAAAGTGTGAGTGAATGAATGACTGGCTGACAGTGCACTGTGCAAGGATTTGCACTTGCTGTCTGTTTGTCTGTCTCTCGTTTTTCGCGTGTCACTTGTCACCAGTTATTTTACGTCGAATATGTTGCTAGTTATTGCTGTTGTTATTACATTTTTAGTATACTTTCTTATCTACTTCTCTTTTTTTGTTTTGTTAGTTTATTATCGCAGCATATGAATTTTTGTCTATCAAAAAATTGTGTGTGAAAGAGAGAGAGAGAGGGGAGAAGAGTAAAGAAAGTGAAAAGAGGGAGAGAAAAATGCTGCTTATTTTTCATATATATATGTAAAAGTTTCCGTTGTCTTTATGCAAATATTTGCAGCAATTCACTGCAACATTTTTGACAGCGACAAAACATAACCAGCTCCGAAATATCACTAAAAATACAAAAACTATATGCTCATAATTTTGTTGACGAATTATCCTAGAAGAAAATCTGATATCTTTTTTCACTATTCAAATCAGTGATTTCTTTCGCTCATTCCAAACAATTTATACTTATAATTTTTTTCTTAAAGTAATCAGTGGCGGTTCTAGGATTTGGGTTTGGGGAGGGTTGATTTTACTAAATTAAAGGATAAATATCAGACTCAATATCGACCAAAACTTGTGCAAAAAATTTATCAATGTGCATACCAAAAAATACAGATCAAAAATTAAAAGATAACTTTAACAAAACTAAGACCAAAATTCAAACTAAAATCGAATAGAAATTTAAGCGGAAATTTTGACCAAATTTCAGACTAAAATTCGAACACTTTTTTTCAGATCGAAGTTCAAACCTCTTGAATCAAATTCAGATCAAAAACCTAGATTAAAATTAGACCTAATTCAGACCAAAACCTTGATTAAAAAAAAAAAACAATATTCAGACCACGAATCGAATTAAAACTCAGACTAAAAGCACAAAATTCAGACCGAATCCAAACCAAAATCAGTTTAAAATTCAGACAAAAAATCAAACCCAAATTCGAAAGAAAAGTTTGACAAAAATTTAGACCACAACTCAGACTAAAAGTAAAACAAAACTTTAGGCCAAAAGAACGCCAAATACCGAATGAAAGCAAATCAAAATTCAAACCAAAAACCGGTGGAAATATCTGATAAATATTTACATCAAAATTTTAACTCAAATACAGACCAAAAGTATACAGAACTTTAGACCGAATTCAGACAAAAAAATTGAACAAAAACCGGACCAAAATTCCAGCCGAATTCAGATCAAAATTTCAAATAAAATTCAGTCCGATTTCGGACCAAAATTCAGATCAAAACTCGTATCCAATTTCGGCTACATCTCAAACTAAGAGTAAGATTAAAACTGAGGCTAAAACGCCAAATGCAAATTAAAAGCAAACCAACATTTAAACCAGAAATCAAATCAAGCGCTGAGTAAACGCTGGCCTGAGGAAAATTGATACCACAATTTAGACTAAGAGTTACACCAAAACTCAGAAGGATCTCAAATACAGTCCGAAAGCAAATCAGAATTTAAACCAAACACAGATTAAAACTCAAACTGGCATACAATCAAACCAGAATCCAGATCAAAACCAGACAAAAACGTAAAAGTTAGTTTAACCAAAATTTAGACTAAATATTACTATTTTAAGTCCTAGAGTTCTTCGTTTGTTAAAAGTAAGTTTCACTGCTGATGACTTTTTTTTTTTGAAAAATCTAAATATTTTTCAGCTTTCTCAAAAATCACTGTTTACTACAAATATTCGTACATTTGTAGTTGGTTGGTTGTTGGGTTCTGGGGGAAGGGCACTTCAGCCCTATATAACCTTCCCCCCTCTGAACTCGCCACTGAAAGTAACAGCAAATTCTGTTCATGACTGTGTAGTTCTTTGCTTCTGTATTGACATTTTTAAAACACAGAGAGAGAGAGAGAGAGAGAATTTTACTTTTACCTGAATAGAAACCATTAGCTGTGATTGGTTAGCGTCTATTGATCTAATTTTACTTTGAAAAACAATGACTATGATTGGTCATTTGAAAGCATAGA
This sequence comes from Toxonevra muliebris, assembly GCA_963691655.1. Lineage (NCBI taxonomy): Eukaryota > Metazoa > Arthropoda > Insecta > Diptera > Pallopteridae > Toxonevra > Toxonevra muliebris. The sequence goes on along the minus strand of OY829327.1, from coordinate 93,351,954 downwards.
ATGGAATATTTGCTCTCTGCTTTCGACTGCAGTGAATGAGATAATTTTACTTCGTCTTAATAGAAACCAATGACTGGAATTGATCAGCGTCTATTTTATAGGATTTCACTCAATCTTAATAGAAACTGTTAGCGTTTAGTGAGTGAATTTGACTCTCGCTTAGAATATAGTCTGGTGTTCCGGCCTAATTTTCAAGGTTTTTTTCGGGAATTTTTTTTATAACAAAATAAAATACAATCATTTAAATTTTTTTATATGTTATTATTGACATTTTTAACTATACAAAAAAAAAAAATGTTTGAAGTTTATTTTACAATATTTTTTGTGTGTTTTTTATGCCCAAAGTGGACACCTAAAAAAAAGGTGTGTGGCTGGCTCGAGTGATTGCGGCATTTGAAGTCATCTGAAACAAAAAATTTAAAGAAAATACTATTTTGTATGCTTGTCATTCTGGCAGGTAGTAGATTTAAACATTTTTATTAAAAAATAACAAAATGGGAGACTTCTAAAATAAAAATTTCAAAAATCACGATTTTTTTATTGAGAACGGGATAAAAAATAGGAAATAATGATTAAAAATAAACAATTTTACTACCTGCGAGAGCGTGTAAAATAATGTGTTAAAATTTCAGCTCAATCGGTTTTATAGATTTTCTTCAAAACACTGGGCCGATCAAAAAAACGTTGTTTCGCGATAAACGCTTTTAAAATTTTAACAGCACATACAGTTTACCATTAGGCGCTCTCAACTATTTGCTATAACTTCGTTAATATTGTGAATTTTGGTATGAATTTACAGTATATTCTCAATGTATTGTACTTCCGAAATACATTATAAAAAAAAATATTTTTTTTTAAACTCGAACACCAGACTACATCCTTAACGAAACCCAATAGCTGCGATTGGTCAACGTTTATTGAATAGATTTGAAAACATAGTAAAGACTATTTGCTCTCTACGCATATTTTTCAAATCAACTGTTTGTAATAGAAAATTTGGATACTACCGAAAAAATTTGTTGACTTTGGTTTCTAACAGAATTCTGAATTTTCGACTTACAATGATACTTTATTTTATTCCCTTCAAATTGTTGTTTTTTTTTTTTAATTATACTCTTCTATACTCTTTTTTAATTTGTACTTATTATGTTTTCTTGAAGTAACAGAAAATTCTGCTCATGACTGTATAGTTTTTTCCCCCAGTTCGACTAATTGAGCCAATATTTCTATTAGTCTATGAAGTTGTCCTGAAATATTTACTTTCTGCAATGTGATCAATGAGAGAATTTTACTATCTTTAAATAACATCCGTTGACCATGATTATGATTAGTCAACGTTTATTGAGCGCTTCTTACTCTCATTGAATGTAAACCAATGACCGTGGCAATTGAGCGAATTTTACTCTCATTTAATAAAAACCAATGGCTGTGATTGGTCAGCGCTTATTCTCTCACTAAACTGAAACCAATGATCGTGATTGGCAAATGATTTTTGAGCGGAGTTTACTCTCATTCATAGAGACACTTCACTAACTAACTAACGACTAGAATAGCTTTTGGGCGACGAGCAAATTGTCCAGACTTTCTTCTCACTCACTGGAAACCAATCACTGCGATTGTTCAGCGTTAGTTGAGCAAATTTTACTGTCGCTCATTGGAAACTATTTTCTGTGATTGTTAAGCTTTTCATTTGCATACAATCAGGAAAAGTTTTTCCCAAATCTAGACATTTAAAGTATTTATACACTAATGACATCATATCTTATTTTTACGTGTATCTATTTTAAAGTCAATGAGTTTTTCGAATCGTGTATGCCCGTGCGCCTTTCAAATTAGTTATGTAGGAGTACAGTAAAATGTATTAATGGCATGACATAATATGCGCTATTTAATTATATATACTTATAAATAAATTCAAGCTATATGAGGCGCTACATTAGGCAGGCAAACACACACATGCTGAAGCTTGTTTTTTGTTTTTGTTGTTGACTTATTTAGAAAAGGTGTTGATGTCATTTATTTTGCAGTAATTAAACATTCTTTTGATGAATGCGTAATGTTGACGCTGTTGACGCCGATGACGCCGATGATGATGATGATGATGATGAAGGCGATGGCAATGATATGTTGGCGTTAATGTTTTTAAAACACACTGTGCATTGAAAGGGCGCAAGGGACGTTAGCGTTGTGTACTCTTTTTAGAGGCGTGCGTTAATGAAGCGTTACGTTTTTGCTAATGGATCTTGTCTAAATTATAAATGAATGAATAAATGAATAAAAATTAAATCTATGAAAGAAACATTGAATTTAAGAAATTATGTAAAACAAAAATTTAAAGTAATATTTCCCAAAAGCTTTAAAGGCTTTCTTCTTTTTCTAATATAGCTCAAAAACTGCGCTTCCTCCAAATGTCTCGTTCTGTCTGTCAATAGACGATAAAGTGGTTTACCTTTACTACTATAATTTCAATGTGCCACTAACCGAAAAAAGGAAATATACTATATAAAAGTGTGGGTGTGAGTGTAAGGCTGCATATAAAAAAAAGGGTACGCCATCAAAGGAAACACTTTGAGTCAGTCGTTCATTTTCTCTTTCATTTGATGGGACTGTAGTCGTTCGTTGTTCTGTGTTAATGAGTATCTCTGTGTGGTGTTGGTGTTGATGTTGACAAAAAAAAACCTAAAAGCAAGCACCTACCTTAATTTACGCTAAATTTAAGCTACCGTAACGCATAATGTTGTATAATTAAAATTAGTTGGAGATAGAGGAAAGAAGCAACAGAAGATGTGCGACACAGGTTAATAAACTGCCCGAATTGGTAAAAAAGAAAAGCAAGAGCAAAGGAAAATACCCAACAATAACATTAACAATTTTCAGGTTGTTGACGTAACTATTCTTAGTTTAATGTTTTGGCTTCTTTTTCTTTTTTTAGGGAGACGTTAGCTATAGCTGCTTGCTTGTTTTGTATATTCGAGGGAGTGTTAAGTTGTTAATTGCTGTTGTAGATTATTGTCGTAGCATACTTTTTGGCGTTGGATAAATGTGAAAATTTAATTTTAAATTCTTCTTTTAAATTTGCTTGTCACTTTTTTTTTATTTTTATTTGATAGGAAAATCTGTTTTTGTGTAATCGTTTTCTGTTATTTTTTGATGACATTAGTTAACCAACCTCTTATTCTTTTTTTTTCGTCAGCAAAGAAAATCAGCAAAAATTGCAAATCCAAATCAAATGAGAATCTCTTTTGTCAAATTCTCAATTTACATACACTTAGTAGTTAGAACTATAAAAAAGAAAGAAAGCAGACAAACAAACGAATGCACTGCCAAAAATAGCAGTAATTATGCTTTGTGTCAGTGAAAAGGATGAAATGCTGCCACAGCAACGGAACAGTTAAAGCACAGTGGATTAAATGGATAAAAACAGTGGAAACTATGTGAATGTTTTTTTGAAACTCTGTATAGAGAAATAATCACCAAAAGAAACATCGATTACACCGTGCTCGCTGTACACTCGCTGATTCTGACCCTGTACTTAGAGTAAGTCATTTCGCTTTAGAATTCAAGTCAAGAACGCTTTAGAATTCTGAATTATTTTGTTTATCGTAGAGTTTTGTGTGTATGACATAGTGTAACTTCTGAACGACTGGACCGATTGAAATCATATCATCCAGAATATATTTTCTTGGGCGGGAGGATGAAACACAGCTATTCATAATGACTTTTAGGAAAGTGGGCGTGGCACCTCCCATACAATCCTAATAGTTTTTTGAGTATATCTCAAGAACTATTTATTGCATAGTACAGAAATTTGGTACAAAAACGAGCTACAACAAAAGTATGGGTGGGATTGACAAAGGGGGTGTGGCACCTTCCATATAACCTGAATTTCCATTATCAGATATCTTTGGAGGCATTTATAGTACGGTACTGAAATTTAAATTCTTTCAGTTTGTTGGATTAGTGCGTGTGGCACCATGCTTCACTTTTATTTTCAACAACTATTTCTACTACTATTCTTACTACTATTTTCGACTACTTTTTTTCTACAATTCTTTTACAATTTCTTCTTATTTTCTACTACTTTTTCAACTAATATTTTCTACTACTATTTTATCACTACTATTTTTCTACTACCTTTTTAATACATTTTTTCTACAGTTTATTTTTATTTTGTACCACTACTTTCTACTATTTTTTTACTACTATTTTTTACTACTTTTTTGCAATTTTTTCTACTACTTTTTCTTATTATTATTTCTACCACTCTTTTTACTCCATTTTTACTATTTTTGTGCTACTATATTTAACTTTTTTCTACTACTTTTTCTGCTACCTTTTTGCTACTTTTTCAAAAAAATTTTTAATATTGTTTTCTATTCTTTTTCCTACTACCTTTCCTACTACTATTTTCTTTTACATTTTTACCGCTATTTTCTACTACTTTTTCTATTTCTTTTTCTACTATTATTTCTACTACTTTATGAAATATCTTAAGGCCCTGCCTAGCTATCTTAAAATCCGGTAGGTGGTGCTGTAACAAATTCTTTATTTATAATAAATATCAAATCGGTTCAAATTTTTAAATAATTTTTGAATTAGATATAATTTCAAGAGTGGTTGGTCTTTGATATGAATATAGAGCCTCCTGAAATATAATTCAACTGAAATCTAATAAAATTGTTCAACAACAACAACAAAAAAACACTTAAAAGTTTTTCCTTTTTACTACAGATGAGCTGGAGTTTCTATCTAACTGCTGAATTGACCCCTTTAGCATCAACTGGGTTAATAATTTTGCTCAAACGGTATCATCTGCTTCTTCGCAGAAAGGGCAGAATAATGTTGGCCGGGTCAGCTAGTATTTTCTAGAATTTTTGAACTGGTATGGATGAATGAACGATAGTTCCAAAAATAGTTAGTTTCTAAACTACGAGGCCGATTTAAAAAACTTTTTCAGAAGTGAACACAAAATCATGCGTGAGCGTGATTTGATTTCCATATTTCCTACGTGAACACGCGTGAGTGTGACATAATGTCGACGACAAAATGAGAGGGTATAAGTTACTTTTGACCATTACGTCGTTATAATTCACAATTTCTTAAATACTTACTTTAAGTGGTTAAAAAATCAACCCTGTGTTCTTCTTCACCTAAGAATATTGTAAATACGAAATCTACCATCATTATGTAACATATGTATATAACAACTTTATTTACATTAATAAAAATATAACAATAAAAAAACTGTGAGCAAGCGTGAAATTAAAAAAAAAAAACTTCAACGTGAGTGAACATGCGTGAATTGTTTTTTTTTTTTTGAAAAATGCCAGCGTGCGTAAACATGCGTGAGTAGTATTTTTAAAGCAGTGAGTAAGCGTGAGCGTGAGTCAAAAAGTACTCACGCACCAATCCCTACTATCGATGCTTTCGTTCAAAAACTGCATAGTTTTGTCCACTATTAGAAATGTGGTGAGTGCTTCACCGCTTCTTTTTCACCTTTTTGCTACACTGTAACTGACACAGACACCACTACTTTTCAGCAATTGCTGTCAAAAATATAACACCCGCACGCAAATCCTTTTAGCAAAGAGAAAATAATGTCACAAAAGCGCATTGGGAAATAACTTGCGGCAAGAAGTAGAGACAAGAAATGAGTTCAAGTAGAAATAGTAAAAGAAAAGAAGAAGCTAAAAAGAAACTTGTGATGATGAATTTCACTGCAATAAAGAAATCGTAGCAGTAATACCTACATATAAAGTAAGGAGTAAAGTAACAAAACCAGCTAACAGGAGCTTCAGCAAGCAGGCATCAGCGACCACCACAGAATCAATGGTAAGCTAGAAATTTTGTGCGTTACTGTAAAGTTGAAGTAAACAAAAAAATGCAAAAAAGGATTACAGTTCAATCCTTTTGCCCAGTAAATTTCTTGGCTTCCAACCAGCACCATCTCTTCTGCTACCGCCACCTACCGATACTGTTGCTGACAGCATTGATGACATGCAAAGATGTTTTTCTTTTTTTCATTTTTTTTTTATTTTTTTTTTTTTTTGGTTTTGTCATGGGATTATATCCTTGAATATGGTGTAAAATAGTAGTCATAGCAGCAGTTGTAGTAACAGTTACTGCTGCCATTGCTATTTCTCTTTCCTGGCTCTTGCTATTTTTGGAGCACGTTTTAACCACAGTTTTCTTGAGCAATAATCACTTTGCTATTTCTTCCCAGTTTGATTTTATTATTTATTGTATAGGGTACAGAAAGCGTGTGTTAAGCATTAAAAGCTTTTTACTGGCATTTTTTGTGCATATTTTGCGCTAGCTGGAAATGAAACCAGACGCTGATGTTGCATTTAACATTAGATTCAAGAGATTCTCATTTACTCTAATAAAGGAAAATTGTAGAAATTTTAAATTTTTCGCACAAAACTTTGAGTTATTTTTGATATATTTTGAGCAAAAATCTCTCATTTTTAAACGGCTCAAGCGATTTTGAAATGATTTTTCAGTGAGCAGTAAAGAAGAAACAAAAGTTTAATGGAATAAAGCATTAGTATCGTTGGCGCAGACGGTTCTCTCACTGAAGAAGGAACCGGTGTTGGAGTATCTGGGCCTAGGATAAAATATTCTGAGCCCATGGGTAGGTACACCAGTATCTTTCAAGCGGAAATATACGCAATTGATAGGTGTGCATACTTTAATCTCAAGTGCAACTACCGGAACCAAAACATTACGATCCTAACCGATAGCCAAGCGGCTATCAATGCACTTAAGTCTCACCAGGTTACCTCAAAACTAGTGATGGAGTGCCTTGATAAACTAAATACGCTTGGGTTATATAATCGGGTTTGGATACTTTGTGTTCCGGGTCATATTGGGATTAAAGGGAATGAATCTGAGGATACACTAACAAAGAAAGGAGCATCAACTTTTTTCGTAGGTCCGGAGCCATTCTGTGGAATAGGTAAAGGAACACTCTCTATACTTATTAAGAAAGAAGAAGAAAATCAAAGGAAATTATACTGGGAACATAGACCAGGATTAGAGAGAGGATTCGAAAGCACTATTAGGAACCTATAACCTAAAACGCTTCAACGAATGTATGAATTTGTCAAAGAATCATTACAGGAATTCTAACAGGTCATTGTAGGTTGAACTATCACGTAACAAAACTGGGAATTACAGCTAATGAATCATGTAGGTTTCGCAGAGAAGATAAGGAATCGGCAAAGCACATCTTAGGACAGTGCCCCGCACTTATGCATATTCGTAACAGAAATCTGGGCAACCACCAAATACCAGATGATAATCTCAACTCCATAGAGGTAGGATCAATACTAAAATTTCTACTGGATGCTGGACTTATGGAAATACTATGAGTTCATGAAGGGGCACAATAGATCTTAAAGGTCGCAGTGCGCTACCCCAATAATAATAATAATGTTTGGCTTATATAGTTCTCGAAATATGATGTTAGAAAGTTGATCATTTATTTTTGATTTATAGTTTTATCCGATTTTCTACGTTGTATCTCATAAATTAATTAATTATAAAGCCTCCCAGCATAAATTTTTTATACTTTAAGTTTTTGAACATTTCTTTGTGCTTGACCGAAAAAATATTCTAAATCGTTTGGTTAGCTAAGAAAATACAGAGTTTTGCCCATTTTTAGGGCGTGTAGTATAAAATATGTGTTAAAGTTTTGGAGGAGTGTTTCTCTCTCCCCTCCGTCGTACCAACTAATATAGACTACATTTGCTCTACCCCTAATTTAAACTACACGTTCTTCACCCATATCTCCAGTAGAGAGGAAAGCGTTAATAATGAGATGGTCACTAACAATTCAATTGACATCTATACAAATGGATCCAAATTGAGGGACAAATTCAGCTGTGGCATCCTCTTTAGCCTACCAGATCTCAGACTCTCTTTCCAACTTCCTGGCCATTGCAAGCAGAAGAGTAATGGCTATCTATCAAGCGTTCAACTGGCTTATCCGCAACGATTCATTCGATACGAATATCCGCATCTACACGGACAGCCAAGCAGCAATCAAGTCCCTTGCCGGTATTTTCACTACATCAAAGCTTGTTCTTCACTCAACTTTTTGTCGAGTCAGTCGCAGGTTCACCTATACTGGGTACCTGGACATATGAATATTTCAGATAACTGCAATGCCGACGAGTTAGCAAAACAGGAATCGCAGCTTACAAATATATCACCTTCCTGCAGCATTGGTGTCCTCTCTTCCGTCTACTAAATTAGCCTTTCAGCAAAACTATCTTGAGAAAGCAAAAAGATCCTGGATAGCGGAGCATACTTGTGGTATTACCAGGCTAACATGGACCACTATGGACAATAGATGGATTAGACAGCTACTCAACTTTAGCAGAAACTCCATCAGCATTACGATTTCGATGCTCACGGGACACTGCATAAGGGGGAGTCCTGCTGCAAGGCTAGGACTGCCATTTAATGACTTCTGTCGGAACTACGGTTGTGAGGAAGAAGAAGAAGAAACAGTCCTCTATTTCAAGTAAGAATGCCCATCCCTGGCCAAGAGGAGACTAAAACTCTTGGGCTCACATTTCTTCACTAATCTGTCCGAGCTATCATCTATAAATATTAAGGACATAGCCAGATTCATTATGAAATCATCATGGTTCTCCTCTCCGTAAATTAGCCTTTCGGCAAAACTATCTTGAGAAGGCAATAAGATCCTGGATAGCGGAGCATAGCGGAGTTGCTCCGTTTTGTGGTATCACAATGAGCCTAATTATGTGCTTAAGTGTGCTTTCAATTAGAAGGCTGCTACTTCAACTTAGCCTTCTTCCCCCTCCCCCCCCCCCCCCCTTACTTAATTTATTTAATTTTCAAACTAAATCACTAAAATGAAACTCGTACGGCAATACAAAATGAAGAAGGGCTAGGTGCACTTGAAAAAGAAGGGGGAACTTATTAAGGATATTAAAGCTATCGCGGTATTACACTCAAAGTTTACGTTTTATAAAGACCCTATGTCCGATAGAGAACGGAGACTTTAAAAAATAACGCTGTTCAACCGCCAAAAATGAGCAGAGACGGGACAAGTATACTTAGGGTAATGGGGGTCGCTGAGTCCGAATCCGTGGTCTGGTTCGATTTGATACGTCACAATTTTTTGTTATTGACATCAAACTTATCAATATTAAAAAAAAAAAAAATGAAAAATGCAGTTCTTATTTTTTTTCATCAAAGCATCCATTTTTACAAAAAAAAAAAAAATTTCGATTTTTTTTATTTTTTAACTTAAAAAATTTTTTTTTTTAATTAATTAATTTTTTCCATTCTCGTTGTTATCGTTCACTTTTATCTCGTTTTTAGCTTAACCCAGTAATGCCTAGCGGTGCCATATGGCACCTTGTCGCTGAACCGTTCCTTGAGCCAGGTTCAAAAACAATTTTTTTTCTCAAGTTACTTACTTGATGGCACCGCCAGGCATTACTGGGTTAAGCTAACAACGAGATACAAGTAAACGACAATAACGGTGATGAAAAAACTTACGAAAAAATAAATTAATTAAAAAAAAATTTTTTTTTTTTAATTCTTAAAGTTAAAAATAAAAAAAATCGAAAATTTTTTTTTTGTAAAAATGGATGTTTTGATGAAAAAATATATGAACTGCATTTATAATTTTATTTTATTTTTTTCAATTTTTAAAATTTTGATGTCAATAACAAAAAATTGTGACGTAGCAGAGCAAAACAGACCACGAATTCGGACTCAGTGACCCCCCATCACCCTAAGTGCATTTGTCCCATCTCTGCTCGTTTTCAAACGTTTCCATTTGCAGAACAGTGTAACAGTTTAACTAATACAATAATTAAATATTCCTTTGATTTTCATCATTTCATTAGCTGCCAAGGGGACAATCATAATTAATATTCTAAAAGCATCCACCTCTGCTTACTAAAAATTTTAAAAATCTTGTTCCTGCTATTTTCGAAACTGAAACTCAATTATCTTTTGCATTGATTTTCCCTTTTTTTTTGCTACCCTTAAAAAATATCAAATAAAATTTCTTCCACACTTTAGCTTCTTTTATGACCCAAACACCCAAGGAGCTGCCTTGCATTGTATTACATACTAGCCATAATTCGTTTTTGCAACCCAAATTATTCGGTCAATGACTGCAAACAAAACATAAATGCAATACTCCTCATACCTCATACTATATTGTCGGTATAATATTTATGGTATACGAGTACATGAGTTTATGCCTGTGGGCATAGAAATTCCTTGCAAAAATTTTAGCTTATTATTGTTTTGGCAGCAGCCTCTTGTACTCGTATGCGTGTTCTATTCATCTAAGTATCTGCCTGTCTGTCTGCCTTGTCTACATATATTTTATAGCATTTCTGATAGAAAGTGAAATGTGATTTAGTTTTTAACTCCAACCATGCTTTTCTTACTATATTTATACACCTCTGCTTTTGCACTTGTATCAGATTTATTTATTCGTATATCAAAATGAAAGTATCTAATTTCATGGCTCATTAGCGGCTTATATTACAAAAATATATCAAAAAAAAAAAACAAAAAAAAACCAAATATAAAATCCTTAGCATAGAACTTCTAATCTATGAAGGGCAAGTTGTTTTTTGAGATTTTGTTTTAATACTTTTCATGTAAAATTTTATAAAAACTGCTACCATTGAACTTTATTCATGTGAACTACTGAAGGGTAGGTAGAAGTTTTTTTTTGTTGTTTTTTTGTCTTAGTAGCTTCCTGTTGCTATTTTTGTTGTTGTTCGATATGTCTCTGTTACCAAGTTACTATTATTTCATGATTGTTGTGATGAAGTTATCAATGATGATGACGATGATTTCGTTTTCTCTCTATTATTTTCGTTACTTTTGCCTTGAAGGGAAAACTGGAAATAATTTGGTTTTCGATTTCCAATTATTTTAAGAACCTGATGTTATTTTTATTCGTATGGAATGGAAAATTTTGTGTTAGTTTCCTCTATATGTGAAAAAAGTAAGTGCTCCCTTTTTGTTGTAAAATTAATATTCATACGAAAATTGAATTATTAAATAAATTCCAAACTGGTGTAAGACTATCCCATATTTTTCTTTGAAATGTTTGAGGAAAATAAACCACCGATGAGAATAACATAATTTCATGTAAGGACTACGGTCTTAAAGAAGTTCAGGCAGCACTCATGTCAGCATGCTTATAGAGCAGGAGGGTCAACAGAAACTGCCTTATATCAACTGACAAATGTTCTTCAGGAAACATTAGAAACGAAATATTAATAGAGCTCTCCTACATAGAGAGGTAAACAACAGCCTAGTCCAATGGATCAGCAAAATGCTAACTACCAGGAACAGTAGAAATTCAAACTGGTAATAGCTGCATAAAAGCAAATACAACTAGAGGTTGTCCACAAGTCGAAGTTTTATTACTACTAGATTAACTACTTGAAGAATTAGCTAAAACTGGATTAATAATTCAGGGGTACGCTGATGACTATGTGTAATAATCTATCTGACTTAATACAGATGGATTTAAAAATAACCAAAAGATGGTGCGATAAAGTGTGGCTGAATGTCGATCCAGCGAAGGCCACTATTGTATCATTTACAAAGGAAGTTTAAATTTAAGAATCTCAAGACCATTAGCCTAAATGGCAGAGCTGTAAAAGAATGCAATCAATTTAATTGCAATACCTTGAAGTCACAGTTAATAACCGACAATTCGTGATTGCAGTTACTGAATAACATATTTGACTCCAGAATAAAAAATGCAGTTGGAAGTCTTTTTTGGTGTCGCCGATTGGTTATTCATTTAGAAAAGTATTTTTTAGAGTCAAGGAAATGCAATCTTTTTTTGAAATCACGAGACTCCAAATCTTATGACTCTAAAATCATGACTGATTTGAAGTCACTTGGAGTCACTTAAATAACCTTAAACTCAAATGCAGTCAATTGGAGTCAATTACAATTTGCAGTCAATTGGAGTCACTTGAAGTCTTTTGGAGTCAATTGGGATTTTGTATTTAATTGGAGTCACTTGAAGTCTTTTAGAGTCAATTGAGAATTTTAAGTCAATTGGGGATTTGAAGTCGTCTTCGCACCTATGGGCAGGAGCTTCACGAATGCACCTAGAGTTCCTGAGTTCCGTATTCAACATCGGGCGATAAAGCTAATAGAAGACAGTAGGGTTTCCAGCTCTATTGACTCCTTGGACCACCGTAGAAATATGGGGTTGTGTGACTCTGTTCTACCGGATTTTCATGGTAGATATTCCGCTGAGATACAAAATTTGATTCCACCAGTTCATATGTTCTCCAGAACTGACTCCAATTGAATTCAAAATCCCAAAGACTTCAAGTGACTCCAATTGCCTGCAAATTGCAATTGACTTCAAATGACTGCATTTGAGTTCAAGGGTATTTGAGTGACACTAAGTGACTTCAAGTGACTTCAAAGCAGTCATGATTTTGAAGTCATAAGATTTGTAGTCTCATGATTTCAAAAAAAGATTGCACTCCCTTGACTCTAACAAAGACTTTTCTAAATGAATAACCAATCGGCGACTCTAAAAAAGACTTCCAACTGCATTTTTTATTCTGGAGTCAAATATGTTATTCAATAACTGCAATCAAAAATTATTATTCATTTGTGACATAGGAAGCTATAACCTAAAACTCTTTAAAGAATGTATGAATTTGTCAAAGAATAGTTTTAGAATCATTATAAGAATTCTAACAGGTCATAGTAGGTTGAACTATAACCTAATAAAACTGGAAATTACATCTAATGAATCATGTAGGTTTTGCAGAGAAGATAGGAAATCTGCGAAGCACAGTGCCCCGCACTTATGCATATTCGTAAAAGAAATCTGGGTGACCACCAAGTACCAGATGTTAATCTCAACTCCATAGAAGTAGGATCCACACTAAAGTTTCTATTGGAGAGCACAATTGATGTTAAAGGTCGCAGTGCCCTAACCTAACAAAAATAACATAATTTCAGTTCTCAAAAACTAAATCAATCAAGTATTAATCTGAAGTAACTGAGAGCATAACATAATATTTTGCGCTCTCAGGAAACATATCTGTTAAGTACTCCCGTAAAGCAACTGAGAATATTCCGATTTTTACTTTCAGAAAACAAATCTATCAAGCATCTACTAATGAAAACAGCTGAGTGTATTGCTTTTTCCATTCTCAGCAAATTAACAGAGTGCTTTGTTTCTACTTTGTGCTTCTGCTTGAGCTTTAGAAAAGAGCGATTAAACTATCAAGCGCTCTCCTAAAGCAATTGAGCGCAAAACGATTTATGCTCTCAAAAAGTTCAGGAAATATATCACGCACATTTTTAAGAAATTTTAATTTCCGAACGAGGGCAGTCAATCCCCACTAAAAACTTAAGGATTGCACCGAATAAAATTGTCCGTTAAAAATTAAAAGATTCAAATTCAAAATTGTTTATCATATTAGCTCTGAATTTAATGTCAGAAAATGTTATGTGTCGCTTATATTCAATAAAAATTGATTTGATGCAAAAATGGTAAACGAACTGGAAGTGCGAGAAAATATTATTAAAATTTTTCAAAAGCAACCTTAGCGGTCTTTTCTAAAATTGCCAAAGAGGTAGGGGAGTTTTTCGCGTTATTAAAATGTGTATTGAAATGTGTATTGCTCGGAATTAAGGTTCTGGTAAAAAGAATAAGGTACATGATCATGAGAAGGGAAAATAAATTTGCGACCATTCTGAAGAAAAATCCAAGCATATCGGGAAGGAAATTGGCAAGGAAGGCTTATTGCTCAGAAACTTTCGTGCGCAGGGCTAAGAAAAAAGATGGATTGAAGACGTATAGGGTACAAAAAGTTCCCGATAGAAAATCCGTCAAGATTGAAACCACAAAGTAACGAGCTAAAAAGCTGAAACAAGATTTTGTTAAGAAATTCGAATGCTTCATAATAGACGACGACACTTACGTTTTGGTTGACTTTTCCCAGCTTTCTGGGCAGAAGTTTTATACAGCCGATTCTTGAGGAAATGTCGCGGACAAATTCAAAGCCAAAAAGATGACAAAATTCCCAAAGAATTTCCTTGTTTGGCGGGTAATTTGCAGTTGTGGCAAAAAGAGAAGCGAGTACAATCGACGGCATAATATATGCGAAGGATTGCTTGCTTTTTTCTGGTTTGATACTACGGCAAAGCGGTCTCGAAGTGGTTCCAACGAAATGTTGTAATTTTAGTGCCTAGTGAAATTAATCCACCCAAACTGTCGGGAACTAAGGCCGATTGAGATATGCTGGGCTTTATGTAATAAAAGGGAGCTCAAGTTAATAAAAAAAACAATGGATGTGTGCAAGGCACGCAAGATATTTGATGTGTAAACAGTTAAGCCAACTGAATGCCATATAGTACATAAGCTCACATATGTAAATAAGGATTTGATGTATAATCTATATGCTAGGTAAATAATTCAAACTAAAACAATTATTTTATAAACTTAAAAATTCATTAGATATTATTACCTTTTATATTCACTATAAATGGAAGATGGTCTTACATCATTGCAAATGCAAATTTTTATTCCATATCGCATATATTTGTTGTTGTGATAGCAAAAATATTTTGCAATTGCACCAAACCGTAGTTGCATTATTTTTTTTTTTTACTCAAAGCATCGGGTACGATATGTTCGCATATAGGCAGCTGTAATTGCATCTTTTTTTCCGCTCTTTAAGTTTTTCTTCCTGTCGATTTGAAATTTTATTAAATGTGAAAATTTTACATAACGTCGCCTGAGAATTGATTTGGCGTATAGGTATATGAATTTGTACACACATACGCCAAATTAATTCTCAGGCGACGATAAGTACTTTCCGCATTTAATCTTAGAAAGGCAACAGGGGTGACCAGTCACCTCAATACTGTTTAAAAACACTGCAAAGTGATTTGCCTTAACTGCATTTAATAAAAATAAGAAACAATGTATTTTTATTGAAGTAAATAAGTGATTTTGTAATACCTAAATAAGTTTGATTTTTCCTGTTTAACATATTTGCTATTTACATAGATAAAAAAGTGTTGCCTTTCTAAGGTTAATGCACAAAGCAAAATTTTTATAATGCCGTGGTTTGCTATCATTATCACTACATTTTGTTTATACATTTATTGAAACCTAGATTCCTTATTATTTATAATTTTTTATTGTTTTTATATTTTAAAAAATATTTAATTTTAATCCAATCTCTTCTTCTCTTCTCTCTTCTCTTTGTTGTTTAAAGTAGCACAATCATGTCGCGCAGTAGTGCGAACGAGAGGGGAACTGGACGTTACAGTTATCTTACATCTTACGTTACAGTTATTCTTACATTTTACACTTTTGAAATTTTGCCCATACCGTGAGCTAAAATGTTTACACATCAATATGGCAAAAGGCCTCCGAGACTTTAAAATAAAGTGGTCTTCAGCAGTTGTGAGGTTGTTGGACACTACCATAAAAACATTAATGGACGGGGTTCCTGAAAAATTGAAAGTTTTTATTAAAAAATAATAATTCTTGGCATCTTATTTTTTTTTTTTTTTTTAAATCTAGATAAAATTTACTAAATAAAACAAAATTAATTTTATTCGCCGCAGTCCTTATAAACTTGAAAACTAACAAAAGCGAAATATTTGTTACCTACTTATTTTTTCATAACATGCTTTACAAAAAAAAAAAATTTAAAAAAAAAAACGCATGCCACAAATAACTGCAATTGAAACTCACACTTATTTGGACAGACAGACTATGTGTTGGCAGACACGGCGCTATTGCGAAATTGCGAAAAATCCTACGATATTGTAAAACAATTTGTAGCAATATATTTGCCTTTTTTCCAATACACTCGTGACGCACCTTTTTTTTTAACAACCAAGGATGAAAAAACTGTGGGCTTAAATCAAGAAATTGAACGTTTACTAAAAAATGAAATGAATAGATAACATAAAAACGTAAGCATTTAAAAATTTTGTTTTGTGAAAATTTTTTCTGTCACGCATTTTGCCTACACTTACAAGAAAGCAGAAAAAACAGAGAAACAGACGCTTCAACGGCGTCTACCTTCATGCCTAGTGGGCACATGTAACATAACATGCGACAGTTGTCACATATTTTTGCTGCTCCTTTTTACATTTTTTTTTTTTTTTTCAAAAACCTTAAGAATACAAAATGCAAGAAGAAACGGCAACGCCAGCAGCAAATACATACTTGTGCGCTATTTAGCTAAAACAAATTGGCAGCAAACGTCGCGGCGTCAACCTTTTCAGTGTCGCCGTTACTTTTTTTTTAGTAACGGCTAAGGTTTTTTTTTGGGAGCGAAGAACAAGAAATAGAGAGAGAGAGAGTTGTACTCATGTATACTTCGCTTGCAAAGGCTAAGAGTGTACGTACGCCTTCTGTCTGTTGTTTACTTGTCAAGTCAGCCACTTTGACACTTGTAGTTTCCTCACGTCATTGCAATTTGTTTGTTCTTGTTATTCTACACATTTCATTGTCTACTCTTGTTGTTGTTGTTGTTGTTATCGTTGTTGGTGGTTTTAATTTCTGTTTGCATTTTATTTTTACTATTTTTCCAAGCACATTTCACACTTAGAACTCAAATGAAGTTAGTAAACATGACGCGACTGACTCTACTTACTTTTGCAGTTACTAAGTGAACTGTTTTGTTTTTTTTTTTTTTTGCAAATTTTTGTCTTTGTACAGTGCAAAAGTGTAAATTGACAACTCAATCATTGTCAATGCCATGATGCACTTTCTGTCATTTAACTTATTTGCATACAGAACAATTGATGTATGCAAACTTGTATGTAGTAAAAGTAAAATAGCCTATAGCCTCTTCGCTTTGCTCTCGTATAGTTATTGCAAATTTTTATTTAAAAATTGCATTTTCTGTATTTTTTTTCTGGCATTATTGCAATTTACATAAAAATTGTGCACTGCCGTTTGTCTCCTTCTGCTACTTTTATTCCTCTTCTTTTTTTTCTCTCTTTTTGCTTACAATTACTGCTGTCAACAATATTTTATGATTGATTCACGCTGAACCTGTCAAAATAAATATACAGCAAACTGTCAATGTCAATTATGCTTTTTGCTTTACTCTTCATCTTTCCCCCTCTCTCTCTCTCTCTTTATTTCTCTCGTTTAAACGTCTGCATTTATTTACTTACCAATAAATATAAATGTTTCAGTGCATATTTGTGAGTGTGCTTGTATATTGTGTCTGTCGATTTGTCTATTTTGTTGTGGTTAAGTGTTAATATTGACACTACTGTACTGACCGTTTATTGATATTTGTTATGTTATTAACGAAAATACTGAAATAAATATGTTAATGTGTGGGCATTAGTTATTTAAATTGAAGACAGTACGCTCCGCACTCCAGAAATTTTTGCCAAGATAGAGAGAGAGAGAGAGAGAGAGAGAGAGAGGGAACGATTGAGAAGGATTGGCACTGAATTAATTATTTAAATGCTTTTATGCATATTTCATTTGCAAATAGTATTACAAATAGTATTGTAATATTGTTGTTGTTGTTTTCGAGTTCGACTCAAGGCATTCTTAATAGGTTAAAGTAATCTCTGAGAACTTTATTTTCTTACTTGAAATGCCAAATATTGTGTTGTCAAAAAACAAAAGTTGTAGTGTCAAAAATCAAAGTTATTATTAGGTTAAGGATGGGAGATGACTTTACACTTTAGTTACACTGAGTTTCGAGTGCACAATGTTAGCAAAAAAAAACTCTCAGGGTGGGCAGATTAAATACACTGTGTTCGAATTTAAAAAAAAAAATTTGTAGCAGACGGGAGACATATCGTTTCTAAATAATTCGTGATCAAGGAATTTAGTGGTGATATCAAACTGATTTCTAAATACAAGAAATTAAATCGATGATACATTTGATAGACCCTATAAAATTAAAATTATAGGAAAAATTTTCCGTTTTTATCAATCTTAACCTCAAAAAAATGGCCAAAAGTGACAAAAAATTCCCAGAATAATCAAATTAAATTTTTTTAAATAAATATTATTCAATGTGCACTCTAATGCATTTTTTTTATCGTGAGGGACATAATTTCATTAACTCATTGTCTACCCAACCTCAAAAAATTACCAAAAATAGTAGAGGCTCATTTTTCTCAAATGATCATCATTGGGAATTTGAGCCATTATCAATGATAAGGAACCCGGATGAGGTTGGCTTATATTCCCTAAATTTGTGAAGTCACAGCATTGAAAGAGATCCTTCTAGTCGTGGTGCTCTGAGCAATAATGCGTTAAAAAATTAATCATATTTTAAGATGGGTTTTGCTAATAAGATAGAGTTTTTGCGAAAGAATTTTTTACATTGAACACGAATCTGAGATCAAAATCTTCCCATCACGTCACGTTTTAGGAAAAAATAGAGTTCAAGCAAGTCTTATTTTACAACGATCCGATAATTTTTTCTATTTTTATTAATTTTTAAACTTTTCAAACTGATTCAGGACGAAACCTTAAACCAAAAACAGCTACTGACCTAGAAAAACTATGAATGCAGGAGTGCTCAGTATCAACTTCTCTTTTTGAATCCGTAGTCAAACCTCATGTCGAAGAAAACAAATCGGATTTGATCGCATAGTGTAACTAAGATTTCAAATTTATTTTTTATATTTGACTTTTTAGAAAAAAAAACCGATGGAAGTAAAAAATATCGTTAAATAGATTTTATTTTGACTTTTTTCCATCCATTGGCAATTAATCTCAAAAATTAGAATAAAGTTTCCACATTTCGGGGGGGAGGTCAGAACCCCCAAAACCTCCCCCTAAATACGGCCTTGCTACGAAGTTACAGTTTCTTCTTCTTATTGCGGTGAAAATTGGTATAGAGGGTTTTTTTGGCATGAAAAAACTGAATCTAATATTTATTTGCAAAAAAAAAATAATTTTAGACATCCCTTCCATACAAAAAACCATCAAAAATCCCCATAAAGTGGAAAATTTGTATGGGAGGTACCCTTACTTTACAACAAAATAAATTAAATTTTTGCACACATCATTTTTTTAGTTAAGAAATTAGTTTCTGAGAGTTTCAAAACAATCGGCTAAAAAATAAGCATCCAGTTCTCATAGAAGCTGAAAATTCGTAACATTTTTGGAATTTGGGCTTATGTTTCCTAAAACTAAGTTTACAGATTTTTGTTATTCAGTGACCTATAGTAAAATTTCATGAGCAACAGATTTCTTGAACATATTAACCCTCTATCAACCCCCTTGTAATGGATCTAAAAAGTAACTTTTTCCGATAAGGGTAAAAATGACCTGTACTAATGGGCGCCAATGGGTTAATATGTCGGAGGAAAATATGCTACGGGTAATTCTACTACAAATTTCCGAGCATACAAATAAGCTTTGATGCAAAACTAACAAGTTATCTTATGGTTTATTTTACTTAATCTGTTAGAAATGGGTAAACTTTAGGACCGCACACAAAAAATATTCGAGGTAAACTTTTAAAACGCAGAGACTCGTATAATTTTTTTCGCCCGGGTTCTATTAGAATCCACTTGCAGAACCTTGTTATTTTGGGAAAAATTTATTTTTGTCGGATAGTGTAATTTTCGTTTAGTAACGCTTGATCGCTCACGATGAGAACTGGATGCTTATTTTTTAGCCGATTACTCTGAAACTTTCAGAAACTAATTTTTTAACGAAAAAAATGTTGTGTGCAAAAATTTAATTTATTTCGATGTAAAATAAGGGTACCTCCCATACAAATTTTACACTTTTTGGGGATTTTTGACGGTTTTTTGTATGGATGGTATGTCTAAAAGTATTTTTTTCTGCAAACAAATATCAGATTCAGTTTTTTCATGTTGTGAAATTATGGTTACTTAGATCTTCCACAATCATGACACCAAATTTCTTGCTACCTCACTGATTTGTTAGTCCTTTATTAAAAGTTAAAAAAAACATAGCTATGAAGCTGTAGACAACCACTGGATAACTCCTTTTCTCTAATTTTTTGATATTCACATTTTCTTATCTTTTATAAACATATCTGATAGAAAAAATTTCCGGTTAGTAATAATTTAATGCATTATTTTTCAAAAAATAGTGCAAACGATTTTATTGAAAATTTTTGCACTTCGGGTTTTTGCTGGACTTCAAAAACAAAACATTAAAAAAAAAGTACTGAAGCAAGAAATTTCAAATATTCGGCAATTAGCAAACGTGAAGAATACCTAACCTAATAGTAATATCTGTTAAACATTTTTTGTTAAGAAGCTAGTTTCTGAATGTTTCAGAACAATCGACTAAAAAAAATAAGCATCCAGTTCTCATAAAAGCTGAAAATTTGGAACATGTTTGGAATTTGGGTTTATGTTTCCTAAAACTAAGTTTACAGATTTTTGTTATTCAGTGACCTATAGTAAAATTTCATGGGCAACAGAATTCTTGAACAAATTAACCCTCTAACAACCCTCGTAATGGATCCAAAAAGTAACTTTTTCCAATAAGGGTAAAAATTACACATAAAAGTGAATGTTGCATATACGCAACATTGGGTATGAAAGAGTTAATGAATGCGAATAAATAGAAAGAAATTATCTTTAAAATACTTTGCAAAAATCCATTTCCTATTCATAAAATTACACAAACTTAAAGCTTAAACAATGGCAATATATTAAATCAGCAAACAGCCAGAGCTTGTTAATTACAATATTTTCTCCAAGAGGCAATAAACCAACAACGAACAAGCAACAACAACAACTGCAACGATATGAGAGACTATCAATCACAAGCACCACTGATAACAACCGCAAATGTCTGCTTCATGAACGCGTGTGTGTGTGTGTGTGTGTGTGTTTGTATTTGTGGGTATGTGCGTATGCGTCTTTGACCTTACGGCCACGATTGTATTGACTTCAGAAGCTTCATTATAATGCACCGTTGTTTAAACACACAGTAACTGAAATGGTATGGGACAAATGATGGTCAGACGAATGACTGGCTGGGCCGGCAACTGACAAACTGTCAGACGCATCAGGCCATCAAGTTCGTACAGCAATAAAAAAAAAGCCGCGGTTTTCGATATTGTTTTCGTATCACTTTGCCCCATTGCTGCCGATATTCATAGCTGAGATAGCTGACTGCAACTTGTTAAACTTTCAACTGGCACTGGCTGTCAGCGAAATTGTTGTTGAGCAAAATTTTAAAACGCTTTGTAGTTGGTAGTAGCGTTCATAGTACGATGACCGTATCCAATCGACCACCAATTATCCACTTGCGGCTATGAAGCGAGTGCTTTTGATGTTCGTTCATGTTGAGTGTATGATGATGTTGCTGCCGCTACTGCTACTATTATAATATGCTTCTGTTTCAGCTTTGGCATTCACCAAGCAACTTGCACTGCTGTTGCAGTAGCAATACCACCTTCAATTGCAGCTACAGCTATAGCACTTTAAATATGACAACACTTATTGGCAAATTAATTTTCATAACGCACATACATACACATACACGCATACATACATGCGTACTTGCGTGCAAGTACGCATACATACTTGCGTGCAAGTAAAATTCTCCAAGCCTGAAGTGTTTGCTGGTAAAGTTCAATGATGTAATGCCTCCTCTTGATTTTACTTTTGCTTCGGGCTGTTCAGCTCTCAGCTTTTGTTATTGCGTATGTATGTAGTAATTAACAATAAAAATCATTTGGTTGTGAAATGTGGTTGTGATTATGAATGCAAATGATATGCCAATGTCCTTTATACACATCCACATGCATGCACACACACTTTCACATTCACTCCAATATATGCATGTATCCACCTATCCACAGAAACAGCTCATAAATTTTTTTATTGTTTGATTGTCCGCGCTCATTCGATTATCTGATTTCAAAGCAGCAAAAATGTTGCAGCAATAATTTTGTTTTTTTTTTTTTTGTTCTCTTGTTTGACGTATTTATTGAAAGTAGGTAATAAGAAAGAAAAATTCAATTCAATTAAAATGGAAAACAATTTTATTCATTTTCTTAAATCTTTCAGTTTATATTTCATTTTTTTCTTTTTGGGCTTATGTTCTTACTCACCTATGAAACTTTTGTGTAATTTATTAAACTAGTCAACAAAGTTCAAAACTATTTTTAGCTCTCTTATAAACTTTGAGAAAATTTGAGAAAACACCAAATGAGTAAAGCAATGGATAGAACTTTTTTTAGAAAATTGAAGACAAAAGTCTTGACGCTGACAGCTTTTACAGTTGGCAGGATATAGTGATGAAAATTTGGAACAGAGCTTATTAAATATCTCAAAAATCTAGAAGTTAAACTTAAAACTCAACTTTGTTTTGTGGTGCGGTGATATATGTTGCCTTTAACCCTTAAGTGCTTCAGGTCTTCAGTGACCCCTGATTATTTTTGTTTAACAATTTAACACTTAAACTCCTTTTTAAATTAAACTTTTATGGAGTTTCCTGAAAAAAGGGGCAAAACACTCATAGGGGTGGGAACTAATGGGTTAAAATATTCAGATAAAAGATTTTTTGTGGAATTTTAGTACGGATTTCTGAAGACAGGATTAATCATCAATGTAGATTTACACATGATTTTTGATATATCTTGATGCCACTTTTGACTAAAATGTGGTAATTTCAACCCACTGTAAAAAAAAAAGGGATGAGGTGGGCCAAAAAGCAGCTAGAGTTTTACTACTACTAACTAATACCCGAAAAAATTTCCTGAAAATGTTTGCATACTGTTCATTTAGAAATAAAAAGAAAATTTCTTAGTAAAACTTAATATCAGAAGGTGCGTTACTGATGCTTTTTGTAGTTAACCAGATATAGTGAGGCGAAATCTACTAAAAATTTTGAACAAGAAAAATTTATTTGAAAATTAATTGAGGAAAAGTTAAAAAATTTAAAAGATTTCTAATATTTTTGAAAATAGTTGAAAAATATAAATATTTTATATATTTTTCTATTACTATAAAATAGCAAATATAAATTACTGCCGCGCTACTTTTCTCATGTTAACTAATTTACCACGTTTATATCAACTCGCTTTCAATGGTGTCTGTCTATTTGTTTGTCTGTCTGTTCGGGTGGAATTTTGCAATCGATTTTAAACTAACTTCCCGATGAGCTAAAGACTTGAAACTTAAAACATAGTTCAGAACTGGATGACAATGCCATATGAAATATCTCAAATATATATAATTATAATATAAAATAATAGCGTTTATTTATTTACATACACAATAATTATAGTACAGCATACTTTCAGGCTAGTGCATAAATATTATGATTATATAATAATTATAGTACGGCATGCTTTCAGGTTGTTGTATAAATAAGTTTTTTTTTAAATCATGCAAGTATTTTCATACCTACTTAAATTCACAACTACAAATTTTCAGGACAATCGGTATGGGGTCAAAAATCGGTATGAGGTTATAAATCTCTAAAGGGCTGGAGGTGATAATTCTTCATAGATATCAGTTGTCCGTACTATTGTCATGAACTAAAACTCATCCCCGTGCTCGTCAACCACTATCCCCGTGGTACTGCCTTTATGTATTACTTGGCGAAGCTGATCGGTTAGCTTTTAGACTATATTCGTCAAGTCTTCTCTCCTTAGACGTTCAATTCTCCTTAGGTCATTTTATACTTTCATGATAAACGCACTTATTTCTGCCCAAAAAATTATTTTAGACATAGCTCCCATACAAAAAAACCATCAAAAATCCCCAAAAAGTGGAAAATTTGTATGGGAGGTACCCTTATTTTACATAGAAATAATTTAAATTTTTGCACACAACTTTTTTTTTTTGTTAAAAAATGAGGTTCTGAAAGTTTCAGAACAATACGTTAAAAAGAAGCATCCAGTTCTCATCGTGAGCGATCAAACGTTACTAAACGAAAATTACACTATACGACAAAAATTAATTTTTTTCAAAAGTAACAAGGTACTGCAAGTGGATTCTGATAGAACTCGGGAGAAAAAATTTTACGGGTCTCTATGTTTTAAAAGTTTACCTCGAATATTTTTTGTATGCGGGCCTTAAGTTTTGCCCATTTCCAACAGATTAAGTAAAATAAACCATAAGACAACTTCTAGTTTTACATATTAACCCTTTGGCGCCCACTAGTATGGGTCGTTTTTGTCCTTATCGAAAAAAGTTATTTTTTGATCCATTTTGAGGGTTGACAGACGGTTAATATGTTTAAGAAATCGATTACCCATGAAATTTTACTATAGGTCACTGAACAACAAAAATCTGTAAACTTCGTTTTAGGAAACATAAACCCAAATTCCAAAAATGTTTCGAATTTTTAGCTTTTATGAGAACTGGATGCTTATTTTTTAGCCGATTGTTTTGAAACTCTCAGAAACTAATTTCTTAACGAAAAAAATTATGTGTGCCAAAATTTAAGTTATTTCGATTAAGTTATAACGGTACCTCCCATACAAATTGTCCACTTTTTGGAGATTTTTGACGGTTTTTTGTATGGGAGCTATGTCTAAAATTACTTTTTGCTGCAAATAAATATCAGATTCAGTTTTTTCATGCCAAAAATCAACTCGATACCATTTTTCACCGCAATAAGAAGAGGAACATGTATCTTCGTAGTATAACCCCAAACCAAAACTTAAAAAAAAATTTTTTATGAAACGCTGCTGATAGGGGAAAAAACGGTTATCACCACTGAATTCCTTGACCCCGAATTAGTTAGAAACGATATGTCTCCCGTCTGCTACAAAAAAATTTTTTTTTCATTCGAGCACATTGTAATTTGTCTTTTTATGTATCCATTTTTCAATCTTTGGAATAAGTGTATACGTCCACTTGCCTTTGGACGAGTTCTCCCATCTATTCTGCCAACTGACTACAGAAGCTAGCCTTTCTTCGTTTGCAATGCTTCGAATATTTCGCTGCCGCTTCGATTTGCGTTCCTTCTGCAATATACTCGTTTTATTTCATCCGTTACTATATCGATCGGTATCATACCAGCTACGACTCATGCCGCATCTTCCGAAATTGTCCGAAAACCACTTATTTTTCTTAGGGTGTTCAGTCTTTATACACGTGACAGTTTCTTGTTTCTTTCGGCACTCCTTTGCGGCCAAAGTTCAACGCCAGATTGGGGCAGCGTAAAGCAAGACTGAGCTTACTACTCTAGACAGTAATACCCTTCGATCATATCTTGGTCCACATACATATGTTTGGCACTATTCTAGACAGCACTGCCTGGATACTAGACGCGTTTTCTTTTACATAGTCCAAGTGAACTCTTGTAATAGACCTTGCCTTATGCTGGTTGACGTAACGTGCGTGCATGCTTGCTTTAACCTGGACTGTACTCGCCGGAGGGTGGATTCTTGTTAGTCAACTATTGCACATAAGAGCTATCTACACAAAGTTTTCATGCACTATAGGTTTTGCCAGAAAATAAGAGAGGAAACTAAAAGAAAAAAAATATGGTCAACTTAGGTATTTAGATATAAATAATGTAGCAAAATGATTAAGTCCAAGTGTACTAAAAGTAGAAGCGCTGCTGTTATTGCTTCGTCTACTCTCCCTTTCCCAACCATCAGAGCAGAGTTACTCTCTCCAGCCCAACCATTTCCATCTAACGGTCCAACAACTACTCTTTATTCATTATGAGATTATGTTACAGTAATTCGCATGATCTTAAACATTATTTAAGAGAGACTAAAATTTTACGATATAATACATTTTAACATTATTCCATTTAAGAGAAATTTACGACATTTCAATAATTTATACTCAAGTATAAAAATAATAATCAAAAGCACGATCGATTCAATGTTTAATTTAAAGTTTACGTTTAGCTTGGTTTTAAGAATAAGTAATTACGTCCTATAGGTTCATATTTATACAAAATTCAATACTATTTTTACCAACTAATAAGTACCAGCGTGTATCCATCGTTGTCAGCGCTAACAGGCCTGGTCACGAAGGTTTTTATTGAATGTGTATTTATACATATATCCAAATAAGTATTTTTAATATTAGTGGTATAAATGAGATTTCTGATGGCACGGGTTGAAAATTCATATTAACCCAGATGCGTTTTTATGATTAATTTCTTATTCTTTTACAAATTATTTTTAAACAAACTTTAAACTTTTATGGAAAAATAAACACTTTTCATATCATAAAACTATATTTTAGGTAATAGTAAATTAGAAATTAAAAATTAGAAAATTAGAAATTAGTAAATCTTAAACAAAATGAGCACCGATGATGGTGGTGATGGTGGTGGAGGACCTGATTTTCAGGTAAATTAACAACAAAACTAAAAACTTTAAAGGTACGTGTGTTTTTCGCGTGAATTGGTGACAAAGTATCCAAAAGTTTAGGTTGTAAACGTTGCAGAGTAACGCCTACCAAGGCGTCCGAAGTAGCTGCCCTGCTACACAGTATCGACTCGGGCGGATCTTGTCCACTAAGGCTCCAAAGATCCGCGAAAAATTACTTATTACAAATGCAGGCAAAAATCTTAAATAAAATTTCTTTAGAATCTTTTTGAGTCTCAAATCATAAGTTTGGTATACCTTTTATTTTAAGTTGTAGAGAAAAAAAAATTTAATTTAAACTTAGGTTAAGTAAAACTTAGGTTATTCTTAACCATGCGGTTTGGCTCTTCAAACAAATTTTTAACTTTATATAATTCACTACGATATGTACTATTCCACTTGACGGCTACAGCAAAAAGAAATAATTTTTAACATGATGAATCTAATAGGGGTCCGCTAATGCAGTATACATATTTACTTTATGAGGCGTATAAGACATTACCGGTATTCGGAGTAAATCGAATTTTTACTTAAACCAACCCAGTATACTTTATGCCTTATATTAAGTTGATGTCGCAATTGAAAATTTTTAAAAAATATATGTATGCATATAGAAAAATTTATGAGGGGTGAAAGCTACAGGTAGTCCATCACACTCTGAAGTTCAGTCTGTTGTCTATCATTACTCCCATATATTTAATTGACGACTTTGATTTGATTGCCTTCTTGTATATTCGCATACTCGACAACTTTTCGACTACTAATCAGTACCGTCTCCTTTCTTTTTGTGCAGCTAATTCAAGACCAGCCGATCTTAGCCATTGGTTTATTGTGGCCAACGCTTCATTAGTAATCGTCCCGATTTCGTGGGCATGTTTCGCCACTGTAACTATCGCAATATCGTCTGCGTATCCCACTACTTTTACTCCTGGTGGGAATGGTAATCTTAGTATTCCGTATTCCATTGTAGAGGCCCCAGCACAGATTCTTATGAAACACCTACATCGTTTTCATACTCCAGCTTTCTGTTTTTGAAGTAACTGTTGACTATTCTCCACATGTTGACCAGTGTCGTCGGTTGAATGTCTCTGTGTGTGTGTGTGTGTGTGTGTGTGTGTGTGTGTGTGTGTGTGTGTGATTATGCCAAATGTGTTTCACGCATTTATACGCCTTCACAATCGGAAATTAAATACACTTAAGCATACACATATACATACATATGGACAGTGACTGCCCAGTATGATAGCCACAATATCCTGCCGCTGACACAAGTGAATACCAAAAAGGACATATGAAAATTATTTTATACGTTGAACTTTCGCTCAAACAAACATTTACTCATACATGCACCTAGGCTGGATATAAGCGAATGGTATCTTTATGAGAATTATTCTTCTGTGTTATTTACATTTCAATTGCTGTAGAACAGCGCGATTGTGCTATGCAAAGATCATGGCAACAGAAAATAATTAAAATTAAATCTATCAGTAGCGTTTATGTATTCCTTTTTTTGTTTTGAGCTCGAAGGACCTTTTTGCTCTCTTGAAAAGCTGAATGAAGCACTTATTCGATTTACTATTATTATTATTATTATTATTTTAAGGATATGTGTGAGCATGTGTGTGTATGTGCATTCCGCAAATCTGCGTGTGAATAAAGCAGAATATGCATGTATGTGAATTAAAATGAAATTCATTTCGTATATATTTAAAAAAAAAAAACTTAAAACCATCAAGGAAAAAATCAGTAAAATAATTATTTACAATTTGCAGATTTTCATGGGTTTCATGCATTAAGTTTTTCCTTTTTTAATAACTTTTTTTTATGCATAAAATTCAAGGACTTCAGTATACACATGCATGTATGTATGTATGTATGTATGTATGTTTTTCTTTGCCTGCTTGTCCTTTGCAGCATTGACCAAATGTCATTCAGAGCAGCATTTTGTGTCCTGTTTCCAATGGCAGCTATAGCCAGCCGCAGCTTCGTTATTACTCCACCGCCGTTGTCATAATCATTAACCAACGCCGTTTTCCTGCTGCGCCTTCGTCACCTACTCACGCGTATATAACGGCGGCAATGCTCTTGTTTCCGTTTCCGTTTGCATGTGTATGTATATGTATTCAAAGTATTTGGGGTTTTCATTTGTATTCACAAGTGAAACATTTCATTTCATTTATTTTCTTTCTATCTCTCTCTCGCTCGCTCTCTCTCTCTCTCTCTCTCTCAGTTTTTCACTTTCTATGTGAATCGCTTGTATGTATGTGTGAGTGCGTGTCCGTGTTATTTTTTTTTGTTTGTTGCACTGTGTAAATCGTTAAAATTAATCTGGAAATTGTGATAATTTTTACATTTGCTTCGGTTTTTTGAATGTGTCCGGCATGTAATCATCATAGAACCGAACCAAGGGCGGCTATTCAGTGCTTGTTAGTGTGTGTGTGTGTGTGTGTTTGTTATAGAAAACAATTGCATTCAATTGTATATGCGTATGTATTTGTATTGCTCATTGATGTCTGCTTGTAATCATTTGCATTTATTATGTGCTATTTTGTTTGTTTGTGTGCGTACAAAAACAAAAAAGAATGAAAGAGTGATCAGTGCTATGCCATTGATTGCCAAAGCGGAAGTGTTGTGGCGGAATTAAATTTATATTTTGTACAGGGTGGTGAGAAAAATGAGGTACTCTAGGTGCAAGCAAAGCAACACCGTAACGTTAAAGTGTGTGTGTGTGTTCAAGAAGGAAGTAAAAATAGTTGATTTAATAAAAATTATTCACTTTAAGCCAATTTCTTTATATGCATGCGGAGTTGTATTAACACATTTCTTCTTTAAATACTCGACCAAGATTTATGAGCTTATTGGATTTGAAGAAGGGCACCTACCAGATATAGACCAGAGCTGTAAATGATTGCAGTCTTTTTAAGTTCGAATTCAAATGACATCTAAAAAAAAAATAATTGCAATAATCCAGTCTTTTTGTGAATGCAGAATTAAGACTGTGAAGTCACAAGCCATATTGAAATCAATGACTTATACTTCATTTTTGAAGTCATTTTTTTGAAGTCATGAATGATCAGTCTCTTATTTGTAGTCCTGATCTCTACAAAATATTAATTGACACTTGAAGTCATTCATTTTGACGTCAATTTAAAGCCAATTGAAGTCGATTGCAGTCATTTTACTTCAATTTATTTCAATGAAGTCAATTGATTTCACCGAAATAAATTGAATTCACGGAAACAACTTGGAAGTCGTTTAACTTATTTTTTCAGAATCTTACACATTCTTGTATGTTCTTTTTACATTTTTTTTCTTCGTCAGTTGATAAATTTTGTAATATTGGGAGTATGAATGTATAAACTCGTATTTTTTTCGTAATTTGGACATTTATTGTGAAAAAGTGATTATAAATTTATTCTTTAAAGTATTGTCCATCGTTAGCCACAACCTTTTCCCATCTTTCTGGTAGCATACGGATTCCGCGTCGAAAGAACTCCTCATCTTTTGAGGCTATCCACGAATCTACCCATTTTTTGAGTTCTTCGAAAGAACGAAAGTGCTGTTCAGCCAGGCCATGTGTCATCGATCGGAACAAGTGGTAATCAGAAGGAGCAATGTCTGGAGAATACGGCGGGTGGGGTAGCACTTCCCATTTCAGCGTTTTCAAGTATGTTTTTACTGGCCTTGCAACATGCGGCCGAGCATTGTCGTGCTGAAGAATAACTTCGTCGTGTCTATTCTCATATTCTGGCCTCTTATCCTTTAATGCTCGGCTCAAACGCATCAATTGTAGTCGGTAGCGGTCGCCAGTGATTGTTTCATTCGGTTGCAACAGCTCATAATAAACGACACCTTTCATATCCCACCAAATACACAGCATGAGCTTGGATCCATGGATGTTCGGCTTTGCCGTTGATGTTGATGCATGTCCGGGCGGTCCCCATGATTTTTTACGCTTTGGGTTAACGTAACGTATCCACTTTTCATCGCCAGTCACAATACGATGCAGAAAACTCTTTCTTTTCTGTCGTTCAATCAGCAGTTCACATGTGAAAAATCGTCGTTCGACGTTTCTCGGCTTCAATTCGTACGGCACCCAATTTCCTTGCTTTTGAATCATTTCCACTGCTTTTAATCGTTTAGAAATGGTTGATTGATCAACTCCTAAACATTCTGCAAGTTCTTGTTGCATTTGACATGAATCTTCTTCGAGTAATGCCTTCAATTCTTCATCTTCGAACTTTTTAGGGCCGCCTGAACGTTCCCTGTCTCCAACATCAAAATCACCACTTTTGAAACGGGCATACCACACCTGACACATCTAACGTCTATAGCGCAGTCAGGATAAGCTTCAGTGAGTAAACAATGGTCTTCAGTTGCGGTTTTCTTCAAATGGAAGAAGCAAATTAAAACTTCCCACAAAGGTTTTGTTTTGTTGGCACGAAATTCGACATTTTCAGCTATAGTAAAACACTTTTGTAAAATTATGAAAATTATTTCACAGATCAATTCTTATAGTATTTTTGGCGCTCTTCGAGATAGAATAGCTGTCAATGTCAAAAAAGTGGCGCGTATGATAGATATGAAGTTAGTCACAATTACGAGTTTATACATTCATACTCCCAATAATATTTGTATCTTTGGTTATTCGATGTTCTATTTATGTATGTAGGTCTAAGCTGAGATGCTTAATATGTTTTTTCACCGTTTGCCGTTAAAATCAAGAAGAGTTTTTTTGTGTTTAATTAAATAATTATACTATTTATAAATACTGTTTTTTTTTCTATCATTCAATAATAGCCTTCACTCACTAAAGGTGAAGTCTCAATTGACTGCAAGGCTCCAAACCAATTTGAAGTCATGATAGTGACTTGAAACCAATTTGAAGTCATGACTGGGGCTTCAAATATAATGTGAAGTCATGTGAGTCATTGTGACTTATTTACCATGAAGTCTAAAATTGATTGCTTATATCAATGAGCAGTCATTGACCTCAAAAATTCTGGTGACTTAATTTTTTAAAGTCATAAGTCTCAAATGAAATAAAAGAGACTGTAATCAGAAAACGTAATTCATTTCCAGTGACTTCAATGAATGCAATTCGAAATGAATGTAATCTTTTACAGCTCTGGTATAGACTCCATTAAAATATTTTTGCAATGGAATTTTTACTTCTAAAAATCTATTTTTTTGTTTCATATCTCGAAGTGAAGAAAATTATGCTGGCATGCCTAAAAGTATGCTTTAAAAATTTCCCAAAATATGCCAAAAGAAAGAACTAAAGTTTAAAGTACACTCAAACCTTTAAATCTCTCAAAAATTTATGAGAATAATTAAAGTTTTGT